>OX421441.1:8259648-8859648 GCA_949126915.1 Musotima nitidalis
CACTTATACATACATTATTACATACTATAAAAAACGAGTCTGCAGGCTGAAGTGGCAATAAATAAAATAAAAAATAAAATAAAAATAAAAATAAAAATCTTTTATTTCAGGCAATTTTCTGAAATAGCCCATATTTAAGTGTTAGTAACAATAAACAATAACAAACAAAGGGGGTTAGTAAAACGGCAAATTAACACTACTTACAACAAACTAACATCGAATCTAGGACAGTGTAGGACTCTCCGACACCCGAACACTGCCTACGCTAAGCAGTGATGTGAAGCCCCATCCAGTGTCCCAGTATCGGCGAGTCCCACCTGTCCGTCAGTGTGACCAGAATGCTGTTGGTGCCGCCGCGAAGGCGAGACAGTAGCGAAGCGCATCTCTTTCTGATGATAGCATGAAAGCTATCAATTTGCGCTTCTGCAAACATGCCCGACGCGCTACACCAACGCGGCAGCCCCATCAACATTCTGTACCCGTTATTATATTGGACGCGCAGAACACTGTACGCCCGCTGCGTATAGTTGGTCCATAGGCTGCTAGTGTAGAAGGACTGACAATAGGCCTTGAAAAGAGTCTCCTTAACGTCTCGGGAACAACGTGCAAACCTACGAGCCACCATGTTACAGCGGACGGACAGCGCCCTGCGTTCCCTTTCAATGTCAACATTGTCTCGCAGGTCCTCCGTGACCCAGTGACCCAGATACTTAAACTGGGAGACCCGGATAAGAGGAGAACCATTGAGAGCGACTGGAGGCGCATTAGGACAATTTTTAGAGCCTGATTTGAACACCATGAACTCACTCTTTTTCTCATTGTACCTTAGCCCATGGGACTCTGCGTATTTTTCACATATGTTCAGAAGCTTACGCAGCCCTCCAACCGAGGGACTCAGCAGCACCATGTCATCCGCGTAGCTGAAATTGTTGACGCATACGCCATCTATATGGCAACCGATGTTGGTGCTGCTGAGCTCCTCGATTAGACGGTTCACATACAGGTTGAAGAGCCTTGGAGACGTTAGCCCCCCCTGCCTCACCCCGCACTCCAGCCGGTACATGTCAGAGTACGAGCCTGCCCATCTCACACTATTGGTTTGGTTGTTATACCAATAGTTAAATAATGAAACTAACTCGTGTGGTACTTGTGTCTCACATTTCAGCTTCTCCCATAGTATATTATACGAGACCAAATCGAATGCTTTTGACAAGTCCAAAAAAACAAGCGTAGACCGGCGTTTTTCTAGCTGTGTAGTAGTGAACAGTCTGCTTGAGACATAGAATAGCGCTTTCAGTAGACAAACCTGGCCGAAAACCAAATTGTGCGTCGCTTAAGTTAATATGTTTATTCAGATGTTGATCAAGCAAACTGTCCAGCACCTTAGCAATAACAGTGGCCAAAGATATTGGTCTGTAGTTGGACAAGTCTGAGGCATCCCCCGTTTTGTTTTTTATTACAGGTACAACTATAGTGCGCATTAGGTCGCTAGGCAGGTAAGAGTGACTCATACATAGATTAAAAAGTAATGCCAGTACCCTCGGCAGATGGAAGCCAGCGCACTGCAAATGCTCGATGCTGATGTGGTCGTGACCTGGCGATTTTCCACGTACCATACCAGCGATCACGCGAGCTACATCCTTCGAAGAGAATCTAATACTCAGGTGTTCTGACACACACCCTGCATCGAGCTCCACAGCCGCTGGTCCAAGGGGGGAATCTACTCTAAAGTATTTCTGAAAGGCGTTAGCTATTTCACCAGGCTCATGCATGCCAGCGACGCTCACCGGAAGGCTTGACTTAGGGTTCAGTTTATTGGTTGATTTCCAGAATTGTTTAAAATCCTTGCTGGAACGGTGTTCAGCAATAATGTCCATTTTAATTTGCTGCTGTTTATTTTGACACCACCTCAACTTAGATTTAAAAACTCTCCTAGCCTCCACCATCTCCATATAAATAGGTCCACCTCCCGGCTTACCGTTCAGCTGCCACCTTTGTAAACACAGACGAGACCTCAGGTGAGCGTCCCTAACATGTTTATTCCATCCAGTTACATGTTTACCTCGTTTATAATTTTTATTATTATTACAAAATTTTGCACCTTGAGTAAGTATATTTATTATGTTATTATATAAGTCCTCTATCAGCAGTTTATGACAAGTATTTGTACACATTTTTTCCGCACAACCAGACACACCTGCTGGAAAGTGTAGTTCCCTGAACTTGTTTTGACAAAATTCCCTATATTTATTTATTTGAAATGCGTCCCTTTCACCCCATATTACATCACTATTAATGCATTTAGGACTATTAATTTTAGGTTTTATAAAATTAAAATCACACTCTAACTGTAACGGATAGTGATCTGACCAGTAAGTATCATAAAGTACAGTCGCGCCAACCACAGTTTGCCGCGCGGCACTCGTGACGACACAGTGGTCGAGCCAACGCCGACACCCGTGGGCGTCGCTCACAAAAGTAAATGAGTCCGTCGGCAGTAAGTCCTTATCAACGCACGACCAAGTTTGTTCCACACAAAAGTCAATTAATTCAGAATAGAACAGCTCACCTGGGTGCGCGTTGAAGTCCCCGAGCATAAATACGCAATCCACATTATTATTTTCAATGATTGCACTAATTTCACTAAGACACTCTGTGAAATCTATGAGATTATCTATTGAATCAGTTGGCATGTACACTGAAAAAATCAACAACGACCTATCCTGAATCACGATTTTGATTGCGGCTAGGCGCACACTATTACACACTATCACAGATACTGACGTGAACAGATTCTTCCTCCACAGAAGCGCCACCCCACCGTGCGGTCGCCCGCGCAGAACGCCAGACGATGTGTCCACTGCGGACACACCGGTGAAGGCAAAATCGCCGTCTATGCTGCCCAGGATGGAAATGTCGTGGGGCAGAAGCCATGTCTCTTGAAGTGCAACCACGTCCGCAGAGCGACATAATTTCCTCACGCAATCGATTGATCTAGTCACACTTTTACAATTAAAACTCAAAAATTTGACGATATTTTTGTCACTCATTTTAAATATATATTATCATTTCGTACAGATCTACTCGAGCTATTATTCTTCTTAGGGCCAAAGTGTATGAAACGACGAAATGCACACCGTCGGGCCAAAAGTCATCTTTCAAGAATAATTCCACTTTATGTTTTGGTACAAATATTTTGTATGCATCATAATCCTTTAACGTTTTCATAGTAACTTTGTCTAACGTCACTTTTAAATCGGTCTTGTTCTCCACGTAACTCTGTATGTCACACGCAGACACCTCTTTCGCCACGTTATAAATATACAATGGAATTTTAATATCAGCTGCTTTGAATTTTTCATCGGGTTGAATAACTGCCTTACCCCTGCTGCCTACGAAACGATTTCTCAACCTTTTCCGTTGCACTTCAATCCATTCGTTATCAGGAGCCTTTTGTTTCCAAACGCCCCCGCATGCAACATCGGAAAACGTTATCTGCGATGGCGCTGTCTCGTTGCCCTCAAACGTCACAGCAGTATGTCCCGGCGACCGCTCCGAGTGCAGCTGCGTATGAGTCATCACCTTCGCATCTCCGCCGTGTTCACGATGCACCGCTGTCCCCTCCCTGATTTTATTGCCCACAGCTGATTCACCGTTATGATCGCAAACCGCTTGAATTTGAACCGGTGATTTTTGCGCACTACCCCCCAGTAACAAACTTGATTTATTAATATCCCGGTATTTCATAGGAGTTTCCGGGGAAGACTGGAGTAAGGGAAGGCTCATTTGGTCCATAGGAGGTAAACCAATCGGTCCACTGTCACAAGCAAAACTATCAATTAGACAAGCGCCTCTCTTTGTGTTCACATTTCCCACATAATTATTGACAATTGATGTTTTCTTCAATGACTCTAAATCTCTTTTTACTCCTTCCAATTGATCTGAAGTGACGTATTGGTGTTTGATCTCTTGCAGTTCACCTTGTAATCGTACAATGTCTTTGAGAAGTCTTGTCACATCGACATGATCAAATAACACCGGCGGCAATGGGCGGGGCACATAGCTCGAAGAACCGACGACCGATGGGGCGTTAAGGTTCTTCAATGGCGACTGCGAACCGGCAAACGTAGTAGAGGACGGCCTCCCACGCGATGGACCGATGATCTGGTCAATGCGGCAGGAAGCCGATGGATGCAGGCGACTCAGGATCGCTCAATGTAGACATCTTCTGGGGAGGCCTATGTTCAGCAGTGGACGTTAGATGGCTGAGATGATGATGACATAAAATGCCCTTCCATTTCAGCGTGGTTCAGAAAGTTATCTATATACCTGCTCCATCTCGCAGATCCAGTGTGGATTGGTAAAGGCAGCTGGGTAGCGTCCTCGGGTCTTTTAAAGAGCGAAGGGCCAGCTAGGTGGGGATCGATGTTCGGATCACATTGGTGCTTTCCGGGAACGTCTGCGCAGTGGTGATGTCACAGAAGAAGGTCGCGGAGCGGTAAGGGGATGGAATCCGCTCACTTTTCGCGACGAAGGATATTGGGCAGCGGGGGCCGGGATTCCTGTTGTCAAGTAGTCGGCTAAACACCGTGGTGCGCTGGCCCGGGGGAACGTTGGCCTCGGGCGGGGTGCCATAAGCTAAATACCCAGATACTTTTTGGAAGCCTCGTTAGAGTTACCGACAGACTGACTGACAGACTGACGAACAATCCCCTCCCTCCTTTAGAATCACGACAGGCTGACTGACAGATCCCCCCAATAAGAGTCATCGACAGACTGACAAATTTTGAGAAAAACCGCAACAGACAGATAAGCTGACAAACCTTGACAAATTCTTGCATTATTGCTTTTATTTCTTTATTAGTGTATCGCTCATATCTCTTTTATTGTTGTTAAAAGAAATATCGAATTTCCATTTTGTCTTTAAAAATTTGACGAATCTAAATGATCATGTTGATCTTAAAGACAATAAAATATATATTATTTAATTTCTTTATTTACGGGTTCCGGCGGCAGGCGTCGTCGGAAGATTTTTAGTGGTTACGACTGCTCGTCAGCCAGCGGTGAGTTCTGGTCCCCCCTGGGCCGAGAGGGTGTGCGTAAACCCATTTTGTTACCGATGCAAAAACCCCGGCCAAGTGCGAGATGGACTCACTTACAACTTCTGTATTACTTCTTACATATTAATGTAATTCTGTTTTTTATTATCTGTTGTTATAGCGGCAACAGATATACATTATCTGTAGAAAATTTAACTACCTGCTGACTATTACTGAATGTATAAAAAAATTACATAAATTCTTTATAATACTATAAAAATATATTACGTCTTTATCGATTGTCAAATGCTTTTAAAAAGGGTTTCCTCGAATGTGAGGGTAATCTCAACTTCACAGTGACGTAATGACGCGTGCTTGAAACGCAGATCATTAAGTACTTACTAGGACTTCTTGGCGGGAAAGTAAAGCGTCATGTCTGCAATTTTGTTTTATTTTATAAATTTGTGATATTTCGAACATTAATGTGTAATAACGGTGGACATAACATCAAGTGTTTGTGAACGTACATGAGTGTTGATAAATTAAAAAAAAACAGTGCAACATCAAATTTCAAATTCTTTCAAGAAGTCTATGTGAGATCTCAGTATAGTCCCACATCTCTACTAAGAAGTCAAGGGGTTTAGGGGGAGGGATCTTTTTTACCATTACCATTCTCATTTACTATAAAATATACAGATATTATTAATATACATTTTACTTGGCTCTTGCTAAATCGTTTGTTTGTCTTTGTTCAGTTTGCTCCGCACAAAGCCATTATGAAATAAATAGAAAAAGTATTAGAAATATTCAGCGTGTCCATCGCTGTTCTGGTAGCTCAGAGGTTAAAGCAGTGTACCAGGGGCCCTACCGCCTAATTCGATGAATTTCGGTTATTTCAACTAGATTTAAATTTTTTGAGGTTCATCAACCGGAGAAGATGCCGAAATTGACAGACTAGTGAAGCGACTAATTACTTAAATGATTATTATTTGCGATGCGATGACACATTTTTACGTAATATAAATAATTAGTTATATAATTTAAAAACACAGATAGAGACTGTCAAATATAAAGTCAGACTTCTTGGCGGGAAAGTGAAGCGTCATGACTGTAGATTTGTTTTATTTAAAAAAAAAATTGATTTTTCGAACATTAATGTGTAATAACGGTGAATTATTAACCGTTAAGTGTTTGTGAACATACATGATTTATGGTAAATCAAACAAAGTAAAAGTGTTGGTAAATCAAATAAATTATCTCAAAAAGTCCATGTGAGATCTCAGTATAGTCCCACATCTTGAGTGAGGACTCAAAGAGTCTAGGGGAGGTCATCTCATTTGCCATTTATCATCTTTATCACATTAATGTATAATTAATATATCTCTTACTTGACACTGGCTAAACGCACGATGCCATTATTAAGAAGAAAAAAATATATGTAACGTCAATCCTTCAAAATTTGTGTCTAAATGGAGACGCCATCTTGTATCGAGTTCCATGTGTTCGGCGGTACGACAGAATCAATTCGAAATCTATTTTGCCTAATAATCGATTACCAGCAAGTTAGGCGGTAGGTCCCCAGTTACCCAAAGATTATAGGTTCGTATCCGGCCTACCTACCGCGCCTGATTTACTTTTTCTAGCAAACATTTCGTCTCATAAACTCTTTTATTACGGAATTGGTATCTGAGCGAATTTAAGACGGACCAAAAATAAATAAAACAAATTTAATAAAACAGACATCAAAAAAGTATTTGACAGCTCATAACAGGGGGAGATATGTCATTAATATTCATTGTTATAAACAAAAAAGAAATAGCTAATACTATCAACTAATATTGTTTTGGTGAAACTGGTTAGAAACGATAACTGAAAATAAGCAAAGTTCACAGATGTCAGTTTTTGGATAGGTGAGCATGAGTCTTTGTTGTCGAGCTCTTTCATCCTTCAGAAGACATAATGAACTGTTACCCCAGTTTAGTGCTATACAAATACAAAATAATTTATTTGCTTAAACATGTGTACTTAACAAAATATGGTATTACAATAAAGTCTTTCGACCAAGTCTCAACATATTTACCATTTTGTGGTATGCAAATGTCAGTTTTATGATTCCCCATTAAATGTCAGTATAAATATTTATGATCAAAATTAATTATCTAAAATTACACAATAACAATAAAATTAAAATATATGTCAAAATTAAATTACAAGAAAAAACGGGGTCAGTAAACACCTATTAATCATGAAGTGTATCGGTCAGTAAATCGCTTATGTGATAGTAACATTTGTCTAACAGTAATTTTTGAAGATTTTTCTTGAAAATTTTTCAATGTTTTGGGAAGCTATAATTATGTATGTATATAGATGAAGCGCTCGTAGCTCTGCGGTACTCGGGGGTCGGAAACAATCACCAAAGTACAGCAGAGTTTACAGAGGTCAGTCCTTGGATGGGTGACCGTTTGTGTGGCATTTGATATCGAGCGCTTCCGTGCTTCGGAAGGTACGTTAAGCCGTTGGTCCCGGTTATCACTAAATGTGGTAGTCGTTAAGCCATGTTAGAGGCCTCATGGGCGGCTTGATAAATTCTAACAGCAGGACGCCATACACCTGCCTTCGCCAATCCGCAATGGGTCAGCGTGGTGGAGTATGACCCAATACCCTCACACCTTGATATATGAGAGGAGGCTCGTGCTCAGTAGTGGGACGTTAATGAGCTGAAATGATGATATAGATGTCGCTAAGTAATATTTATATGTCATATTTATTACTTTATATTGAGTCCATTCTTTCCATCGTTAAGCAAATCCAAATCCAGTGTGCGAGCTTCACTTCGCCGCTTGATCAGTCTTTTACTTTTTCGGCTAATTTATTAATTTTTTAATTTTATTGTTTGTCGTAGCCCAAAACAACCTCACCTGCAAGTGGTGCACCTGCCGATTAACGGACGAGGCTTTGGTGAACATAAAAGTTCCCGGTGAACGGCAATAGGCTCGCCCCTATTACGTGGGACCAACATTATAATTGGCGGCAATATGGAATGTGGGCGTACAATATGCCTCTTCCTACTCCTTTGGGTAAACAGGCGTAATTGTATGTATGTATCATCATCTCAGCCCATTAAAGTCCCACTACTAAGCACCAGCCTACTCTCAGATACCTAGGTGCGAGAGTATTGGGTCATACACCATAGGCAGGTGTATCGCGTACTGCAGTTAGAATATTTCAAGCCGCTCATTAGGCCTTTAACATGGCTTAACGACTATCACATTTAGTGATAGCCGGGACCAATGGTTTAACGTGCCTTCCGAAGCAGGGAAGCGCTCGATATCAAAGAAAGAAAGAAAGAAAGAAAGAAAGAAAGAAAGAAAGAAAAAGAATTTATTCTGTGACAACATCAAAAGAAAACAGATACATTATATTTAAGTAACTATTTGAATGCCACAAAAGCCACATAAACGGTCACCCATCCAAGGATTGACCTCTATAAACTCTGCTTACTTCGGTGACTGCGGAACAACGAGCGCTTCCATCTATGTATGTATATAAATATATTTTTTATTCCTACGTTGTACCGGCAGTGTTTCGTAATGTCTCGTCTCTCTTGGAAAATAAAAAAACAACAATCTAACATTTTTATTGTTTCTTTTGTGTTGCATTTGTAAACGAACTTTTGCTCAAGTTGGTATAATTCAAATTATGTAATCCCTTTAACCGATAAAGCCTTTAAAGGACTTGAGTAAACCCGCCAGCGGTCGTACAATTAAGAAATTTATAAAGTTTGTAATATTTGTTAACTCTTTAGGAACTAAAACATTCATTCATTCGTATAAATTATCCTTTATTGCACAAAAAACGAAAAAGAGGAGGATGCTGACTCGAATGGGTCTATCCATATGTTTATTCTTCTAGTAACGATGAAATTTTTTATCCTACACCCTTCACCCACAGTTTAGGACATATGTGGCCCTTCGAGCCGGATAAAGAAGTACTTTTTATTTTATTTACGTTGGTAATAAAATGCATTTACGCACTGTTACCGGCCCGCCACCGGCAGACACGACCGCCAGCAGTAATACCCACTAAAAATCTTCCGACGACGCCCACCGCTTATTGAGAAAGAGGCTGGGGGCCAGTCCCTGGGTAGCAGATCTGACACCCCCCACGGCCAACGTCCCCCGGACCAAAACCGGGAGGACCTCCACCGAGAGACGCAGTGGACGAGCCCCTTCTACCTTCTTGTGCGACCATAGCGTGTGTGGCCAAATTACCGGAGGGTCTATGGTTAGACAGCAGGGGCCCCCTGCCCCCGCTGCCAAAGACCCTCCTGACGCTGCTTGACGGGCCCTCCTGGACCGCTGCGCCCTCCACAGGTCTCTATTAGTTTCCCCCCCGGTAGTCAGTACTAAGGGCACCCAGAGTCGCCAATCTCTGGGTGTTACCTTTTCCCTAGCGCCCTCTGCGCCCAGGTACTCAGCCCCCCCACCATGACAAGGTGGAAACCAGTCGGAGGGGGGGGGGGGGATAAAGAAGTACCTAACTTACCTAACTACTAACTACATTTGTGTGTAAAATATTCTTACCGACACAGTATTTTCGCATTCTCCCAACTCACAGGCAGGCTCTGGACAATATACTCCTTGTCGTTGAAGATGTAAGACTCCCAGGTCTCAGTGCTGGTTTTTGGCACTGAAATATAAAGCAAAACTGCATGATAAATACATTGCTTACATTTTGATAACTATATAGTTTCCTAACTAACTATATACAAGACCAGCACGTGTTGATCGGGAAAGGAAAGAAGAGGGCGGGATGAGATGACATAATTGGCCAAAGTAGACTTAATTCTAGCCGCTAATTGGCCAAAGTAGACATTTTTAGACGACCGATATGGCGTGGTGGCGATGTAGTTGTCAAAATGTAGGTAAAATTTACGAAATAGGTGGTAAGCCTATAAAAAAAACTGTTCTCTCAAACTATTTTTTTTTTTATTGAAACCAAGTAAATGTTTCCGGCAGGTGAAAATGGTGGAGGGACCCGAAACCAACACTCCCCCCCTCAATAGGCTGGCCACCTATTACGGGGGATCATCAATATAACTGGCGAAATGTGGGCGTATAGTATGCCTCTGCATACACCTTCGGGGAAACAGGCGTGAATGTATGTATGTATGTACCAGTATATATATGTGCACAAGTGTATTAAAACAGAAATAAAAAAAATTGGTTGCCTGTAAAGTCGGTATACGGGCGAAAGTTTTACGTGACAACGACTTTGAGTGGTAAAATAATTTTAATGTGAATATTCATTCGTATAGTAGGAAAAAGGATGAAATAATAGTAACAATTTAAAACATTTATTTCTACAAAGAATTATGTTTAAAACGCATCTCGCTCTGTCTCTCTCGCTCTTAGGCGGGCTAACCATGCCCGAGTGGAAGGGACGCGTGCCTCTCACTCGCTCTCATTGTGATCGCATAACGTGAGCGGAGCGTAACGCAGTTTCTTGAAGTGTCACCCGGCAAACCAATTTATAAGACGTTGTCACGTCAAAACGGTTTGTATCTATCCCTTCGCGGAAACGCTGTGAATGTTTGTATGTAAATACCTATATAGTTCTTGTTGGTGGTCCAAAATAAATAAATGTGATCTCGCCTAGTGCACGAAGCCAGCCACCTCTCACCGTTTCACACGTTTCATCTCTCTGTGTTAAATTGAATTTTGCAACAACTTTATAGATTATTGTTGTAGAAAGGTTACTTTACTAAGGAAGTGTGCCTGGGAGCCTTTGTTGATATAGAAGGCGCCTTCGACAGAATAACCTTTGAATCGATAAGAGCAGCAGCTAGGGACTACGGTATCCCTGACACGATCTGTAAATAGATAGACTGCATGCTTAAGGGTAGAATCATTACCTCAGGTAAGTTTGGTGAGACACTAATGGTAAAGACCACGAAAGGGTGTCCGCAGGGGGGAGTTTTGTTACCCCTCCTGTGGAGTCTTGAAGTGGATTCTATTCTAACCAGACTAAACCAAGGACCATATCAGACAATAGGCTACGCTGACGACCTTGTCATTATGGTCAATGGGAAGTTTCCCAATATCGTATCACAACTGATGCAAAGAGCCCTGGATCAGCTTGAGGAATGGTGCGATGACAACCACCTCTCTGTAAACCCTGAAAAGACGATCGTGATTACATTCACTAAAATGAGAAACCTGTCAGCGTTAAAAACATATGCAATAATCATATGTGCTATGAAGATCGAAGCTGCTCAAACCCTTAACAGACTGGGCCGGACAAACAGGGTAACCCTCATGTGGATACCAGGCCACGCCGGATTTAAGGGGAATGAGCACGCTGACAGGCTTGCCAGACAGGGCTCGGAATCGATATTCACGGGACCGGAGCCATGCATTGCACTCTCTATGAGTACAATAGCCACGACGCTAAAAAAGCATATGGTGGAGAAACATCTATCGGAATGGCAGCTGCTACCGGCGCTTAAGCATTCAAAGGCCTTCATCGGGGAGACAGGGAGCAGCTGGTATAAGGCCCTCTGCGAAGGTAGCAGGAATCAAGCCAGACTGATAGTTGGGGCTCTAACAGGGCATTATGCCACAAACAAAATGCTCCACAGGATGCGACTAGTGCAATCACCGCTATGTCGTAGATGTGGTGATGAAGAGGAGTCCATGGAACACCTGCTGTGTACCTGTGACTCGTTGGCTGCTTGCCGAATGAGTCTCCTGGGGGTGGCCTACCCACAACCAAGGGACTATGGGCTCCAATCTGCAAAGACTGTCATAAAGATGATGGTAACAATATTTGGAGATGTGGAGTGACAGGCAAGGGGATGCACAAAAGATCCGACATAAGGGTCAAAGTGCGCCACGGTTAGTCTGTGGCCCCCGCTATAAGATAAGATAAGGTTACTTTGATAATCAATACGGATTGGAGGTTAGCATATCTATCTGCTCTCCGCTCCTAAGGCCCATAGTACACGGCGTATTTTAGACGCACCGACGACGCGCGTTTCAGGAACGCGCGTCTTCGGCGCCGTGGACGCTGATTGTTGCGTTTACATTGATGAAACAAGCGCGCGCATGAAGCGCGTATACGCGCGTATGAAGCTCGTATACTCGCGTTTGAAGCGCTACAAACGCGCGTACAAAGGAGCAGAGTAGGGGCAGGGGGTGGGACGGTCACGCCACCACTGCACCGCCGCCCGCGCCTCAGTTGCAATAATAGTTAATTGTGTGCTGCGCGTGTATAAGAAGAGGAGTCTCTAATCAAAACGCAAAAGCTACGCGCGTCTACTGCACGTATACGCGCTGTATCTGCGCGTATAAGCGCTTTAGAGGTGCGTTTCACGATCGCCCCGTGTGCTTAGGTTTCTAGGTTGCGTTCAAATTGCGTTTGAAGCGCGTATACGCGCGTCATCTGCGCGTCGTCGGCGCGTTTAAAATACGCCGTGTATTATGGGCCTAAGGTCGTGGGTTCGATTCCCACACAGGATGAATCTTTTTGTACATGAACTAGAATATTAGTTTCAGTCTTGGTGTTTCCTATAAAACTATTCATGTACGTTTATCAGTTATTTAGTATCCACAAGTTCTTGATGATGTAAGAGTGTGATTACAATCATTATAATTATATGGAAATAATTAATAAATTAATTAATATTTACTATGCCCTAAATTGGATAATATAAACGTATGAGTTAAAGTCAAATATCGTATAAGGAATACTTCATAAGAAAATCATCTACCTCTGTAATGCTCATGGTAACTGGCCACGTCAAAAGTAACAAAACACAGCTAAATAAAAAAAACTAATCAAAAATCTATAATAAGAAAAACCACCTAACCTACCTCTGTACTGCTCATCGTAACTGGCCACGACTAAAGAAAAAAAACACAGCAAAACAAAAAAGATATAAGGAATCCTTAATAAGAAAAACCACCTAACCTACCTCTGTACTGCTCATGGTAAATGGCCACGGCTATAAAAAAATAAACACAACTAAATAAAAACTTATCTATGAAATCTTTAGTTAGAAAAACACATACCTCTGTACTGCTCATGATAACTGGCCACTACTAAAGAAAAAAAAACACAGTTAAATAAAAACTCTATGCTCAACAGCATTTTCTTGTCTTCACGTTATTAACTGGGAACCGATAACTGACGATTTGTGTTATATGTTCTCAGGTTTTCATTGGCATTACAACTATAGTTATATAACTTAATTTGTTTTGACAAACTTCAATAAACGTATATTCGTTATTAGCGTAGTTAACAGGGTTTTTCAACCTTTGAGCGGGATATTGATTCATGATTCAGCGGCATTCGCTGCATTATTATGCAATATTTGTCGATAAATATTTTATTAATTTAAAATATTTTGAAGGTTCTATCTTACTTTCCTTTTAAAACAACATACCTAATAAATAAAGGTTTATTTATTTTTACCTGTACTACAATTAAATATATATATATTATAATTATGAATTTGCGAGTCATTAAATACATACATACATACATATAATCACGTGTTATTCCCCGAAACCCCTTCGGGTAGGAAGAGGCATATTATAAGCGCGAATTTCGCCAAGTTTATTGTTAGCGCCACGTAATAAGTGTCAGGCCTATTTCCACTTACCGGGTTATATTCTCCAAAATCTCTTATATAAATTTGCGAGTCTTTAAAATACGAAACTATTTTACAAAGCAAGTGCAAAATAGTTACGTAATTTAATTACTCATTCGAATCATTTATAATATTACATCAAAATAAAAAATCATTTATTCAAGTTTGGCTCAATAGCTCTTATGAAAGAAGAAGTTATTATAATTATATACTTACGCGCCCATTCACTGCGGGCGGGAGAACGGGCAAGAAAATCATCAAGGTTGGTTTTTTCTCCCGCCAGTAACAAATAAGCGAAGCGCTCGTAGCTCTGCGGTGCTCGGTGGTCGGAAACGATCGCCGAAGTACAGCAGAGTTTACAGAGGTCAGTCCTTGGATGGCTGACCGTTTGTGTGGCATTTGATATCGAGCGCTTCCGTGCTTCGGAAGGCACGTTAAGCCGTTGGTCCCGGTTATCACTAAATGTGGTAGTCGTTAAGCCATGTTAGAGGCCTAATGGGCGGCTTGAAAAATTCTAACAGCAGGACGCCACACACCTGCCTCCGCCAATCCGCACTGGGTCAGCGTGGTGGAGTATGACCCAATACCCTCACACCTTGATAAGTGAGAGAAGGCTCGTGCTCAGTAGTGGGACGTTAATGGGCTGTGATGATGAGTTACAAATGAAAATACTTGTGTTCTGCAGTCAAAAGATTTAAAAGATAGGAAGATTAATTCATCCAATCCAAGGTTGCGAATCCCTTGCTTAATAGATTAACAATAAGCTGTTGTATGTTATACTTCCCGTCCTGGCCTATTGTGTTCACCTGCCAGTTTCCCATTGCTTACTCAATTTTTGCTAAGATTCATAATAATATATTAGTAAAGTCAAGTGGTCGTGCATTGGGTGCTCGTTGACACTCATTATCCTAGCATTATACCGCTTGTGCCCAAGAATTAAGGTCTTTTTTTTCTTTTTCTTTTTTCGGATGGAAAATCATCTTATGACCGTCTTCCGCTTTGGGTGAAGCGGGAGGGTGTGTCAGACTTTTACTGACTAAAAACCATCCATGTTCCTTCTTGAGCCAGTAAACACCAAGACCGCGGTAACCCTTGTCCCGCAAGGTCTGCCTTCCGGGGGCTGCACTGCCAAAGAGGGCCGAAAAGGGGCGTGGGACACATCGGCGGACCCAGAGGACACCGGACAGAGAGGCGACAGCAATAAAGCTCACTAAAAATCTTTTGACGACGCCCGCCGCTTGTTAACAGAAAGGGGCGAGGAGCCAGTATCTGGGTTGCAGCGTCTGACACCCCGGCTGTGGCCAATGTTCCCCGGGCCAAAAACCAAGAGGACCTCCTCAGAGAGGCCCCGTGGACGCGCTCTTCCTACCTCCGTGTGCGACCACAGCGTGTGTTGCCGACTTCTCGAAGGGCCTATGGCTAGACAACAAGGGCCTCCTGCCCCCACCGCCTTGAACCTTCCTGGCCCACCCGCTGCGCCAGCCTCTGGGGGTTACCTTTTGCCCAGCAGCTCCTCCACCCTACCGGGAGGTACTTAGCACCCCACCATAGGTGCTAGGCGATAGAGAAACGATCACCAAGGTAAAGAAGAGTTTGCAGAGTTCACACCTTATTGTTGCATTTAATACCGAGCGTTTCCGTGTTTCGGAAGGCCGATGGTCTCGGTTATCACTTCACTTGCGTTTGTTACTCACGCATGGGGTGAAGCGATTGACAAGCGTGGCGAATCTTTGGCCGTAAGCCTGGATGTCGTCAAAGCTTTCGATAGAGTATGGCATCGTTCCCTTCTTTCAGAGTTGCCAGCCTTCTGCATGCCGCCCCGTTTGTGCGCCTGGGTGGCTGGCTTTCTAGAAGATCGGAAGATTCGTGTCTTGTATGAGGGCAGTTCCTACGAGTTCTACAAAGTCAATGCCGGAGTGCCGCAGGGATCGGTACTCTCGCCTACCCTATTTCTTCTATTAATAATCATTGTTATGCGGATGACGGTACGGTACATGAGCAGTACTTAGGACATCCTGTGGCAAAGCAAGACGATATCCTGGTGCAAAGACAAGACCTGGTTGCCAAAGTGAACCTGACTCTCGCTCGTGTCACTCAGTGGGGATCTGAAAAACTGGTCGAGTTTAATGCCGCCAAAACCCAGGATTGTGCATTTCCGTCGAAGGTTACTCTCTTCAGAACGCTCCGTTGTTTATTTCAGTGAATCTCAACATTCTCGGCATGGACATCGGCCAGGACCTAAATGCGTAATGCTACATCGAGGGTGTTATTTTAACTGCCTCCCGTAAGTTGGGTATACTCAATAAGGTGAGGCGGTTTTTCACTCTCGAGCAGCGCTGTTTGTTGTACAAGACTCAAGTGCGATCGAGTGTAGAGTATTGTCCCATCTTTGGGACGGTTCAGCTAAGTACCTCCTCGACGCACCTGACAGACTGCAACGGCGAGCGGTTCGCATTATAGGGGATGCTGAGGTAACAGCCTCACACGAGGATCTACAGCTTCGTAGAGACATTGCATCTCTCAGTGTCTTTTACTGGAACTTCTATGGCGAGTTTTCTGAGGAGCTTTTCGATCTCATCCCGCCCTCTCCTTTTCTCTCCCAAACAACACGTGCTGGTCTTAGAAACCATCCTCATACTGTGGAGACTATCAGCAGTCGAACCAAGAAATTTGGGAAGTCGTTTCTGAGCAAGACCACTAAGCTCTAGAATTCGCTGCCGGCTCATGTGTTTCTTATTTCCTATGATTCCGGGTCTTTTAAGCGGGGCGTGAAACGGCATTTTAGCAGGCCGTCATGAGTGGGTGCGCTTTGTACCGTGCTTATGCTTACCGGTAAGCTTTTATTTTTTTTGGACTGCATTGATTGCTTACCATCATGTTACAGTCATGGTAAAGGCGTAATTGAGCGTTAAACATCTAACAGAAGCCGCCAGACATCTGCCTTCGCCAATATGCACTGAATCCTCGTGGTAGAGTATTCCCTCGTGAGATAGTGGAACGTTACTGTTTTATGATAATGATGAAAATGCACCTTAAAAAAATATCTCTGATACATACATACACAAATTCAGACCAACTGAAAAAAATACATACATACTCGTACGTATATCCACGCTTGTTTCCCCGAAAGGGTAGGCAGAGGCATAACAAACGCCTACAATTATATTCTATTTTTTTGTAGTTCCTCTTCTTCTTTTAAATAATGGCTTTGTGCGGTTTGCACATTTAGCCAGTGTCAAGTTAGAGATATATTAATATCATATAAATTATAGTAAATGAGAATGAGTGGTGATAAAGATGATAAATGGTAAATGAGATCCCCTCCCCCTAAGCCTCTTGAGTCCTCAGTAAAGATGTGGGACTATACATGGACTTCTTGAGAGAATTTAAAAAGTGATGTTGCACTGTTTTGTTTGATTTACCAACACTCATGTACTTACGTTCACAAACACTTAACGGTTAATTATCCACCGTTATTAAACATTAATGTTAGCAATATCACAAATTTTAGAAAATAAAACAAAACTGCAGACATGACGCTTCACTTTCCCGCCAAGAAGTCCTTGTTGTAGTTGATAAGTGTAATTTATCTTTTTTTATGTTAGTTTATTAATGTTTATTAACTACCGCACCGCCTTTAAAGTTTTCTGCTAACCCTAAGGTTAACTGGCAAGAATTCCTTATGGCATTAAGTTCGCCATTTGTAATACTTTTAAGTGTGCAATAAAGATTCAATAAATACATATATTGTTAGCCCCACGTAATAGGTGGCAAGCCCTGTTTCTTCCCGGGAACTGTTATGATTGCCAGAACCTAGTCCATTAATCGGCAGGTGCACTTGCAGGTTGGCTTGGGCTCTTAAGACCTTATACAATAAAAGGGATCTAAGTTCGCTTTACCACATAGATCTTTAAATGATATCAGAGATATTTTTTTAATAAATAAAAGGGATCTAAGATCGCTTTACCACATAGATGTTTAAATGAAAGTGTTACATCACATGTACTCATTGTTGCATCTCCCATTCGCGTCGACCAATAGCAGACAAAATTCTTATATGTGGCGAGCCGGTAACTTTTTTAATGAAAATTGTCATAACTTAGATTTAGATCTTCTGCACAAATATTGTGTCGGCAAGGACTAAGTTTCTTAGTCTTATCTTATTCTCAACACTAATACTGACTAATAATAATACCTACTGACATAGACTATTTACATTATTTTATTTTATTTATTAATATATTGACTCTTTTACATGTAACTATAATAATATATAATGTGACATTGTTGCTACATTTTTATTTAATGTTTTTACCTATACTAACTGTTATAATATTGTTTAAATCTATTGACATCATTTGATACATACTCAATAAATAAATAATAATTTAATAATAATAAGAATTATACGGCGCCCTTCCTCCTCTCTCCTACACTATGCTGTGCCCGACAAGGTCCACAAATGTACCAAATTGTAATATTCACCACCTTATATAAACATTGTGGAACGCAATAAAGTATTGAGTATTAAATATCAGGTTCTTTGGGCATTAATTTCTAGCATGGTTTTGTGTTTAAGTGAGAATGTCTTTTTATGTTTATTAGGTTATATGAGATTCTGTTTATATCAGTGGGGACCTATAATTGGCTTCCTGAGATTATATGTTAAATTTATTATGTTTAGCAAGCTGTTGGTTCCCCTAAAAAATTAATAATTCTACACTAATTATGTATTATAAAGAAAAAAGATTTGTATTTTTGTATGTAACGAATAAACTCAAAAAGTACTGGACCGATTTTAATAATTCTTTTTTCATTAGAAAGCTACATTATCACTGAGTAGCATAGGCAAAATTATAATTTGGAAAAAAATTGAGTTCCGTAAGATATTTGGGATTTTCGGAAGTGTAAAAAATCAACCAAAACAATGTATGAATTAATTGTAGATCTTATACAAATTTACTAAAAAGTCCGCGACACACTATATCTATCTATGTCGAGTGAGGCACAACAACCATTTAAAAATCTTAAATTTTTTTTCGACTACTTACATTTAAACGCATTTATTTCACTTATGCTATTAATCTTTATCAAAATTTTTGTTTTCATTTCATCACTAAGTGCAGTTTATGTAGATAATGTTCGGTCTTAGAATGATCAAAATTGGACGTTTGTTTTTAAAGTTATGGCGAAATTAAATTATTACGATTTCTGCTGCACGGCGCCCTATCACGGGTCGGGGCTCACGACAATTTGTTAATTTTGTTACCTGAAAATAATGTAACGTCAAATGTTGTTTATAGAGAAGCTCTACAATAATCGCTTTAGTTATCTATCCCAAAACAACGTGTTGCACTCCGGGACTGCCGGTAGGAGTGAAAACTTAATTACATAAAATATTTTCATCATTAACAACTTTAACATCCACATAAAGACAATCTATGCAGCCTGCGGATAATGACTGCGTCGTCGATGTTAGTGTCGGTGTCTGTGAATTGACCTGGGAATCATTTTGTTGACCGTGTCTTTCCTGGGTAGGCATTTTGCAGCGGTAACCGACATCCACGCTGGCGGAGCCGCGGGCGACCACTAGTAAGTAAATAAAATAAGAGGTGGCTAGCGAAGGCCCACATTAACACTATACGAGATAACGAAACAAGCAGTTTTTAAACTCTGTTGTCAGTAAATAAACAAAGCCAAATAATGCTTACACAAAGTGCTGTTAAGTAAAACGCTCAAATGGAAGTTAAGCTAACCCTGTTGTGGTAAAGGTTGTCTTTTGCACAAGTTTAATGAAAAACTTAAGTTGCGTTATCGCGGGGTTAATTAGAAAAACCGAAAGCTCCGTGCGGGCGAGGGATGCGCATGCAGAACAGAAACTCTGTGGAGAGGTTTCTTGCTATTTTATTTTAGATTTTTCCTTTAGTCTACATTTGACAGATTTTACTTTTGACATCATAAAATATAGCCTTAACCTATCAAATGTAGTCTAAACCATATTTTTTTATCTGTTTGTCATAAAAAAAATTCCGACAGTCGTCTGACATATCTAATCATATCATTATGGGCATTTCTACGGAGTGAGCTAAACTTGCTCACTGGGATAAAAAAAGTATCTTTAAACTCATAATTCCTCATTAATAAACATTTCGCATATATGTATTTGTAAAAGAATGGTTGAAGAACCAGTTTTCAAGACATTTAGGCTTCATTTAATACGAAAAAAAATCAGTAAAGCCCCATTTTTAAGAATTCATTCGTTATTAATTCATAACTTGTAACAAATCAATTAATAATTAATCAGTGATGCTTTTTCAGCATTTTTAAAATATTCAAAGTGCATCGTCGATTTTTGGTTTGATCTAAATCTCAATTCGGTGCATGATATAAATTGTATTTTACAAGTAATAATACAAATTAAATAAAAAAAAAGTGGGACAAGGATATATTATTATGTAAACTATGGCGTCTGCACTAGGCCGGCCTGTGTTGCAGCAGTCAAAAAGAGAATAACAATATAAAGTGTTATTGAGAGCTGCCCTGGGTAACATTAAAAGATCGGTTCGTTTGAATTTGTAACATTTACTACCTATTTAATTAAAACAATGAGATTTTTTCCCAATTCGCTGGATCTCAATCCCCTGGAAAATGATGCACCGAATTGAGTAAAGTTCTACACCGAATTGAGATTATCGTTTTAAGATTTTTAGTCTTTCGAGTCTTGAAGTCCAAAAATAAGTACCTAAGAGCCATTTAACATTATTAACGTTTCGACTCCACTGTAGTATAGGGATCCTAACAAAACCTAAGGAGCCCAAGCCAACTTCACCTGCAAGTGGTGCACCTGCCGATTAACGGAGGAGGCTCTGGCGAACATAACAGTGCCCGATAACCGGCAATCGGCTCGCCACCTATTACGTAGGACCAACTATAAAATTGGCGAAGTGTGGGCGTATAATATGCCTCTGCCTACCCCTTCGGGAAAACAGGCGTGAATGTATGTATGTATGTATGTAGTCTTTACTAGGTGCCGCCTTACCGCCCACCTGTTCGGATCATTATTGAAGTACGAACGCACATTACGGTGGAATAGACTCTCAAAGTCCAAAAATAAGTACTACATAGCCATACATATTTTTTTTACATTAATTTACTTGATGATTGATTTATTTTTAAGTAAGAAAATATCTTATCCTTTAAATATTTATAACGAGGCGACTCCACTCTCGTCGCTACTAGATCCCGCCTTCCCGCCCACCTGTTACGGGCCATTTTTGAAGTAGGAACGCACCGCAGCGCTCGCTGCCGTATAATAGAACTCGCCCGCGAACGCACGCTCATTCTCAGGTAGACTGTCAGGTGAGCGACCGGGTCCGGATTACCAGGTAAGTGGCCATGATAGTTTTCATTTTTAACTGTATATTGGTACTCCTTTTTCGGTAAATAGGTAAATATTTTCGTCTAATTTCGATAAATTTTAAAGTTTATTATATTGTGAATTTAAAGATTTAATAAACAATTACAATATATACAAATTATTACTTTAATTTTTGGGGTGATATTAATTAGGTTTTAACGTTTTTTTAAACTTACTTCGTGTTCATTTATCGTGTTAAATATTTTCATACAATACTTTTCACGTAATTTAACATACTATTTATATATTTTCTTTAAATTCCAGTCTTTAAAATATTCCAAACAAATTTAAAAATGGTGTCTTTATTATTTTAAGTAAAATATATTAATAAACATATTTTTTTTTATAAAATTAAAGTAAGATAAATTGAATTATCAACTTGCAATATGGAGTGTTGCCAAGTTATTAGGCAGTCCCAATTACCAATATTTATAAACTACTATAAAAAAACCTCAAAAAACTTAACTTATTTTAATTACAACGTAAAATTCTAATCAAATTATATTTATTATAAATTCAAACTTAAAATATTTTAATATAAATATTAAAACAATCAAAATATGATTACACTGAAATCAGGAAGCTTAGATTCACTTACATGCGACTAACAATTGAAAAATAAAAAATATTTAGGTGTAAGTGAATCAAAGTGCCGTTACAAGCCGCTGCTCTGTAAGAAGAACTGGCAAGAAACTCACAGGCTATGCTCTTTTATTTGAATGAATTTACAATATGACGTTTTGCGAAGTTAATAATAATAAATATCTAATAATAAATAAATATTTCTGACACTTACACCAATTATTTAGTTCTAAGATAAGTATCATTAACTTGTGTTATGGATACTAAATAACGGATAAACATACATAAATACTTCTTTTTTTTTAAATACATACTTAATATACATAGGAAAACACCCAGACCAGAACAAATATTCATATTTATACACACAAATATTTGTCCTGTGTGGGAATCGAACCCACGATCTCAGGAGTGGAGTGCGGGTATACTCGCCACCACGCCATATCGGTCGTCATTTATTAGGCATATGCAATAACTTATTTATAAATAACTTCAACGAAACTTAATGAAACTGAATTTATTTTAATTACAATCTAAAAAGCTATTCAAATTATTTTTTTAATCGTGTTAGTTACACTACTTATAACTCATGAACGGCAGAACTGATTTAGCTGGAAATTGGTGTGGAGGTAGCTTAGATACAGGACACGAGCATAGGATACTTTTTATTCCGTTTAAAATATGGCATATAACGTGGAATAACAAAAAGTCGAAACGGGACTTTCATCAAAACAGATAGCTGAAGTAACAAGCCACTATTCATTTTCCCGCGGGAACTCGATTCTGAAAAAGTAGCTGTGGGTCACGCGGACGAAGTATAATATAGTTATTTATAAAAATTTGGACACACAAACATAAGTACAATATTACATCATCATCTCAGCCCATAAACGTCCCACTACTGAGCACGAGCCTCCTCTCACATATCAAGGTGCGAGGGTATTCCACCACGCGGACCCAGTGCGGATTGGCGGAGGCAGGTGTATGGCGTCCTGCTGTTAGAATTTATCAAGCCGCCCATTAGGCCTCTAACATGGCTTAACGACTACCACATTTAGTGATAACCGGGACCGACAGCTTAACGTGCTTTCCGAAGCACGGAAGCGCTCGATATCAAATGCCACACAAACGGTCACCCATCCAATGACTGACCTCTGTAAACTCTGCTGTACTTCGGTGATCGTTTCCGACCACCGAGCACCGCTGAGCTACGAGCGCTTCCGATTTTACATACTAACATCTAAATGCATATAACACAATGAAAATATGACTAAAATTACTTTCTAATTACGAATTAAAAAGAAAGAAAATAATTTATTCCGGACACATGATACATTGGTTTACACACATACAAAAATAAAATTTAATAGACACATGTGGCACCGAAAAGGCTTATACTCAGCATATGCCGAGGGGTCACTATGGCCCCGCGGCGCTGGTCTTCCGTACAAGCCTATAAATACTACGTAAGTAGGACAAACTTAAAACTATGCGCACCAAAGTTAAACTTTTCAACATATAAATTTTGCATATATAAAACAACATAACATCACTTAATCATACAATTAAAAAGGAATATAATAAACTAAACCTCTAAAAAAAGCTTTTTTGATCATCAAAAATACTGAGTGAGCATCTAATAGGTGATTAGGTGCTCAATCAGTAATTTTGATGTACAAAAAGGTTAGGTTAGGTTGGCAATTTATTAATTTTGAAGACACGTTAAATATGATCCAATTAAAAATATATAATAATACGGCTATAACAAAAAATCAAATAAACAAGAAAACATTAGAGCAAGACAGCTCTCGAGAGAGATTGTCACTCTCGTTTCAGCGTTGGTCGTGAAGACATCGTTGTTCTGAGGCTCCTATCTTACCTGAAGATGCCCTGTGTAAGGGCGAAACACGTGTCGTGTTGAATAGTTTCTCGATTTTTCGGGAAATTATAGTAGCGCGGGAATTGTTACAAAGATATTTTTAATCTATCACTTGCTTATGTAACAGGTTCATTAAAATGCACAAGAATTAATCCCTTTAATCACTTGCTTACAATGGATTTCCGCAAAGTAACGCCTGAATCAATAAATTATTTAAATAAACTTCACTAAATACTCTTCTGGGAACATAATAAATGACTTCTATAAAGAGAACGGAACGATCTCAAAGTTAGATTAGAACTACATCGTCTATAAAAACACAACCAAATGTAACAAATCAATGTATGTTACATATATAACATATATTCACGGCTTTAAGGGAAATATTATATGCCCACATTTTGCCAATTATGTTGTTGGTCCCACGGAATAGTTGGCGAGCCTCTTGCGGGAACTTTTATGTTCGCCAGAGCCTCGTCCGTTGATCGGCAGATGAGGTAAATAAAATAAAAATAAAACATACTTTATTGTCTTTAAGATCAACATGATCATTTAGATTCGTCAAACATTCAGAGACAAAATTGAAATTCGATATATTTTTCAACAACAATGAAAGAGATATGAGCTGTACAATAATAAAGAAATAAAAGCAAATGGGTTCTATATCAGAATTTGTCAAGGTTGGCTGGGGCTCCTAAGATCTCAACTTCGAGGTATCCATTTTGACGTGTTGGGGGGGCTGAGTACCTCCCGGTAGGACGGAAGACACTTAGGGGAAAAGCTAACACCCAGAGACCGGCAACTCTGGGTGCCCTTAGTATTGACTAACGGGGCGAAACAAAGAGGGACCTGTAGAGGCCGTTGGCCGCGAGCGGGATGTCACACGCTGAAGCACAGGTACTGCCCCCCCCCCCGTTCAGTTCTCCATCTTGGCGTGGCTGAGTACCTACCGGAGGCCGGTACACAAAGGTAACACTCAGAAGTTGACGATTCTGGGTGCCCTTAGTCTGACCACCGGGGAGAAACTAAGAGGGACCTATAGAGGGCGCAGCAGGCGAATCAGGAGGGCCCGTCAAGCAGCGCCAGGAGGATCTTAGACAGCGGGGGCAGGGGGCCCCTACTGTCTAACCATAGACCCTCCGAGAAGTCAGCCACCCACGCTATGGTCGCACAAGGAGGTAGGAGGAGCGCAACGTTGGCAGCGGGCGGGGTGTCAGACACTGCAACCCAGGTACTGGCCCCCCGCCTTTTTCTCAACAAGCGGCGGGCGTCGTCGGAAGATTTTGAGTGGGTATTAGGTTTAAGACCTCCTCAGACGCGCAGTGGACGCGCCCCTCCTACCTTCTTGTGCGACCATAACATATGTGGCTGACTTCTCAAAGGGTCCATGGTTAGATAGCAGGGGCCCCCTGCCCCCGCTGCCTAAGACCCTCCTGGCACTGCTTGACGGGCCCTCCTGGCCCTCCCGCTGTGCCCTCCACAGGTCCCTCTTGGTGTCCGATAGTCACCCCCCGGTAGTCAGTACTAAGGGCACCCAGAGTCGCCAATCTCTGGGTGTTACCTTTTCTCTGGCGCCCTCTGCGCCCTACCAGTAGGTACTCAGCCCCCCCATCACGACAAGGTGGAGACCAGTCGGGAGGGACAAGTGGTGCACCTGCCGACCAACGAACGAGGTGCTGGCGAACACAAAAGTTCCCAGTAAGCAGTAATAGGCTCGCCACCTATTACGTGGGACCAAAAATATAGGGCGTCGTCGGAAGATTTTTAGTGGATATTACTGCTGGCGGTCGTGTCTGCCGGTGGTGAGTCCCACACACCTCTCTTGGTCCCCCTTTGGCCGGGAGACAGTGCGTAAATGCATTTTGTTACCGACGTAAATAAAAAAAAAAAGGTGCACCACTTGTAGGTGAGGTTGGCTTGGGCTTTTCAGATCGTGATAGGAGCCCTATACACCCTTGTAATAAAAATAGATAAATTACAATATATAATAATAACGTATTGCATTTTTAATTCTAATACAGTTCAGGACAGTTCTGGATATTTTTAAAAAGGGTTTGTAAACAACCATTATTTTTAATTTAACTATTTTACCTACAATAAAATTAAAAATAGAGCGTGTAAAAAGTTTGAAAAAGTGGTTTCGATTTCCCAGAAAACTGTTTTAAACATATTTGTAAAGACACGCTGCATGAAGGAAGTTAGAAACTTCAACAATACGTCATTCGCTACCAACTCCCTCTAGTGAGCGGTCTGTGCAAATGAAAGTCTGTCTGATAGGACTATTTGTTTAACTAGTCACATTGCATACTGTCAGAAACGGCTGATCTTTTCTACAACAAAAAACACTTTTTTGGAACAAGGAACTCTAAGATTGTTTTGCCCAACAGGATACAGGATAGTTAGATTATTTAAAATTATTAAATTGAATTGACTATACTGTTTCATAATTACTTTTTATAGAGTTATGTTGATTCAGTTTTAGCAGCGATAGCTGAGAGACAAATAGACATGAATGCGGAGGGATTCGGGTTCGAACCCTGGTCCTGTTACTTTTCCATGTTGTGCGTAAGAACCGAAGCAAGCGAACTCCGTGCCTCGGAAAGCATGTCAGGCCGGTGGTTTTCTTTTGCAGTGACTTCTGAGTACAAAACATTAATCCTTCGAGCTGTTTCTGCAGCGCTCGTATTCAAAAAAAATAATGCGATTTCCCAAATTTTCCACATTAAGCACTTTAGTGATAGTACGATGTCAAAACAAAATTAAATACCGCGAAAACAAATAACATATCACATATAGACAAGCTTTAAGTTGAAATAAATTTTGAATTTGGAATTCTTAGCGAAGCGCCGAATTTTTGAGATCAAAGTGGCCAGTTCGATAAAACGCCAATTTCATAGGACCTAAAATGACTACACTGAAATCACGAAGCTTAGATTCACTTACATGCAAAACAATTAAAATGTAAGCGAATCTAAGTACCAGTTCCGAGCCACCAAGTGGCAAGTGTTCTTTAATAGAGATAACAATCAAGTGATGGATTAAAAATATCTTTGTAACAATTCCCGCGCTACTATAATTTCCCGAAAAATCGAGAAACTATTCAACACGACACGTGTTTCGCCCTTACACAAGGCATCTTCAGGTAAGATAGGAGCCTCAGAACAACGATGTCTTCACGACCAACGTTGAAACGAGAGTGGACTCTCTCCATTGCTTACAATGGATTTCCGCAAAGTAACGCCTGAATCAATAAATTATTTATTAGAGATAACAATATAAAATTCTTATATTTGTCCAAAACGTCTCCATCGTAACGTCACCTAAGTTCGATTACTTATTTCAACATTTTACGTAATTTCTCAAACATCCAAACCGATATTTTACAAACACAAACTTTAACACGACAAAGTTTCCACGAACCCTTATAAACACACAGCTTACTCTCCACGTACAATTATTGCTAAATTCGTATTTTTGTTTTAAAATTTATCGTCAAAAAATATCAGAAGCCTTAGAAGGAATTCGGCTTTGGTAACAGTCAATGAAGCATGTAATTCGGTGAGTTCCTTGCTCAATTCCAAGAAGTCAATCTCCTGCCCGCAGTAAATGGGTGCGTTAGTTCTTAAGTTTCTATTCTTGAATACTTTATTTATGATCCTTACTTGATTTAACATTCAAGCGAATATTACGGTCGATACGGGTGTATAGGGATCATACCAAGACCTAAGGAGCCCAAGCCAACCTCACCTGCAAGTGGTGCACCTGCCGACCAAAGGACGAGGCTCTGGCGAACATAACAGTGCCCGGTAGGCGGCAATAGGCTCGCCGTCTATTACGTAGGACTATATAATTGGGAACCCATTTAACATTATCAGTATAGTCCCACATCTTTACTGAGGACTCGAGATTACCATTTATCATTTCTATCACCACTCATTCTCATTTACTATGAATTATACCTATATTAATATATATTTTACTTGACACTGACTTTTTAAAAATGACTTCGTGCGGTTAGCACATTTAGAGCTATATAAAACTACTTATCTAAAATTCGCACCAAAATTTTGACAGAGATTCCATTTAATTTCACTTGAACCAACGGTCTTCGGCGGTAAGAACGGTCTTCTTCAGCGCTGTATTAATATAATTAATCCTCAATCATTAGTTATTACACGGAGCGAATACCGTCTGACCTCCGGAACCAAGTAGTGCCCAGGTTCTGCTCACTGGTAAAAGTAAAAAGTTTTTTATTTCATAAACTATTATATAGCACTTGAAAACGTTAAAACAAAATAAAATTTAAAAAAAACTAAATACTACGACAATGAAATCACGAAGCTTAGATTCACTTACATGCAAGAAAATAAAAATTAAGTGTAAGTGGATCTAAGTGCCACGCCTACCGCCGAACTTGCTGGTAATCGGTTATTAGGCAAAATCAAATTGATTTTGTCGTACCGCCGAACACATGGAACTCGATACAAGATGGCGTTCTCCATTTAGACACTGAAGAATTGACGTAATATTTGACAGTCTCTATCTGTGTTTTATAAAAATTATATTACATATTATTAATATTTAGGTAAAAACGTGTCATCGAAACGCATATAATAGTCGTTTAATTAATTATTTAATTATTCGCTTCAGTAGTCTGCCAAGGCCATGAATAATCTATGGCTTTCGGCAGATTCCCCGGTACGGATTGATGAACCTAAGAAAATTTAGATCTAGATGAAATAGCTGAAATTCATTGAATTCGGCGGTAGGGCCGAGTTCCGAGCCACCGCTCTGTGAGAAGAACTGACAAGATACTCACAGACTCTTTTAAATTAACAATCGAATATAATTTAAATTAACAATACAAAACACACGCAGTAATTATTAGAAGAAATTGAAAGGGTCCCCAGAAGCCGTAACCAATAAAGTAGCACTAAGGTAACCTTCCATCACAGTCAAGTAAGTATGTAATGCCAAAACAATACAAAACACACACAGTGAATGTTTGATTGTCAAGCTCCAGGTTTGGTACTGGAAATTTTAGCTTTAAATTAAACTCATTTTCGATTATAAGTTAAACTGTATTTCCATTGTTGTAACATAAGTAAAACTGATTGTCTAACACTAATATAAAATTGTTGCTCAAACCAAAACTTAGATTATGTGTTATTGAAGAGCGGTGTCTCCTGACACAGGCTTATTCAAGCTTAAAAGGAGGCACCAGCTACTAGATATTCTAATGTACCAGGTTGATTATGAAATAAAGAAATTTATTATTATTATTGTTAATGGTTCTGAGATGAAAGCCGGTGCGTGCGCGCCTGTCTGTCGTGAGTGAGTGGTCTGAATGTAGGCGGTCGGCCACGTATCGCGGGAGCCGACCGGTTCTCGGCCGCACGGCGAAAAGAAGTTAGGAACAGTGAATATTTGAAGATATTAAAAGGGTCCGTAACTAATAAAGTAGCACTAAGGAACCTTTCATCAAAGTGATAGAAGTATGTAATGTGAAACTGAGCTGAGCCTGTACTAACCTGTGCAGTGTTTAACCACATTAAACTTCAATTATCACAAGGAGCGACTGTCGTCATTCAGAGGGAATCAAAACACTGCGGGCCCCTAAAAAGTCGTATAAAAATAAAATCAAGAAAGAATCACATAATAAATGTTATTTAGGGTTCCTTATGAAAGGCCACAAGAGCCCTTCTCGTGCCCCATTTTGACAAAGGATGCTTTGTGCCAATCTATCTTCCTTTAATGATACCTCAAAATAGAGGGTTGTTAGAAAGTATTGGACTTTTACAATATTAAGTTAAGTAAGTACGTAATTAAAGTGCGTAAATGTATTTCTTATTTTCTTCTTAACTTAATTTTATATCAATGAAGCATACATATACATATTATCAGGCCTACAAAGTTCCAGTTATATTATTGGTCCCACGTAATAGGTGGCGAGCCTACTGCCACTTATCGGGAACTTTTATCTTCGCCAGAGCCTCGTCGGTTGATAGGCAGGTGGGATTGGCTTGGGCTCCTTAGATCTTGGTAGGATCCCTATACATCCATGTAATCTATTGGGGAGGTTTATGTTCAGCAGCGTTCTTGTACGGCTGATATGATGGTTAATAATTGACTTCTGGCCTTGTGATCTGTTCATAAGGTTGTTACAATGAAGATGATCTCAAGTTAATTGAGTAGTTAATACTTATCTTGGAATTAAATAATTGGAGTAATTGTCAGAAATTATTTATTTATTAACGTTCGCATTTATAATATTAGTATGGATTATTTGATATCGAGCGCTTCCGTGCTTCGGAAGGCACGTTAAGCCGTTGGTCCCGGTTATCACTAAATGTGGTAGTCGTTAAGCCATGTTAGAGGCCTAATGGGCGGCTTGTTAAATTCTAACGGCAGGACGCCATACACCTGCCTCCGCCAATCCGCACTGGGTCAGCGTGGTGGAGTATGACCCAATACCCTCACACCTTGATATGTGAGAGGAGGCTCGTGCTCAGTGGGACGTTAATGGGCTGAGATGATGATGGATTAATTAAACTGTCTTCTACTGAAATTACTACGTCTAGTGTGCTGAAAAACTTTTTGACCTGATCCCACCCTTTTTTTTCCCCTCCCGAACTACACGTGCTGGTCTGAGGAACCACTCTCTCAGCAGTCTACCAGCACTCCACGAATGGTTGCGTTAGTTTTAAAGTTTACATTCATAGAGATTTTATTTATGATCTTATCAATAGCCTTTTTTATTCAGATCTATAAGTATTACAGTTAAGTAAACAATATATAGAAAACTTAAATTTAATTTAAATCCTAATCTAGTCGTTTATTTGAATTTTACTTATTTTCTGTAGATCTGTTTGCCAGTCGGCAAAGGCCTCCTTCAACCTTTTCCACTCATGTCTTTCCTGAGCCACTCTGTTCCATGTGACGTCTGCCACTTGCCTTATGTCGTCATCCCATCTTTTTGGTGGTCTACCTCTTTTCCTTTTACCTTCTCTAGGATACCATTGTGTCTCAATTTTGCTCCATTTGTCCTTTCCTCTTATCGTATGCCCTGCCCACCGCCATTTAAGTCTTCTAATTTTGCACGTCATGTCTATAACCCTTGTTTTGCTTCTTACTATAATTAAATGGCAAAGAAGAGATACACATCTTTTATTTAAAGTATTTAGTTTTTGTTTTTAATATGTAAGTAAGTAGGTTCTTAAGATTCATAGATGTTTCAAAAATTTGTGTAATAATTAAATATTATTAATATATCTTTTAATTCATACTGGCTTAATGTGCTAAACGCACGAAGCCATTATTTAAAAGAAAGAAAACGGATTGTCGATCACAGTCGTTTCATTGTAAACATTTAAATAGATTTTGAACGCAATTGTCTTGTATCGTTAAAGTAATCTTTAATTCGCAAGGACAATAAAAGCCACGAAGGTAACTTCAGTTTTAAAGGGACATAAACTTTTGAGATTTGCGTGTTTTGTTAACTCTGATTAATTGCAGGCTAATTCGTCGTTAACCGGTTTTTTAACTCCGTTTTTGTTGGAGTTAAAAGGGCTATTTATTTAAGAAGTAATCAGTGTTATAAATACATAATAATTACAATTTATGAAGTACAGAGTGAAAATAATTAACTGACAATTACACCAATTAGTTAGTTCCAAGATAAGTATCATTAAGAACTTGTGTTATGGATAGAAAATAACGGATAAACAAAATAAAATCATTTCTTCTTTTGTAAATACATACTTAATTTACATAGGAAAACACCCAGACCAGAACATATATTCACATTTATACACACAAATATTTGTCCTGTATGGGAATCGAACCCACGACCTCAGGAGTGGAGAGCGGGTATTCTTACCACCACGCCATATCTAATTGTATATGTTTGTTATTATGAATGTATTTAGTTTAAATAAAGAATTATTGTTATCATAAAAAAAAAATCCTCAAATTATCGCGTGTGAAACCGAGTGCACAGCTAGCATATAATATTAATAAAGATCCTATCCATCGAAGAAATAGACAATTCAAGAAAATCCCTAGCGGGAGTTTAAAGCGAAAATGAACTAATCAACAATCAAAAGGTCTTTGAGGCAAATTACGTACGCCAAAATCGTTTTAATTCACGAAAACCAATTTGGTGCACCACGCCTTACAACTCCGGTGTGGCACACTCAAAGGGCGAGGATTCCAGTCGCGTCGGATATTATTTTCACGGATGGCAACACTTAACAAGATGGCGACGTGAGAAAATTATGGCGGCAAAAGTTTTAGTTTTCAACGCAATTTAAATTCCTGTTGAGTTTAATTTTAATCTCTGTGGTGGAACGTTTCATTTCTAGACGCTGGTAATTATTGCTAAATAACTAATATTGAGCTTAATTACGGAGTTCTGAGATAGTTTTTATTTTTTTATTATGTACTTTAATCAATTCTGACCAGACTGGAGCCTACTTCTGATAGATAAATGTTTTTGAACCCGTTGCCCTTTCCTACAAACTACTTGTACCCTTATTCGCGCTTACTAAACGCACTCTATTGTTGATCGAAAATTAACAAGCGGTTAGGGATGGGACTGGCACTTATCGATAATAATATGTAATTTTATTTAGGTATTTTTAATGTGACTCCTCAAAATTACTTCTTAAATACATAGTCTCACGCCCATTTGGTGTGGGCAGAAACCTTCGTACAAGATCTATATTCATATATACAATCACAGCCCTCCATAGATCCCTCTTAGTTTCCCCCCCGGTATGAGTCAGAGTCGCCAACCTCTGGGTGTTTCCTTTTCCCGGCCTCCGGGAGGTACTCAGCCCCCCTCACCACGCTAAGGTGGGTAGATCTGAGGAGCCCAAGCTAACCTTACCGAGCGGACGGGGCTCTGGCGAACATATAACTTTCCGGTAAGCGGCAATAGACTCGCAACCTATTACGTGGGACCAACTATATAATTGGCGAAAGGTGGGCGTTTATTATGCCTCTGCCTATTCCTTCGGGGAAACAGGCGTGATTGTATCTTTGTGATCTCCCAATAACGACTGCCATAGATGTTCTTGAGTGCCAGTACGAATAATGACGCTGTTGCCCACCATCCGGTAGAATTTCTCTTCTTCGGTCTATGACTCCTTCTAATCTCCCGGATACTACACTATTCTAGGCCGGTACCACACGGCATAAGTGTAAAATGAAAGAAAGAAAGAAAGAAATTTATTCTGTGACACATGATACATTGGTTTACAAAAATACAAAAATAAAAATTAATAAACACATGTGGCACCGAAAAGGCTTATACTCAGCATATGCCGAGGGGTCACTATGGCCCCACGGCACTGGTCTTCCGTACAAGCCTATAAATACTACGTAAGTAGGACAAACTTAAAACTATGCGCACCAAAGTTAAACATTTCAACATAAAAAAATTGCTTAAACGTACAATTTGTAATAAATATATAATAATACGGCTATAAAAAAAAATCTAATAAACAAGAAAACATTAGAGCAAACGAGACAGCTGAATAAACTTAACTAAATACCCTTCTGGGAACATAATAAATGACTTCTATAAAGCGAACGGAACGATCTCAAAAGATAAAATATACTATCGACGTTTGATTCTTTATTCCCAGCTCTAAGTCTACCTGTTGCCGCAGTTTATTCGCGATTTTCATGATTCCCCGCGGCGCCCGGGCCGCTGCAAATTGCTCAGAAAATGTGGTGTGCGATTGGAAAACGTTCACGTATTGTCTCAGATTGGATGAGCGCAAATATATGAAGCTATCGGCGGGTTTTAGGGTGGCGTGGGATTATTTTGTTGGATAATCTTTTTTATTTACATACATAAATAAATAAATATTTCTGACACTTACACCAATTATTTAGTTCCAAGATAAGTATCATTAAGAACTTGTGTTATGGATACTAAATAACGGATAAACATACATAAATACTTTTTTTTTTGTAAATACATACTTAATATACATAGAAAAACACCCAGACCAGAACAAATATTCATATTTATACTCACAAATATTTGTTCTGTGTGGGAATCGAACCCACGACCTCAGGAGTGGAATGCGGGTATACTCGCCACCACGCCATATCGCTCGTCAAAACATAATCTCACTATTTATTTATTTATTTGGTACACCAATAGATTACATGTTTGCATTCAAAATTATACATTATAAGAGTTTGCAACCCAATTACAGGTGAACACAACATTACAACAAAAGATAACAAAAAAGTTTGAAATATAATATTAAAGACACACTATTATCCCATTTGGGGTGTTTTGTACATGTCAACTAAATAAAGACACATTATTTTGAATTCATTCATCATCATCATCACAGCCCATTAACGTCCCACTATTGAGCACGAGCCTCCTCTCACATACCAAGGTGTGAGGGTATTGGGTCATACTCCACCACGCTGACCCAGTGCGGATTGGCGGAAGCGTCCTGCTGTTAGAATATTTCAAACCGCCCATTAGGCCTCTAACAAGGCTTAACGACTATCACATTTAGTGATAGCCGAAACCAATGGTTTAACCTGCCTTTCGAAGCACGGAAGCGCTCGATATCAAATGCCACACAAACGGTCACCCATCCAAGGACTGATCTCTGTAAACTCTGCTGTACTTCGGCGATCGTTTCCGACCACCGAGCACCGCAGAGCTACGAGCGCTTCAATTCATTATAAAGATAAAAAACAGCATTAAAATGTCAAACAGACTGCAGTTTTGTTTTATTTTCAAAAATTTGTGATATTTCGAACATTAATGTGTAATAACGGTGGATTATTCACCGTTAAGTGTTTGTGAACATACGTGAGTGTGGGTAATTGAAACAAAACAAAGCAATATCATTTTTAAAATTCTCTCAAGAAGTCCAATTGAGATCTCAGTATAGTCCCACATCTTTACTGAGGACTTAAGAGGGGGAGGTCATCTCATTTACTATTTAGCATCTTTATCACCACTTATTCTCATTTACTATGATGTATATATTATTAATATATATCTTACTTTACACTGGCTAAATGTGCTAAACGCACGAAGCCATTATGTAAAAGAAAAAAAATCGAGTTTTGGCGCCATCGCGGAAAAAGACGCATCACGGCTGTGTTTTATTTTCCGAAACTAGTGTAAATTCGAGTTTTTGTGTGTAAATTTAATAAATTTTTAGATTTGGCTACCTACGTAAGTGTAGGAAAGTGGCATATTGCAGTAAATTGTAAAACTCCCTAGAAGCCTCTAGTAGTCTCTACTAATTTACTGCGTTATGACTCTGACTTGACTCGACTAAGACGGACTTTACTTGATTTTGACTGCACTGAACTGTACTGAACTGTACTGAACTGTACTGAACTGTACTGAACTGTACTGAACTGTACTGAACTGTACTGAACTGTACTGAACTGTACTGAACTGCACTGAACTGTACTGAACTGTACTGAACTGTACTGTACTGTATTTAACTGTACTGTACTGAACTGTACTGAACTGTACTGTACTGAACTGTACTGAATAACGATTATTAATCATTAAGTGTTTGTGAACATACATGAGTGTTGGTAAATCAAACAAAACAGTGCTACATCACTTTTCAAATTTTCTCTCAGGGAGTCCATGTGAGATCTCAGTATAGTCCCACATCTTTACTGAGGACTCAAGGGGCTTAGGGGAGGGTATCTCATTTACCATTTATCATCTTTATCACCACTCATTCTCATTTACTATGAATTATATATTATTAATATATCACTTACTTGACACTGGCTAAATGTGCTAGACGCACGAAGCCATTATTTAAAATAACGAAAGAAATATTGACATTAATTTACAAAAATTACTAACACCTATATAAAAATCTCTAACGCTAATCGTCTACGTCTACAAACATTTCAGTAGATAATAAAAATAAAGTAAAGTAAAAAAATAAAATATAGCACTTGAAAACGTCAAAACAAAATATACATGATTTTTTTTTTTTAATATCAACCCTGATATCACGAAGCTTAGATTCACTTACATGCAAATAAATAAAAATTAGGTGTAAGTGAATCTAAGTGCCAGTTCCGAGCCCCCGCTCTGTGAGAAGAACTGACAAGAAACTCACAGGCTATGCTCTTTTAAATTATTTTTATTACAAAACACACACAGTGTAAATTTGATGATACTGAAAGGGTCCCCCGAAGCTGTAACCAATAAAGTAGCACTAAGGGAACCTTCCATCACAGTCAATATAAAATTAACCACTATAAATAATACTGAAAACTTACATTATTTTCTTAATTCGTTATGAGTGGCTGAAGTGGGTGGAGTTACTGCGGGTGAGGGGTGGAGAATGTGACTTTCAATAAGTCATCAATTGCTTACTTGGTTCATTTCATACCCAACACTCTCCTCTCCCGAAATGAAAACATGATCGTCTTATTCCAACAGGATTGTTGTTACGTCAATATAGTCTGTTCCTTGTCCTGACCCACTGTCACCATGCAATGAATTGAGTGAGTAAGAAAAGCGATATACATAACCTAAACACAAGGAATAAGCATAAACTAGTTGTACCTGCCAGTGGCGGCGTAAGGGGGGGGCGGTCCGCCCCGGGTGCCAAGCATGAAGGGGTGACAAAACGGTGACTAAGAAATGACAACTACGTCTTGCAGATAGTAACCGCTGGCGCATCGCGGGCGGAAAGGGCCCCCGTGTCGTTGACTCTCGCGAAGTAATGACAATTGACAGTTGACCAAGTCAGTGTTATTTTTTATAACCGTCGCGTTGCGTAACATTAATTTAACAATCACTTACACTACATCCGCGACACATCAGGTTTAGACCTGATAGCTCACCACAAACACTCTTTTCTTTTTGTTTTACTTCGGTAACAAAATGCATTTACGCACTGCCTTTCGGCCAAAGGGGGACCGAAATGGGGGTGTGGGACTTACCACCGGCAGACACGACTGCCAGCAGTAATACCCACTAAAAATCATCCGACGACGCCCGCCGCTTGTTGAGAAAGAGGCGGGGGCCAGTACCTGGGTTGCAGCTTCTGACACCCCGCCTGCGGCCAACGTCCCCTGGACCAAAACCGGGAGGACCTCCTCAGAGAGGCGCAGTGGACGCGCCCCTCCTACCTCCCCGTGCGAACATAGCTAGTGTGGCCGACTTCCCGGAGGGTCCATGATGAGACAGCAGGGGACCCCTGCCCCCACTGCCTAGACCCTCCTGGCCCGCCTGCTGCGCCCTCCACAGGTCCCTCTTAGTTTCTCCCCCGGTAGTCAGTACTAAGGGCACCCAGAGTCGTCGGTCTCTGGGTATTACCTTTTCCCGGCCTCCGGGAGGTACTCAGCCCCCCCACCACGCCAAGGTGGAAACCTGTTCGGGGGGGTCACCACTAACACCCATGACATCCTGAGCCGAGGGTCGGGTCTTCTAGAGACCGCCGCACGTATGTCGCTCTTCAATTGAAATACTTTTAGTATTTAATCCAGGTTTAAGGCCCTCAGTCTCGCTTACCCCAAATCCATTTCGGTTGCGCTGTATCGGCCATCAGAGGCATGCAGAATTCACACACATGGAGTTTAGCCGGTTGGCCCCTTATGGGTCATCCCGGCATAATCTACTCGCCGGCGAGAGGTATCTGGGAGTTAGCCGGCTTGTTTGGGCCACCGCCACGGCGATCAACCAAGTTAGCTAGCGTGAAGTATACGCATCTTCTTCAAAAAAGTACGCACTTTGCTTCGGGCTCATCGTCGGTGACTAACGTCACACTCGTTAAAAACCATTACTTTAAACGAAAGTCAATACGTACTAAATATTGTTTAATATTAATAAAGGAGTGAGTGTATTGGCGGATAGTACATAGAGGTCAAAAGGTGAAATTTATTTGAACTATTCACCAATTTTTCCCACATATCTAGTTAAATTATTGGTTTTGGCCGATCTGAATTCAATTTCCTGTTGACGTTATAAATTATATATATAAAATAATTTATAACGACGATGTAAAACGAGCAGTATAACGTTTTATTTAATTCATGCATACAAATGGCGAAACCCCAACATGTGATCCCAGAAGTAGCAGAGAAAACGTCGATACAAAAGAAGCAGCATCCACTCTCTTACCAGCTTTGTGTGACTTCGGTATTTTATGCTACCTTTTTTTTTTGGTGAGAAATCCTAGAAGAAGTTTATCAGACACGATTCAGTATATCCAAATATCTGGGCTATCGCTGGAAAAGTGTGTTATAAAAATCAAAGCCCTAAAATGTTTTCTTCAAACTCAAGGTATTCAAATAGTGGAAAGAGCTATTTCCCACGCAACTGAAAAATTTAAGGACTTGGATTTTTCCGTTGAAAGAAGAGGAATTCCGAAAATGAATGCCAGGAAAATGTCCCAAGACGTTGGACTCACATTGCCAGAAGAGTTGCATAGGGCTATGTTAGAATGTCTTGATAGATTTTACGAAGAACTAGAGCATCGCTTCAAAGCAATTGATGACATTCTCATAACATTTGGTGTTGTCCAGTCTGAAACTCTATTTACGTCAACAGAAGAAGAGCTTAATCTATGGTTAATTTTCTGTAGAGGACATTATTTTGGAGATTTTACAACAGAGGCTACACTTGGAAGCCGCCAGCATTTCTCTTCAAGAAGCGATCCAATGGACTAACTTGGAGCTTCTGAAATTTATTATAAATTGGACAATTCTGAGTCTGTTCCAAGTCTAGCTCTATGTCTAAGATTTTTTATAACTATTTGTGTTTCGGTGGCTACTTGTGAAAGAAGTAACTCAAAATTAAAGTTAATAAAATTTTACTTAAGATCTACAATGAGCCAAACACGACTTTTCAGTCTATACATATTGTCCATTGAAAAGGAGAGGAAGGTACCTAAATTTTGATAATGTCATTGAGTATTTTGACAAAATAAAGTCACGTAAACAGGTTTAATATTTGTCGTTTTATTTTGAGGGTGCTCAATAGAAAGTCGCCCCGGGTGCCAACCTATGCTACGCCGCCACTGGTACCTGCCACTAGGCTTCAAAAAATTAACAAATCTTTTAAAGGTCAATGTGTGCGATTCTATAATAAAATCCCAGCAATAAACAACAATTAAGTCTAAATAAATTTAAATTAACAATAAAACGCAAGCCGTCTTTAAAGGGATACTATTCTATCAAAGACTATATGGCTGATAAAAATGCTTGGGATTAAACAGCCATTTCATACAGGCTATTCTAATATAAATGACTTAAAACATGAATATTGTTAATGTTGTATTATGTTGCATTGTATAGCGTCACAGACAAATGAAGATTGTAACTAACCAATCGATAATTTAAAAGAGCATAGCCTGTGAGTTTCTTGCCAGTTCTTCTTACAGAGCGGTGGCTCGGAACTGGCACTTAGATTCACTTACACTTAAATATTTTTTGTTTTTTTTAATTGTTTGGTTGCAAGTGAATCTAAGCTTCGTGATTTTAGTATAATTATATTTTATTTGTTTTGGTTATTGTTTTATAATTTTGACGTTTTCAAGTACTATGTAATAGTTTAGGTATGAAATAAAAAGTATTTGATTGATTGATTGAATGCAATGAAACCACCAAGTCTAGTTAACAATTGATGTTCATCGGCAGTTGGTATAATGTTATATAACCGTCAGTGCCGTAACTAGCCTTTTATGCACCCGGTGCGAGCTTTTAAAACTGCTCCTTTGAAAAATGCTCTGACCAGGCTCTGAAAATACAGGCCAGGTACAGTAGGGCGCGTCTACACCATGTTCGCAATAAAACAAAGTGTACCTACTAGCCACCATGCATGACATAAAACTAGATACTAGTCTGGTCATTTCTGCGCCCCTCCAGGCCCTGTGCCTGCTTGCACCGCCTTAGTTACGGCACTGATAACCATAACCTCAACAAAAACAAAGTCAATATCACATTGTATCTAATACACACATTCCACACACACGCACAAAACAGGCTAACGTAAAAAGTTATTTAAGTACACAAATATATGGCCATAAATGTCTAGAATATAATATAATATAATGATTGTTAAATATTTGCAACGCTGATAATTTAAAATTAATGCAAATCTCAAATTCTAGTCCCCAAGGGACAGGATTACCTAGTTTGGAGACTACCAGTGAATCAATGTTGAAATGTACCACTTTTTGGCAATAAATGTTTTATTATTTATTATTAAATTGCATTTAAGAAATAAATCCAAATAGATGTTTATTCAATATCATATTGCAACTTCATCTGGCGCGGAATACAAAAGGACCGTCCACAATGGATCCGTAGGAATCCTATTTACATCTCATTTGAATATGAAAAGTGTATACTTCTCATGATTTCATAGCGTTTAACGGTTCCTTTATACTTAGAGAACATCGACTTCGTTTGTCAAATGTTACATTTTAAAACTCAATGCTATTGACAAGTTTTATCGCTATCGCGACCTATTACCTTTCTTTCTTTATTTTAAATAATGGCTTCGTGCGTCTAGCACATTTAGCCAGTGTCAAGTAAGTGATATATTTATAATATAAATAATTCATAGTAAATGAGAATGAGTGGTGATAAAGATGATAAATGGGAAATGAGATACCCTCCCCTAAGCCCCTTGAGTCCTCAGTAAAGATGTGGGACTATACTGAGATCTCACATGGACTCCTTGAGAGAAAATTTGAAAAGTGATGTAGCACTGTTTTGTTTGATTTACCAACACTCATGTTTGTTCACAAACACTTAACGGTTAATAATCCACCGTTATTACATATTAATGTTAGAAATATCACAAATTTTAGAAAATAAAACAAAACTGCAGACATGACGCTTCACTTTCCCGCCAAGAAGTCCGACCTATTACGTGATCGACAATGTATTTGGCGTAGTAATAATAATAATCATTTATAGGTGCATCATAAAATTTGTGGATACAAACTCATTACAATAATAAACAATTCATTGTATGATGCACCAAAATGACCCATCTCAGCATTTGCTAGGATAATTTCCCAGCGCTGGTTTTCAGTTGGGCCATTTTGGGTGCAGTGCGGGACATAAGGATTGAAGTGTTATAAATATTTACATACATATATTAGTACATACATAAATACATTCCCTTCGGGAAAACAGGCGTGAATTTATGTATGTATGCTTATTATAATATGAATGAAATAAAATGAAAGAGGTTTATTTGCTTTGATTTTGCGTGCTTACATAAAGGTCTTATACAGGTTAGTTGTATCGTCAAAATCTACTTATATTTAAGTGTGCAAATGTTAAAATATATTTTGATTGAATTTAAAGATACAATTATTCAATAAATTAAAATGTCACTGTCAGATTATTATTACATAAAATTATCATTTCTACATTCTAAAAACTAAAGATTGACATGGTTAGCCTGAAAGTAGTCCTTAATTGAATAGAAACAGCCCTCTATCAAATAATTATGTAGTTTTCGTTTAAATATAGGTCCAGTTAACGTACGAATTTCATCAGGTAACGCGTTAAATATTTTTGTACCCATATTACTTGCATTTTTTTTGCTAATGTCAGTTTTGAGACCTGATCTACTACTGTTCCCTGGTCTGGGTCGGAGACATTTAGTCGAAGCAGACTGTCTTTTCTCAAAATGTTTAGGATTCTCCTTTACAAATATACGAATTTATAAATAAAGGTTTACATGACTCCAAGTAATATACACCAAACAAAGATCTAATACATCTTTTCTGTAGTTTGAAGACTATATCTATATCTGTACAGTTCCCCCATATCATAATACCGTACTGCAGCACGGACGCTACATGAGCATGATATGCCAGTATTGCTGTCTCTACAGATAATATTTCTCTTAGGCGCCTAAGAGCGAAAGAGAATCTACAAACTTTATCACTTATTAAACTAATATGACTTCTCCAATTGCAGTTCTCGTCTATATTTAAAAGGATTAAATAAATAAATAAATATTTATACCTAAAAAGTTTGCTGTCTTAACATTGTCTATAATTCGGTCGTTATAAAATATTCAAATTCTATTTTTATGTTTTGTATGTCAGAAATTGTATTACCTTAGTTTTATCTATATTTATTTTTAAGTTGTTGGATGTCATCCATTTTTTAACCTTATTGAGAGTCATATTTATTTCATTTTCATAATCTGAAACATTCAATGTCTTATAGTCTGTACTACCCTTTACTAGTATTGTTGTATCATCAACAATACTAGGAAGTAAACCGGGGTCTACTATGCTAAGGATACTATGCAATAAATAGTTTTATAAGTACATAAAGATTAAACTTTTCAACATGGAATTTTCGTCTAATTAAAATATTTTAAAACAATATTTTAAAAGAAAAATATTTATAAAGAAAAATACTTTTTACTGTACATTAAATATGGTATATATGAGTAAATAACAAATTCCGCATATTTCACCAGTAACTGGTACGCAAAAATATATGTTTAACATATAATAAGATATTTACTTTTGTGCTTATTCTTATTAAAACCAACTGCTGTTAAGGTTTCAAATCTGTCATTTTTAGATAATCAAAGGCCCATCAAACAATATAGTTCACAAGATGGCCGCCTGTCTAGTTAGCTTTGCTCTCGACATACATTATACGCCATCACTATAATTAATCACTAAAACTGTAATACATTTTAGGAATACCTACCGCTAGCTTTTACAGAATTCATAGATTTTTAGACTTTATTTAAAAATAATGGCTTCGTGCGGTTAGCACATTTAGCAAATATATATATTAGGTCGGGGAAAAAGTCTTTTCGCATAACGTAGGTATAAACTTATTATAAATTTTTTTTGACTGTACTATTTGTGTCTGGCTGGTTTTGGTAACATTAAAAAGGTTCCATTATAAAGAAAAGAAAAAAATAAAAAAAAGTTGTTTCCCGCTATTTTTCATTTGTTTTTCTCTCCGTTAAAATGAGTGAATCTAATGAAGAAATTCGATACATTTTAAAATTTTATTATAAAAAAGGCAAAAATGCAACTCAAGCAGTGAAAAAAATTTGTGATGTTTATGGACCTGATGCAGTGTCAGTAAGAGTAGCACAAATTTGGTTCAAACGTTTTCAGTCCGGAAATTTTGATGTTAAAGATGCACCTCGCTCTGGTCGCCCTGTTACGAATAAAATGGACGCCATTTTTGAAAGAGTGGAGCAAGATCGGCATATTAGTAGTTACGATGTAGCTGAAGAACTGGGAATTGACCACAAAACAGTTTTGACCCATTTGAAGAAAGCTGGTTATACAAAAAAGCTCGATATTTGGGTGCCACACGAGCTCACTCAAAGAAACTTAATGAACCGTGTACTCATTTGCGATTCATTATTGAGACGTAATGAAACCGAGCCGTTTTTGAAGAGATTGATAACTGGCGATGAAAAGTGGATCACGTACGACCAGAACGTGCGAAAAAGGTCGTGGTCGAAAGTTGGCCAGGCTTCACAGACTGTGGCCAAACCTGGCCTAACACGAAATAAGGTGATGCTGTGTGTATGGTGGGATTGGAAGGGCATTGTTTATTATGAGCTTTTACCGCCCGGCAAAACCATCGATTCTGATCTTTACTGCCAGCAACTGATGAGATTAAAGGAAGCAGTCGAGAGAAAACGGCCGGAATTGATCAACAGGAAGGGTGTGGTCTTTCATCACGATAACGCTAGACCACACACATCTTTAGCCACTCAGCAAAAATTAAGAGAGTTCGACTGGGAGGTCCTAGTGCATCCACCATATAGCCCTGACCTTGCGCCTTCAGATTTTCACCTGTTTTGGTCTCTGCAGAATTCTTTAGGTTCTGTAAGGTTGACCTCAAAAGAGGACTGCCAAAACTATTTGTCCCGTTTTTTTGATCAGAAGTCCCAAAGTTTTTACAGTAACGGGATAATGTCTCTGCCCACAAAATGGCAGAAAGTTATTCAACAAAACGGTACATATATATTGTAAATAAATGTAAATACACTTTGAAAAAAATGTCTTGACTTTTCATACAAAAATACGAAAAGACTTTTTCCCCAACCTATGATATATATATATATATATATATATATATATATATATATATATATATATATATATATATATATATATATATATATATATATATATATATGCATTTTGAAGGACATGTTGCGTCCCACATGGCGTTATTTACCGATGATGCTGCGTCCCACTGACTTTGTGCGTCCGGAATACGGATGCAAGATTGACCGACCGTCATATTTAGCCCAAAGGTCCCTTATGATCATTACAATGCCATGGCGAATTATTGGCATGGACGTAATTCCATCACTACAATGCCTTTTAGCGTATTATATAGTTCAGCTATCGTCCGACTGAAATTTGGAGGACGCTAGTGTTCAGCGTATAATTTACCACGTATACTTTGAGTTCATTTCACCGATCTTATCGTGTCCATTGAATATCGTACTTAATTTGTAAAGTTTTTTTTCTTTTTTCGTGACAACAATCTTGCGTCTCTTAAATATCCTTAATCGGGCACAAGGTACGGTGTCTGAGGGGCCTATTCGGGGTTCACGAAGGACGCATGGCGCGAGGCGCAGGGTGGCGGGCTTGAGTGCGCTCGCGTGCCGAAGTTTGTTTACAAAAAGACTGTGCCGACCGTGATGTAAGCTTGTCACCAAAGTGAATTATTTGCAAGTGCGTTAGAAGTGGTTATTTATTTGGTATATTATTATAGATAAGTATTAGATATAAATTATCAGGGGCGAAACAGCCTAAAGCAATTTCCTCTACAAGGCTAAGAAAACATTAGGACAACTTATCACAATTTTTTAGCATGTTTGAAAATGATATGGAGCAGCTGGCTACATTCATGGGCCATACAAATGAAGTACATAAAAAGTCTTACAGGTTGCCAGATGACGTATACCAAACTGCTAAGATATCAAAGCTTCTCATTCTTATGGAAGATGGAAAAGCAGACGCTTACAAAGGAAAATCTCTTGAAGAGATTGATTTAGATTTGAACGAGGAGCTAACTGAAGAATCCGTGGACAATAACGAAATTATAGACTATGATCCTGAATCTGAACCTACTTTAGATGCTAATTCTGATTACGTACAAACATATTGTAATTTAAATGACTTATCTCATCTGGAATACAAAATGATTATCAATAACTTATTAATGAACCCGTGTCTCAATTAGGTAACGAAAACAAAGTACGAAAAGGGAAAAAAGAACATTGGTACCTTGGACAAAGGAACAAAAGGATGTAGTTACAAAATACTTTAAATTTCACATAAAAAATCACCAACCGCCTAAAAGAAATGAGATTAACTTGAGAATGACGTATGACGTCGATGTGTGTGGAGATTTTAATGTTAATTTATTAGAGTGTTTCAGTTCATGTACAAGATTAAAGGCACTTTTTAAATCTCATAATTTGTTTAATTTGTTTCTGGAGCCAACAAGAATTACTGCTACTTCCGCTACTTGCTTAGATAACATTTTTACAAATATTATGCTAAGTGATAACAATAAAAAAATTATTAATCAATTAGATTCAGATCATTGCGACAACAAATGTCTTTTATTTGTAAAAATGAAACTGTAGCTAAAAAAACATTACATTTATACCAAAAACCAATAATCGTTTTGAGAGGTCTAACAGTAAATTATTATGCTATAGTTTACCTTTTATAGATGAAAGCTGTGACCCAAATTTTTTATATAATTATTTTTTCAGCAGCTTTTCTAACACATTTAAATCAATATTTACTCCCAGAACGAATAAGGTAAATAATAAAGCTACCTTTAGTGAATGGGCTACTCCTGGGTTACATAAATGTAGAAAGAGGCTGTATGAACTGTATGATAAGAAAAATTAAACAACAGTGAACAAATTTATAATTATGTAAGAAAATATTCTAAAATATTTAGAAAAGCATGTCATACGGCAAAGTCTTATTATTTAAGCTTTAAAATAAAAAATTGTGATGATAAGATTAAAATGATCTGGAATATTATTAATAGTGAAACGGGAAAAAGTAAAACAGCTGTATTGCAACACATTTAAAAGCCCTAACATATACAAAAACTTATCACGGACATACTATGCAAGTATCTGAGTTATTACAAAGTTATAAATATCTGTAAAACAACGGTTTAAAGCGATTTATTAGATAAAGGCTTTTGAATGATTTTATAAGCTTCTTTTAAACTACTTTATGTGGTAATTGGTATGCTTCTGAAGCCTTACGCTTTAAAATAACTTTTTTGACTGTCTTTGTAACGCTGTGTCTATAAAAGAGAATTATACACTTGCAATAGCGCTAAAACCAGTATACGTTATAATTGTACAGCGAGTCAACGATAACAGCATAAAAAATCTCTTGTACAGCTCAAACATAACTTATATTTGTCACCATGAAATTTATATAATTATTGAACTATTAATATGTCTATAATTATAAATTTCAGAAAGAGATTAAAAATAAAGCGACATTTTTAAGAAATTAACGTTGGTATTTCACATAATATTTACTGTGTTGAAAACACAGACAGTCACGAGAATGCGAAAAATAAAGAGGGTTCCGTAGATAATTTTATTGCGTCATATGTATTCAATGCAGTGCTGCAGCTGACAACAGAGTTTTAATTACGCTTATGACAATAAATTATATGTTTTCAAAATATGCTGAGACAAGGAAACAAAGCTCTTTGCCAAGTAGCTAAAAGGCTTGGCGAAGGTGATCTAGCTATGACAAGAGAACACAAAATATTAAAGAATTTAAAAAAAGGCAACAACTATTTATTTTTGTCAAACCTCAGGACAAATATTTTATTTATTTTATATATATTTATATCAAATAAAAGGCTTAATTAATATACTTTAGTAGAATTTTTGGCTTAATTAAATTTAAACTTACCTGTCTTTATACTTACATGTCCAACTCCGGACTTACCTGTTCACACCAGCCTGTGCCTCTGAGCTTACCTGTTTATACATACTTACCTGTCCAGCTCCAGACTTACCTTTTCACACCATCATGTGCCTCTGAGCTTACCTGTTTATACATACTTACCTGTCCACATTCGAACTTACCTGTTCACACCAGCCTGTGCCTCTGAGCTTACCTGTTTATACATACTTATCTGTCCAACTCCGGGCTTACCTGTTCTCACCAGCCTGTGCCTCTGAGCATATCTGTTTATACATACTTACCTGTCCAACTCCGGACTTACCTGTTCACACCAGCCTGTGCCTCTGAACTTACCTGCTTATACATAGTTGCCTGTCCAACTCCGGACTTATCTGTTCACACCAGCCTGTGCTTTTTAAGATTTTGTAGACCACTGAAGTGAAAATACCTACGCTATACATAGGTATTGTCGCTTTTGTATGCTAACTATTACGCTTTTCCCACACCTCCGTTGCGGAACCGTAACAGCGGAACCGCGGTAATTTTGTTATGACTTGTCCGCTGTGTGAGAAGCGGAACACTAGCGGAATTGCCTGTTCTAACGCATACATGTGACTATCTTTTCTTACTAGGTACGCGCGGTTTCGCCGGCTTGCTCTAACGCCAGTCACTCTTCCGCGCTTCGTCGACTATCGCGGAACCGCGTTGATTCCGCGCGCGTTTGTGGAAATCAACAGAATTAAGAAGCGGAACTACACTTTAAAAAAAAAGAGATCGATTTCACGGAAAAATTAATTGAAGCGGTTAGGAATCTTCCTCTGACTCTGATAACGACGACATTTTACTTCGATTGCCTCTCTTTGACTAAATCGCGTGTCCTCAGCCGCGGAACCGTAACAGCGGAACATCCGCGGTTCCGCTACTCAAACTACACTTGATCACAGCGGCTAGCGGTTCCGCTGTTACGGTTCCGCGGCGGAGGTGAGGGAAGGGCGTTAAATATTTATTATCTGTGTTTGGAGTCATTACATAGATAAGCCCTTACATAGATAGAAGCCTCTTGGCTGATAACCTGGATAAAAGTGCTTTATGGTGTGCCTCAAGGCAGTGTTCTTGGACTTTTATTGTTTCTCGTTTACATAAAAAAAATATATTCAAAAACAGTATTCAGAGCCAATCTGAATTCAATAGTAGATGGATGTAATGGATTAATGGTAATTGGATGAAGGCTGCAATGTGCATGCAGTGTCTTGAATATATTCGGAGATATTCAGTGTGCAAGAAAGATTTAAGAGTGAACGGACGGACTAATTCAGTTATTCGGAACCAATCTGAATTCAATAGTAGACGGATGTAATTTAGTTATTATAATCATTATGATATATGCAGAGAATTATACGGAATTGATTTAAACATACATTTGGATGGAAGTTGAAATGTGCATGCAGTGTCTTGAACATATTCGGAGATATTCAGTGTGCAAGAAAGATTTAAGAGTGAATGGACGGACTAATTCAGTTATTCGGAACCAGTCTGAATTCAATAGTAGACGGATGTAATTTAGTTATTATAATCAATATAATATATGCAGAGCATTATATGGAATTAATTTAAACATACATTTGGATGGAAGCTGAAATGTGCATGCAGTGTCTTAAACATATTCGGAGATATTCAGTGTGCAAGAAAGATTTAAGAGTGAACGGACGCACTAATTGAGCTAGAAATATTTAATTTGAATATCGCCATTTAACGTTTAAATGAAATTTGACGTCGACTACTGATATGATACTGATTAAAACATCTTATATACGCATTGAAAACATTAAAAATCTCGCTACATTCAGTGGACGCCGTAGGGTGGTAGTTTGTAAAGACGCAAGAAGTCCTTCGCGATTTATATATATATATATATATATATATATATATATATATATATATATATATATATAAATACAATACACAATAATACATATAAATATATAATGTCACGCCTCATTTCCGTAGGAGTAGGCAGAGATCACATCCTTCAACTTCCTACGATCATGGCACACACTTTTAGCTTTACTCACACTCATAAACCTCTTCATACACGCCCGTCGGTTTAGGGTACTTTTGACGTGTCCTTTCTCTAAAATCCTTTGGATTTGGTCATGGAAAGTCTTACGTGGTATTCCCCTTCCTACACTTCCATTTACCTGTTCATCATAAATCACTTTTGTTAGTCTACCTTCTTCTCTGAACATGACCAAACCATCTAAGCATACATTTCTGAATTCTTGTCTCTATCACACCACACCAATCACACCAATTATTTAGTTCCAAGATAAGTAAGTATCACTAAGAACTTGTGTTATGGATACTAAACAACGGATAAACATACTTAAACACTTTATTTTTTGTAATTAAATAAGTACTTAATATACATATAAAAACACCCAGGCCAGAACAAATATTAATGTTCATGCACACAAAGATTTGTCCTGTGTGGGAATCGAACCCACGACCTCTGGAGTGATGTGCAGGTATACTGACCTCCACGCCATATCGGTCGTCTAGATCTTCTTTAACGAAGCTGGTCGGCCCTTTTTACTTCATTTCTAATCCTATCACTCAATTTCTCAAAGGTCTGATTACTTCTGAGCGCTTTCATCTCTACTGCATTAACCTTACTTTCATGTTTCTTCTGCCATAACCAGAATTACCACAAAAAAATTGAAAATCTATTGTTTTAACATTAACAATGCAAGAAATATGGGCGGGACCGTTATCAAGAGAGAGAGAGAGAAATAAAAGCAACGTAGATTATTTGTCAGAATTTGTGAAGGATTGACTGACTTCCTAATAACGACTGCCTTAGATCATGACTGTCAGAACCAACGGCTAAACGTGCTTCCCAATGCACAGAGCAAGCGATACATAGGTACGTACATAACTTCGAAAAGTCTTAGGCTTAAACCATCGCTTAAACTCGAGAACCTCTGAGTTCGAAGACTAGGGATCTTGTCACCGTTGCGGGACTGTTCGCAATGGTTACCGCGGCCTCAGTACGTAGCAGGCTGAAAATAAGGAACATGGATGGTTTTTAGGCAATAGATGTCTGACACACCCTCCCGCTTCACTCACAGCGGGAGAAGATCATTTGATGATTTTCCATCCCAAAAAAAAAAAGTGTCTTGTCACTATGCCGTTGCTGCTTCTGCCATTAAACATTTTTCTGGTATACCTATTCTTTTAAATTAATATATTATGCATTTACGAAATTGAATTGATTTATTTATGTTAATTGGTCTACATTTTACATTATCTCATCTTTTACAGCTCCATAGTACAAGTTTACAAGTGCGTTATTTTTAGAATCAGCACTTAACTGCCAATTAAGTTTATCTAACGGGATAGATAAACAATAATCCCACAATCGAGAAACGATTGTTTAATCAAATCTCTATCTTGCATACTCGGCAACGCGAGTACTTAATTGGAAAAAATCTGGCTTAGATCTGTCAATACAACCTACTTTAAATAATGGCTTCGTGCGTTTAACACATTTAGCCAGTGTCAAGTACGAGATATATTAATAATATATAAATCATAGTAAATGAGAATAAGTGGTGATAAAGATGATAAATGGTAAATGAGATGCCATCCCCCTAAACCCATTGAGTTCTCAGTAGAGATGTGGGACTGTACTGAGATCGCACATGGACTTCTTGAGAGAATTTGAAAGTGATGTTGTACTGTTTAGTTTCCTTTACCAACACTCATGTACGTTGACAAACACTTAACGGTTAGTAATCCACCGTTATTAGTAATAACTTATTACACATTAATGGTCGAAATATCACAAATTTTAGACAATAAATCAAAACTGCAGACATGACGCTTTACTTTCGCGCCAAGAAGTCGAGAAGTCCCTTAATATTTATGTATATGCACATATTTTTTTTATTAGCTAATTAAGTGCCAAATTTGACAAGTAATAAAGAAATCAGTTTATCTCCCACAGTGACAATGCGCGCCATCTTGCCGGCCATTTTGTTCCTGTCCGCCATCTTGACGTGCGCGGCACAAGCGCAGTACCCGCGCCCGCGTCGCCCGGAGCGCTTCGACACGGCTGAACAAATCTCCAACTATTTGAAGGAACTGCAAGAATACTATTCTGTTCATGGGAGAGGAAGGTGAGTAAACATGTCATTCGATGAATACCGGGCTCAGGTTCTGGTGGAGACCATGGTGCGTAGCGAGAAAGAAAGCCTTTTTTAAAGCATTTTAATAAGACGCGGTGCTACGAGCGCTTAAAATTGATTTAATTAAACTTTATGGCACAAAGCTATAAATAAAAATTGTGGCAAAGTTAAACTTAATGCTGCAAGGCATTCTCTGCCACCTTTGGATTTAGCAGAAAAGCATCCTATAATTTAAGAGTAAATGTTGATATACATATATTTGGGTGTATAGGGCTCCTATCAAGATCTAAGGAGCCCGAGCCAACCTCAACTGCAAGTGATGCACCTTTTTTTTTGTTTAACGTCGGTAACAAAAAGCGTTTACGCAATGCCTTCTGGCCAAAGGGGGCCGAAAGGGGGTGTGGGACTCACCGCCGGCAGACGCGACTGCCAGCAGTAATACCCACTAAAAATCTTCCGACGACGCCCGCCGCTTACTGAGAAAACAGCGGGGGCCAGTACCTGGGTTGCAGCGTCTAACGCCCCGCCTGCGGCCAACGTCCCCCGGACCAAAACCGGGAGGACCTCCTCAGAGAGACGCAGTAGAGGCGCCCCTCCTACCTCCTTGTGCGACCATAGCGTGTGTAGCCGACTTCTCGGAGGGTCTTAGGTTAGACAGTAGGGCCTCCACCTGCTCCCGCTGCCTAAGACCCTCCTGGCGTTGATTGACGGGCCCTCCTGGCCCACCCGCTGCGCCCAATGCACGTCCCTCTTAGTTTCCTCCCGGTGGTCAGTACTAAGGGCACCCAGAATCGCCAACTTCTGGGTGTTACCATTTCCCGGTAGGTATTCAGGCCCCCCACCACGCCAAGGTGAAGATCCCAAGCCAACCTCACCTGCAAGTGGTGCACCTGCCGATTAACGGACGAGGCTCTGACGAACATAACAATGCCCGGTAAGCGGCAATAGGCTCCGTAACCAAGAGTATAGCTCGTAGCTCCTCGGTGCTCGGTGGTCGGAAACAATCACCGATGCAAAGTAAATTCTTACAAAGGTCAGTCCTTGGATGGGTGAGCGTTTGTGTGGCATTTGATATCGAGCGCCCCCACTTCGGAAGGCACGTTAAGCCGTTTTTCCCGGTTATCTCTAAATGTAGTAGTCGTTAAGCCATGTCATAGGCTCAATCGGGTGGCTTGAAAAATTCTAACAGCAGGACGCCATATTCTTGCCTCCGCCAATCCGCACTGGGTCAGCGTGGTGGAGTATGACCCAATACCCTCGCACCTTGGTATGTAAGAGGAGGCTCGTGCTCAGTAGTGGGACGTTAATGGGCTGAGATGATGATGATGATGACACGACCCTTCTTGAAATGCCCCTCTTGGGGAAACCTTGCCAGAAAGCGTTTTCCGCAAACCAATGGTACGCAGTTAAACCACCTGTCAAGATGTTAGAAAGCACTGACTTCCTAATAAGTTAATAACGAATGCCATAGATGTTCATGACAGCCGGGACCAAAGGCTTAACGTGCTTTCGTGGCACGCAGCAAGCGATTATTACGCAAATAACTTCGAAAATTCATTGGAGCGCCTACAGGGTTTGAACCCGCGACCCTCTGAATTTGAGACTGTGGGTCTCGCCACTGGGCTATCGCCGCCATAGTATATCGATATCTCCTTCGTATAAACTAAAAAAATTGCATTTTTGCTTTTTTTTCATAAAAAACCTCTTTTTAATAATTCTATAATATTAGTTAACATATTATACGTAAGAGTAATCGATATAGATGTGACGGTAGTAATAGTGATTTAAGTAGATAGTATACTATTTTTTTTGTTTTAGGTACGGCAAAAGACAAATGCATATAGCCGATGCATCAGTAATCTTCCGAGAAACGCCCTTCTTCGACCACACCATCAACGAAAACGCTATATTCAAGAACCTGGCATACAAATAAACCTCCCTAGACCATTAATTGTCTTAAAAAAAAAACAATGTCAAAATATCCAAAAAAAAAACAAAATGACACGACGACAGTTCGAAAGTATTATTTTCAAATGTAAATGTTTAATCATTTTCTTTTTACAACAAATAATGTAGATTCAAGAGAGATGTGTCTCTTTGAGAAGTCTGTCTTTAAGAGGTACCTCTTTGAGAGATCTCTCCTCAATTCAAACTTAAATTAAAATTGTTTATTCTAACGACTCATACATGTACAATTGATTTTTTTTTGAATTTTTGACGTGACAACGTCTTAAATTAGGTTGCGGCTGGGAGTCACTTATGAAAAAGTGTAACGCTCGGTAACGTTACGATGAGTCACCGAACGAGAGAGAGGCCCGGCGAATGCCTTGCGTCTCTCTCCCACTCAACTATGATCGGTCTGCCGCGCGCGCAGCACTAGAATTCCTTGTTCCTATTGTGCAATTTAATTATATTCATATCAATAAATATTCTACCGAGAAAAAGACGTTGTCACGTAAAATCTTCGCCCGTAAAAACGACTTTACAGGCAACCATTTTTTGACGTGACAACGTCTTAAATTAGGTTGCGGCTGGGAGTCACTTATGAAAAAGTGTAACGCTCGGTAACGTTACGATGAGTCACCGAACGAGAGAGAGGCCCGGCGAATGCCTTGCGTCTCTCTCCCACTCAACTATGATCGGTCTGCCGCGCGCGCAGCACTAGAATTCCTTGTTCCTATTGTGCAATTTAATTATATTCATATCAATAAATATTCTACCGAGAAAAAGACGTTGTCACGTAAAATCTTCGCCCGTAAAAACGACTTTACAGGCAACCATTTTTTTTCCTTTTATTTTTACCTAATCAGGCAATACAATAAAGTTACTGTAGAATTTTTTTTTTGCCTATTTTCAAATTAAAATTTTAATTGACATTATTATACCCTAGCATTATCCCTGTTGTCCCAGTGTCCAGGGTCTGCTCACTGGTTTTGACTAAACTTTAGTTGACAATTTTCGTTTGTAACTTTTAATTGTGTGCACTGTCTTCAACTATGTGAGTATTTTATGTTAAAAGTAATGTTTGTTGTCTTGGTGTTTACAAAATATCCTGAAAAGTATAAAATTTGCCTGTCTTCAATTCTAATTAATTAAAATCAAGTGAATATGAATTATATGTTACATACACGAAGCCTGAAACACAAAAATACGTTTATAGACAAGGACAGCCATACGCTAAATAAAATAACGACAATTGTTTTAATTTGGCCGTCAGAGTTATTAGGGCTAGCGCGACATCTATCTCTTTTAATTATATTTTTTGTTTTAAACCATCATTTGCTTATAAATCTTACTACTTATGAATTATTATATGAAATATTTCTCATTAATCAGTAAATTATTCTAGTCAATTATTTTATTTTACATAATTAATAAATTAATCCTGTTAAAAATGTTTTGTTTGCACATCAAAAATACTGACTTAGCACCTAATCGGGGGTGCGACGGCTCTGTTAGTATTTCTGGTGTATAAGGTTAGGTTAGGTTGGCAATTAATTGATTTTGAAGACACGTCAAATACAAGTCTTTTGTTTTTAATTTTACTAAGTACTTTTGCTAACATCCGAGTCATTAAATGATTTTAATCACATATTTTATTTTTAGCTTTTTACGCGTTTGATTGCAAAAATCAGATTCAAAAAAAATTTCTAGTTAAGTATTTTATTCTAAGCTTATCACGGGTCCAATTTCTAAAATATAGTTTTCGGGCTGGGCGAAACGAAGATTTTAGAAATTGGCAACATTCGCAGATTCACGATTTATTATGTAATAAATAATTAATTAATTAATGTTTTAAATAAAAAACGGATAAATATACATTAGTGGTTAGTAACAGATTTATTGTGTTGTTTTATTTTTTTCCACTGATTTTCTTCAAGATATTGAAACATGGACGACTCAGAAAGAGATGGATTGAGTGTAAATAGCCGTAAACTAAAAGGAGTTTTCATACTAAAGATAAAAATGAATTGATTCATACTTATTAAATAAATAAACCACAGAGCAAGACAAATGTATGTTCATGCAAACAAATATTTGTCCAGTGTGGGCATTCAAACCCACGACCTTTACAGCGAAATAAGGGTAAACTAAACTTCGCGCTAAATCGTCGTCTTTAGGAGTTCTTGGCGGGAAAGTGAAGCGACCTGTCTGCAGTTTCGTTTTATTTTCTACAATTTCTGATATTTCGAACATTAATGTCTACTAACGGTGGATTATTAACCGTTAAGTATTTGTAAACGTACATGAGTGTTGGTAAATGAAACAAAACAGTGCAACATCACTTTTCAAATTCTCTCAAGAAGTCCATGTGAGATCTCAGTATAGTCCCACATCTTTACTAAGGACTCAAGGGGCTTGGGGGGAGGGTATCTCATGTACCATTTATTATATTTATCACCACTGCTTCATCATTTGCTATGATTAATATATTATCAATATATCGCTTAATTGACACTGGCTTAATGTGCTAAACGCAATGTTCTTTGAAAGATAAAAAAAAATTACATATATACCTTACAGCGCCATCTAGGCGTTACGAGGGGAAGTCAGTGTCATTAACTTACTCCATTTAAGCATACTGATAATCGAAATCTGAGGCCCTTTCAGGTACTTGAATATTTCTACCATCAGAACGCCTGCTCTGCCAGTCCGCACTGGGTTCTAATGGTTGAGTATGACCTTAATAGCTCTCACCTTGGATCTTGAGAGGAGGTCCGTGCTCAGTAGTGGGACGTTCATGAGCTGGCATATTGATGACTCTTGTGCGATGCGACTAGCTGAGCTGATATATAAGCATTCTAACATAAAGTATATACATACATACTATCACGTCTGTTTCCCTAAAGGGGTTGCCTGCATGTTATACGCCCACGTTTCTTATATATTTGTAATGTATTAGTCCAACGTAATAGGTGGCAAGCCTACTGCCGCTTATCGGGCACTGTTATGTTCGCCAGTGCCTCGTCCGTTGATCGGCAGGTGCACCACTTGCAGGTGAGGTTGGCTTGGGCTCTTTAGGTCTTGGTGGGATCCCTATACACCTCATGGTAGGATCCCCATACACCTTTTTTAGTATAACCTTTAGTTAGTATTACATAAAGGTGCAGAGAATTCTACCTTGGATGAATCTTGCATTTAACCTCAGGCACCGAAACCTCCCTGCTGATATGCCATATGCTGAAAATATTATTGTCAATAATAATAAAATCTTCAAAAGTCAGAGCTACAATGAAATATGTCTCCAAATAAATGCAATAATTAATAAGATGAATTCTATAAAAGCATTTTTCTAGACGAGCTTTTCCAATAAAAAAAACAAACTCATCAATATCTAACAGAAAATTTCTTAAATAAACCCAGCCTTAAGACCTCTAACTTTCTCATGAAAAATAGACTTTATTTTAAACAAGTCAAGACATAATTTACAAGAACGTTTCAGTTGGAATAGATGTTATAAGATCGAAACTAAACGGATTATAAACATAATGCGCGCGCAACTACGATTCACCTCGATGAAATGGCGGTGGGTTCTTTGTAGGTCGACTTTCTGTAAGGTTTACAGAATATCAAGAGACGGAAGTATAGTAATCACAGTGACAGATACTAATCTGTTCTGTGGTTTAGGAATAGATGTGTAATTTACGAAAGGGGCTCTTACTATCTATTCTTGTGCAGTGTATAGAGATGACGATAAATAAATACCTGAGGGTATTTATACTTCGCAGTCTATAACTGGCGATAGCATAGTGGCGAGACCCATAGCCTTAAAATTTTGAGGGTCTCGGGTTCAAACTCTGGTATGGCTTTTCAAAGTTAAGTGCGTCTTTATCACTTGCTACGTGCCTCAGAAAGCACGTTAAGCCGTTGGTTTCGACTGTCATGAACATCTAAGGTAGTCGTTATTAGGAAGTTAGTGCCTTCTAATATCCTGACAGCTGGGTTAACCATAGATTTATGTTTGCGTTTGGGTCGCGGAGGTCAGAAGTAAGTCGCTCCATGTAATAATTGAAATTCAGCCAAATCTGCTAAGACCAGTAAGCAGACCTTTTTTTATCGTCGGTTTAAAAATGCTGTTTACGCACTGTCTCCCGGCCAATGGGGGGACCGGGAAGGGAATGTGGGGCTCACTGCGGCAGACGCGACCACCGCAGTCCTACCCACTAAAATACTTCCGACGACGCCCACCGCTGTTGAAAAGGGGGCGGGGACCAGTGCCTAGGTTTGTAGCTTCTGGCACCCCGCCCGCGGCCAACGTCCCCCGGATTAGAACAGGGAGGACCTCCTCAGGGGGGCCCTCCTGGCCCGCCCTCTACGCCAATGACGTAGCCGGAGAGAAAGCGGATCCCGCTCCCTCTCCCGCTTCGCGACGTCCTTCTGCGACATCACCACTTCGCAGAAGGAGGTCATTGCCTCCCACGCTGTCGACCTTAATTCGACCAGTAAGCAGACCATGGGCCCTAAGGTTAAGGTTCGGGCAACCGGGATAATGCTAGAATATGATGATACTGTGCTGATGATGTATATCATACTTGGTTAATAGTTCTAAGAACGGCAAAGGTATTGTCTGTCTGTGTCTTGACTACAAGCAGTGCTGATGCAACGCCCGTGTGACACATCAATATCATCATAATAAGAGTTCACTTAATACAGTCTCAATTAAAATGATAACCAAATGTTGTAGACCAAATACCTTTTCTTGTTTCTTAATGTTCATAATAGTAGTATATCATTAAAGTTACTCAGTAATAGTATACTGTTAAGTCATCAAGAAAAGAACAGTTCCAAAATATCAGTAACAAATTGTCCATCAAAAGAACCGTCTTGCGAGTATTTAGTCCTCGGTAGGCAAGGCCGATATTTACAAGTAAAATCTATATTTCTACCCCAGTTTTAACATAAGTAACTGATATTTTTACTAACGTTTTCTATCCCATTATATTTTCGAATCTATTAAATTGTTTGTGAACTTGATAACAGTATTTTTTACATAATAATTACAAGTCATATCTTTAGCTTAAAAGTGTTTTTGTTCCATTGACTTTGTGACGTCGGACTTTACATATTAAGGTAACATATTTTGAGTATTTTACCTGTATGAATGTTTTCTTTACAAAAACATGTATGTGCTTTTGGGTTTATGAGTTATTTACACAGTTATTTTGTTTTTAAATATACCTTTTTATGAGATGTAACGATTCATAAAGGATTACAGCTGTTGAAATTTTTCGAACGCTTATTTTTGTTAGTTTATTTTAAATTTTTTTTTCTATTGTAAGATTGATTTGTCGATATTGAAACGATAATCGTATTTAACCAGTCAGAGTTCAGTGGGACATTGGTTAAGTGCATAGATAATAAGACATATCTTATTATAAAGACTTCTATATACACTCGTTACAGTATGGTATCGGCCTACAATAGTGCCAACCCCTCTTGTCTCATGGAGAAATTACAAATAGTATCTCTTAAGGAAATACGCCCGATAGACCGCGACTCTGCGTGTGAACCAAGCAGGCAATAAATTACAGTCTATTGGGGGTCATCATCATCATTATCATCATCATCTCAGCCCATTAACTTCCCACTAGTGAGCACGAGCCTCCTCTCACATACCAAGGTGCGAGGTTATTGGTTCATACTCCACCACGTTGACCCAGTGCGGATTGGCGGAGGCAGATGTAAGGCGTCCTGCTGTTAGCATTTTTCAAGCCGCCCATTTAGGCCTCTAACATGGCTTAACGACTACCACATTTAGTGATAACCGGGACCAACGGCTTAACGTGCCTTCCGAAGCACGGAAGCGCTCGATATTAAATGCCACCCAAACGGTCACCCATCCAAGAATTGCCTCCGTAAACTCTGCTTTACTTCGGTGATCGTTTCCCACCACCGGGCACCGCGGAGCTACGAACGCTTCCCGCTATTGGGGGTATTTGCCTATAATCAGCACGCTGGGCAGGCGGGTTGGTGATCGCAGTTCCAGCCAGTACGCAGGATGACGCTGCTGCCCATCATCCGGTAGGATTTCTCTTCGTCTACTCTTACGACTCCCCGTGAGATGAGAGGGGGTGGCACTATTCTATATTCTACTATTATTCTAGGTATTAGGTAGACACGGCGACAAGAACAATATTCGACACTGCTAAGCTGTTAACAATAAATATTATTATTATTAACTCTACTCTACATTTTGTAACAAGAAATAAAAAATACTGACATTTTTTAAATGTAAAACTGTTACAGCCTGTATATTATACAGGATGTAAAAATACCCCGAAAGCTATGTACTCTCTCCGAAATTGGGATCATTTTCTTCTTTGAGACTTTTCTTACCTGGGAAATCAAAATCCTTAAAGTTATAAAAGGTTTTTTCTTAGGTCATACTTCATTTTTAAAGATTTTTATTGGAACAAATAGGGGCTCATTACAAAACGATGTCTAAAGTTAGACCAGGTTTAAAACTAGTGCTGTCACTTTCATTTGATAATATGAAGACAGTGACAGAACTAGTATTAAACCTGGTCTAACTTTAAATCTCGTATTTAATTTAATAAGCTGCATGATGATTAAGATCTTTTTCTTAAAATCTCAAAAGTGTGTATAGGGATCCTACCAAGACCTTTTTTTGTATTACGTTGGTAACAAAATGCGTGCAGTGCTTTCCGGCCAAAGGGGGTGTGGGACTCACCATCGGCAGGCTAGCAATAATACCCACTAAAAATCTTCCGACGACGCCCGCCGCTTGCTGAGAAAAAGGCGTGGGCCAGTACCTGGGTTGCAGCGTCTGACACCCCGCCTGCGGCCAACGTCCCCCGGATCGAAACTGGAAGGACTTTCTCAGAGAGGCGCAGTGTACCCGCCCCTCCTACCTCCTTGTGCGACCATAGCGTGTGTGGCCGATTTCCCGGAGGGTCCATGGTTAGACAGCCCCTTGCCCCCACTATCTAAGTCCCTCCTGGCGCTGCTTGACGGGCCCTCCTGGCCCGCCCGCTGCGTCCTCCATAGGTCCCTCTTAGTTTCCCCCCCGGTAGTCAGTAATAAGGGCACCCAGAGTCGCTAACCTCTGAATGTTATCTTTTCCCGGCCTCCGGGAAGTACTCAGCCCCCCCACCACGCCAATTTACCCGACCTCCGGGAGGTACTAAGCCCCCCCCACGCCACCTGTCGGGGGGGGGCTAGGGTCTGCTCACTGATTCAACCAGATTTGACTGAATATCAGTTATTACGTGCGAAGCCGTCTGTATTTCGGAACCCAGAAGGAAACATCATTCTATGGTTTAACCAGCTGTCAGTCCGTTAGAAGACACTGACTTCCTAATAACGATTGCCATAGATGTTCATGACAGCCGGGACCAACGGCTTACCGTGCTTTCCGAGGCACGGAGCAAGCGTAAATTACGCACATAACTTTGAAAAATCATAGATGCGCCACCAGGGTTTGAACCCGAGATCCTCTGAATTTAAAGGCAAAGGGTCTTACCACTGGGCTATCGCCTCTCTTACCTCACATGATTAGTTATTCTCCAGAATGGCACCAGTGAAGTTTGGGCTCTTCAAAGCTAGGAGCCGCGACCAAGAACAGCCTTCCACGGAGAACCTGCTCCACTCGAACAGCTCTGACAACGGTGAGTAAACTTACATCTCTTAATCACTAGCCCCCGCCTACAACTTCGTCCATGTGGTCGACATATACTTTTCTTTTCTTTTCTTTTACATAAAGGCTTCGTGCGATTTGCACATTTAGCCAGTGTCAAGTAAGAGATATATAACATATAAATTATAGTAAATGAGAATGAGTGGTGATAAAGATGCTTAATGGTAAATGTGATGCCCTCCCCTAAAACCCTTGAGTCCTCAGTAAAGATGTGGGACTATACTGAGATCTCACATGGACTTCTTGAATTTGAAAAGTGATGTTGCACGGTTTTGTTTCTTTTACCAACACTCATGTACGTTCACAAATACTTAACGGTTAATAATCCACCGTTATTACACATTAACTTTCAAAATATCACAAATTTTAGAAAATAAAACAAAACTGCAGACATGACGCTTCACTTTGCCGCCAAGAATACGACATATACTTTGCACTTATATGAGTTGAAAGCACAGAACACGGAATCCTGCGGTAAAAAGTACTAGGGTTGACTGTTAGCAAACACCTTATGGCAATAAGTCCGCCTTTTGTTCATTAATTGTTTTTTTTAATGTGTTGTAAAGGTTAAATTAAATAAAAAAAGCTTTAGCTAATAAATAACGGATAAACATACATATGTTTATCCGGTATCCATAACACAAGTTCTTAATGATACTTATCTTGGAACTAAATAATTGGTGCAATTGTTATAAAATATTTATTTTATTTACTTATTTATCCCCCAGGTGCAGCCGGATGGGACAGCTGTCCCCGGCATTTATTTCAGCTTGATCGCACTAAATCAATATATCGCATGCTTAAAGGAACATCGACCCATTTTTTTTTTAGAATAGATCTTTATTGCTAAGACTGTGTACATTTTGCTGGTGTTCATGCATTACATTAGTAACAACAGTGTACCCGTTGCGGGCGTGCAATTTAATAGAAAATTGCATTAATAGATAGGTCAGATTTGAGTTAGTACTTATACAGTCTTCCGATTTTTTAATAGTTGGATAAAATATATCAGTCGGATATATTAACAACCCGCCAAAAAGAAATGCCACATAAGTAAAAACGTGATTGACAAATTACATTGCATTTTCAAATTGAGCGCATATTCAAAAATCAGATGAACAAAATTAAACAGGAGACTGAAAAATCGACTGTTACTGAGATTGAATCAATGTTAATCAAACGTTCAAAACACAAGCAGAATTACTAATTTATAAATCAGTATCAATTTAATGCGCTTACAAGTAGGACAAGTATTCTATAGAAAATCTTCTTTTGTGATGTCACAAAAATAGTATTTTTGAGTTATGTCTATATTCCATTAAGCATGCGATATATACAAGCTTTTTTATTTGATACAAGATACAGGGCATTACAATGTTCGAGTGTACCAAATAGAAGTCAGTTCAGCATTGAGTCAGCGGTAAGGCTGACGCTGATTTTCAACTAGATCCTTAATTTGAATAAATTTAATTGAATTGAATATTAATCCTTATCCAAATAAATGTGTTGTTGATTAAGAGTATTTAATTGTGAATAAAATTGTCCTTGATATCATTTAATTTTGATTAACATCAACATAAAATACTCCACAACAAAGCTCACTCGACTCGTGCGCATGATGCGCAAGACGCTGCGCTGGCGACGGGAAGACAGTTCTCGCTGGCCGCCTTCTCTCACTCCCTCCTCAGTTTTCGTGATTGATGTAGTTTCTTACTGTTACTTTCGTACTTAATTAATCAATCATACATACATTATTTGAAGTAGTGTGAGCAACATACACACATAGAAACACGGTCTGTTTTGCGCGTTTCATTGTGTGCTACTATTGGCATGCCTTATTTATCACCTCTTGCAAGGTCTGGAACTGGCGAGCAAAAAAAAAAACTTTAAGCAATATAAATAATTGTGTAAATGAACATTTGTATTATTTTGTGTGTATCTACTATGACACTTAAATGTTATAATTAGTGTAATAATATAACTTCGACGTAGTTTGACTGTTTGAGACATTTCTTTTTACATAATGCTCGTAGCTCTGCGGTGCTCGGTGGTCGGAAACGATCACCGAAGTGCAGCAGAGTTTACAGAGGTCAGTCCTTGGATGGGTGACCGTTTGTGTGGCATTTGATATCGAGCGCTTCCGTGCTTCGGAAGGCACGTTAAGCCGTTGGTCCCGGTTATCACTAAAAGTGGTAGTCGTTAAGGCATGTTAAAGGCCTAATGGGCGGCTTGAAAAATTCTAACAGCAGGACGCCATACACCTGCCTCCGCCAATCAGCACTGGGTGCGTGGTGGAGTATGACCCAATACCCTCACACCTTAATATGTGAGAGGAGGCTCGTGCTCAGTAGTGGGACGTTAATGGGCTGTGATGATGATATTATTTAAAGGAATAATTTTTTTAAAAAAATTATTGGTGTATTTTTGTAATAATATTTTTTTATTCTCTCATCGTTCACAGCGCTCCATGCCTCCTCCATACCACATCCTTACACACTTACAATAGTTTTTTTTACACTTACTATTCCCTAAAAATAATGTATATCGCAAAACAACGTTTATCAAGTCACATAGGCCTCAAACCATTTAGGCATACCTTTGTATATAATGTATTTATGAAATAGATATGACCATAACTCTGTGCTCCACCAGTAATGCCACCTGGATCCCCAGTCCCGTCGACCAGCTACGGCCGGACGGAGCAGCTGTCTCCAGCAGACATCTCAGCTCTGCAGCTAGACAGCGACGATGAGGACGTGAGTAACTATTCCACATTCAACTAAGCTCTGGAATTCGCAACCGGCGCATGTGTTTCCTATTTCCTATGATCCCTGGTCTTTTAAGCGGGGCGTGAAACGGCATTTTAGCAGGCCGTCATGATATATACGCTTTGTACCGTGCTTATTTCGCGGTATAAAGCGCTTTAATTTTTTTTGGACTGCATCGACTGCTTACCATCAGGCAGGATGTAGTCATTATGACGTGTCACATTTAAAAAAACTGTTAATTAGACTATATTATTTTTAATAATCTAACATAGAATTATAACAATTATTAATTCAAATTCAAATTCAAATTCATATTCATTTATTCAAGTTTGGCTCAAAAAAGCTCTTATGAAGATCAAAACTTAAAAACTAGCGCGCCCATTTACTGCGGGCGGGAGCTTGATCAAAAAAGAACGGGCAAAAAAATCGTCAAGGTTAGTTTTTTCTCCCGCCAGTTACAAAGAATATGTACTTAGTAGTAAAACAATAATCTTAATTACCTACTTACTTACGTATTAAAAATAAAAACTATAAATAAAAAGATGTATTCCAACTGTGGGTATGGTGCCAAAAATGGTGGCCACATTTCCTCTTTGAATTGCCAGGCTAATACGCTGGCAGAAATAGCTGCCAGCCTTCTTGTCACTGGAGGCATCAATGAGGCGAGCACTTAACTCTTTATTACTCTTCTCTATTTTTTTCTGTTAGAACCTGGATTTTTAACTGGGGAGTGAGGGAGGTAAATATTATTAAGACTTTTTTTTTGTTTTAAATAACGGCTTCGTGCTGTTTGCACATTTAGCCAGTGTCAAGTAAGATATATATTAGGTCGGGGAAAAAGTCTTTTCGCATAACGTAGGTATAAACTTATTATAACATTTTTTTGACTGTACTATTTGTGTCTGGCTGGTTTTGGTAACATTAAAAAGGTTCCATTATAAAGAAAAGAAAAAAATAAAAAAAAGTTGTTTCCCGCTATTTTTCATTTGTTTTTCTCTCCGTAAAAATGAGTGAATCTAATGAAGAAATTCGATACATTTTAAAATTTTATTATAAAAAAGGCAAAAATGCAACTCAAGCAGTGAAAAAAATTTGTGATGTTTATGGACCTGATGCAGTGTCAGTAAGAGTAGCACAAATTTGGTTCAAACGTTTTCAGTCCGGAAATTTTGATGTTAAAGATGCACCTCGCTCTGGTCGCCCTGTTACGAATAAAATGGACGCCATTTTTGAAAGAGTGGAGCAAGATCGGCATATTAGTAGTTACGATGTAGCTGAAGAACTGGGAATTGACCACAAAACAGTTTTGACCCATTTGAAGAAAGCTGGTTATACAAAAAAGCTCGATATTTGGGTGCCACACGAGCTCACTCAAAGAAACTTAATGAACCGTGTACTCATTTGCGATTCATTATTGAGACGTAATGAAACCGAGCCGTTTTTGAAGAGATTGATAACTGGCGATGAAAAGTGGATCACGTACGACAAGAACGTGCGAAAAAGGTCGTGGTCGAAAGTTGGCCAGGCTTCACAGACTGTGGCCAAACCTGGCCTAACACGAAATAAGGTGATGCTGTGTGTATGGTGGGATTGGAAGGGCATTGTTTATTATGAGCTTTTACCGCCCGGCAAAACCATCGATTCTGATCTTTACTGCCAGCAACTGATGAGATTAAAGGAAGCAGTCGAGAGAAAACGGCCGGAATTGATCAACAGGAAGGGTGTGGTCTTTCATCACGATAACGCTAGACCACACACATCTTTAGCCACTCAGCAAAAATTAAGAGAGTTCGACTGGGAGGTCCTAGTGCATCCACCATATAGCCCTGACCTTGCGCCTTCAGATTTTCACCTGTTTCGGTCTCTGCAGAATTCTTTAGGTTCTGTAAGGTTGACCTCAAGAGAGGACTGCCAAAACTATTTGTCCCGTTTTTTTGATCAGAAGTCCCAAAGTTTCTACAGTAACGAGATAATGTCTCTGCCCACAAAATGGCAGAAAGTTATTTAACTAAACGGTACATATATATTGTAAATAAACTTTGAAAAAAATGTCTTGACTTTTCATACAAAAATACGAAAAGACTTTTTCCCCAACCTATTATAAATAACATATAAATTATAGTAAATGAAAAAGAGTGGTGATAAAGATGGTAAATGAGATGCCCTCCCCTTAAACCCCTTGAGTCCTCAGTCCTCAAGGATATGAGACAATACTGAGATCTCACATGGACACTTTGAGAGAATTTGAAAAGTAATGTTGCACTGTTTTGTTTCTTTTACCAACACTCATGTACGTTCACAAACACTTAACGGTTAATAATCCACTGTTATTACTCATTAATGTTCGAAACATATGAAATAAAAAATAAAACAAAACTGCAGACATGACGCTTCACTTTCCCGGCAACTAAATGATTTTCAAATTTCTATTTAATTTCTTTTTCTTTTGGTTTGTTATTTAATGCTGCTGTAAGATATATTATGACTGTCGTATGCCTTTCAAGGTTAGTTCATAATTTTATTAAACATCCTAACACCATTGTAAACAACCTGTATGCCACAGTAAACATGCTTGTTTCCCCGAAGGGGTAGGCAGAGGCGTATTATACGACCACACTTGGCCAATTACATTGTTGGTCCCACGTAATAGGTGGCACTTGGGACTGGCAACAGCGGTGTGTGTGTAAATTTTTAGTGGGTAGGACTGCTGGCGGTCGTTTCTGGCGCAGTAAGTCCCACACTGCCCTCCTGGCCCCCCTTTAGCCGGGAGGCAAAATAAAATAAAATATACTTTATTGTATTTAAGATCAACATGATAATTCAGATTCGTCAAACATTCACACACAAAATGGAAATTCGACATATATTTTTTTCAACAATGAAAGAGACATGAGCGGTATAACAATAAAGAAATAAAAGCAAATGGGTTCTTTGTCAGAATTTTCAAGGTTTGTCATTTTATCTGTCTGTTGTGGTTTTTCTCAAGATTTGTCAGTCTGTCAGTGACTCTTATCGGGGGGATCTGTCAGTCAGCCTGTCGTGATTCTAAAGGAGGAAGGGGATTATCCGTCATTCAGTCAGTCTGTCGGTGACTCTAACGAGGCTTCTAAAAGACAACGAGATTGAGAAGAATCCCTCGAGAAACTCATCTCGGCTTTTTTCAATCTAATACAATACAATACAAATAAATAGATCTAATACAAGTGCGTAAAGGCATTTTATTACCGAAGTAAATAAAAAAATGGCTTCTGATAATGATTATCATTATTTGAACATTTAATAAATCCAATTACATGTCACTAGTATTAAAGTTGTATTCACTATCGGGTAATTAATAGTCAAATACTTCGTTTATTCAGTTAACACGGCCCTTTCAGTCTAAATAATCAATATCTGCACCAGCACCAGTTAAATTCAGCTTCCATTGATGACCTAGTTACTGAGAATGCTCCCGTTAAAATCTAGGTTAACTTTTAAAGTTTAAAAAAAGCAGAGTTACAAGAGTAATGCTTTTATTTCATATGAAATAAAATGTATAAAAACAATATTAAATAACAATACGGGCTTTTTACAAAACAATATCTTAAGTTAAACAAGGTTTAAAACTAGAAAAGTAAAACGGTTTTTATTTCATAAACTATTACATAGCAACGATATAGGACAAATATTCATGTTTTGTGTATACAAAGATTTGTCCTGTGCTGGAATCAAACCCACGACCTCAGGAGCGGAGTGCGGGTTGTTGTTATATTGTTTTTAATTTATAAACAATATTGTGGGTGTGTGTGTGTATATGTGGCTGGATGCGTGTATTTTAATAAATTTATCTATAATATATACATTTACGGCTGTTTCCCCGAAGGGGTAAGCAGAGGCATATTACACGTCCACACTTCGCCAATTATATAGTTACTCCCACGTAATAGGTGGCGAGCCTATTGCCGCTTACCGGGCACTGTTATGGTTGCAAGAGCCTCGTCCGTTGTTCTAATACATAATACTATTAATGGCCGTAATACAAGTAGATACTTATTATTTTGACAGGTGACGTCAGAAAACTTCACTCCAGTCAGACGGGTTAGCACCAGCAGTGAGGAAGCTGCGCAGGTATAATAATTATATCATCACTTAACAGAAAAATATTTATTCAACACATGATGTAGGTTTATATATCTGATATGTATCTTATATCATATTTTTGTATATGTATAATGTTATCATATTGTAGTGTGATATTAATGCCCGCTAACTATCTATCCCACTTCAGTTATGGTTGACTGGACTGGAGATTTCTTTTAGAAATAAGTCCACCTTTGTCCATCGTCTTTTTCACAAAAGGCTTTTTTTTGTTATCGTTTTTTTGTGCAATAAAGAATATATAAATAAGATGCAAAACATAATAACTTAAGGGGACGTCCATTAATTACGTGAGTCTAAAATAGGGGAGGAGGGTCCGGCCACATCTCACCAAAACTCACCAAGGGGGGGGGGGGGTCAATCAAAATCTCACGTCAACTTTTTAATTCAGAGAATATACATTTTTATACCACAGTAAAATTTTGTATTACAATATCAATACCGGTCATCATTCGTTATAGTGCACCTTAAACGTGGTATCATTATTCTCCTCTTATTTCACAGAAAAATGTAGCATATAGAAGACAAATCAAATAAATTAAATTATTTAAAAAATCCAGCACATCTCAGCAAATCTCACCAAGGGGGAGGGGGGGTCCAAATTTAAAAAAAAAACACCTCTCGTTATTAATGTACGTCCCCTTTAAAATAAGTACAAAATAAAAGCGCTCGTAGCTCCGCGGTGCTCGGTGGTAAGAAACGATCACCGATTTAAAGCAGAGTTTACAGAGGTCAGTCCTTGGATGGGTAACCGTTTGTGTGGCACTTGATATCGAGCGCTTTCGTGCTTCGGAAGGCACGGCAAGCCGTTGATCTCGGTTATCACTAAATGTGGTAGTCGTTAAGCCATGTTAGAGGCCTAATGGGCGGCTTGAAAAATTACTAGCAAAACTTAAACTAAAATGAACAGTAGGACGCCACACACCTGCCTCAGCCAGTCCCCACTAAGTCCGCGTGGTGGAGTATAACCTGAGTCCCCCTTACCTTTATTCGTGTTCAGTAGTGTGACGTTAATGGGCTGAGATAATAAAGGCTCATATTTAATGTGTCATCAAAATTAATAAATTACCAACCTAACCTAACCTTTTTGTACATCAAAAAATTCTGATGGAGCACCTAATCCCCTATTAGATGCTAGATCAGTATTTTTGATGATCAAAAAAGTATTTTTTAGAGGTTCAGTTTATTATATTCCGATAATAAATGACCGGTCGTGGGTGTCGTGCATTCGATTATCACACGTGAACATGAATATTTGTTTCGTCTAGGTATTTCTTATGTATACGTATAAAAAAGAAAACAGTATTTATGTATGTTTATCCGTTATTAGTAACCATAACACAAGTTCTTACATATACTTATCTTGGAACTAAGTGGACTCCAGTCTCGTTTCAGCGTTGGTCGTGAAGACATTGTTGTTCTGAGGCTCCTATCTTACCTGAAGATGCCCTGTGTAGGGGCGAAACACTTGTCGTGTTGAATAGTTTCTTGATTTTTCGGAAAATTATAGTAGCGCGGGAATTGTTACAAAGATATTTTTAATCCATCACTTGCTTACTAAGTAAATTGTTTAAAAGGTTGCAAGAAAAAATATTATTATGATAAATAATATTCCTTTTTACTATTTCGTATATAGTGCGTGTTTATATTTTTCTTGACTGTTTTATCAGGTCAACTACCATCAGTTCGAAAACCAAGCCTCCATATACGCCACCTCCACTTCGACGCTGCAAACCCTCCAAGAAGACTACCTGGACCAGATCCAGTACTTCGACTATTACGAGGACGAGAATTACGATGAAACGTTGGCAATGGACGATTTCGACTCAGCGTCGACGTCATGTGACGCCAACTCGCTGCAGTTTGACGAGACGTCTCTGGCCGCCAGTGAGGACCTGTCGGTGTATTGTGGCACTTTGAAAAAGGGGAAGAAGACCAGGTCTAAGGAGGAGAAGCAGCTGCGGGACTTCGATATGTGGCAAGCTACCAACATCGAGGTTATGGAGGTAGGATTTTTTTAATGTGACACGACAAAATTAAAGCGCTTCATACCGTGAAATAAGCACGGTACAAAGCGCTTTCACGCCCCGCTTAAAAGACCCGGGATCATAGGAAATAGGAAACACATGAGACGGCAGCAAATTAAAAAGGATACCTTTAAAATTCATTTATTCATTTGGAGATTCGGGGGATCCTACCAATGACTCAGCGTTCGCAGATATCAGTGATCCTACCAAGGACACCAAGCCAACCTCACCTGCAAGTGGTGCACCTGTCGATAGCCACCTGGCATGGCAATGGCAAACATAACAGTTCTAGTAATTTATTGATTCAGGCGTTACTTTGCGGAAATCCATTGTAAGCAAGTGACTCACTCTGACTCAGACCGCGATGACGTGGCGGACGTTGGTGACGGAAGTGGGTAAGGGTATAAATACGCTCCAATACGCTCAGCTGCTCACTCTCGTTTCAGCGTTGGTCGTGAAGACATCGTTGTTCTGAGGCTCCTATCTTACCTGAAGATGCCCTGTGTAAGGGCGAAACACGTGTCGTGCTGAATAGTTTCTCGATTTTTCGGGAAATTATAGTAGCGCGGGAATTGTTACAAAGATATTTTTAATCCATCACTTGCTTATGACAGTTCTAGGTATGCGGCAATAGGCTCGCCACCTATTACGCGGAACCAACAATATAACTGGCTAAATGTAAGCGTATAACCTCTCCCTACTCCTTCGGGGAAACAGGCGTAAATCAAATCGAAAATAATGTTCAAGTTTGGCTCAATAGAGCTCTTGTGAAAGTCATATTTATAAACTAACGCGCCCATTCACTGCGGGCGGGAGCTTAGGTAGGGAAGGATAATATAGGGCAGGAAATTCATCAACATTTCTAATGCCTGCACCCTTGTACCATCTCAAGCAATTAACTCCCTCAAGGAAAAAAAAGCAAAATTCATTTATTCAAGTTTGGCTCAGGACTTCTTGGCGGGAAAGTGAAGCGTCATGTCAGCAGTTTTGTTTTATTTTCTAAAATTTGTGATATTTCGAACATAATTGTGTAATAACGGTGGATTATTAACCGTTAAGTGTTTGTGAACATACATGAGTGTTGGTAAATCAAACAAAACAGTGCAACATCACTTTTCAAATTTTCTCTCAAGGAGTCCATGTGAGATCTCAGTATAGTCCCACATCTTTACTGAGGACTCAAGGGGCTTAGGGGAGGGTATCTCATTTACCATTTATCATCTTTATCACCACTCATTCTCATTTACTATGAATTATATATTATTAATATATCACTTACTTGACACTGGCTAAATGTGCTAGACGCACGAAGCCATTATTTAAAATAAAGAAAGAAAGTTTGGCTCAATAGAGCTCTTATGAATGTCAAAACTTAAAAACTAACGCGCCCATTCACTGCGGGAGGGAGCTTGACCATAAAAGTACGGGCAAGAAAATTGTCAAGGTTGGTTTTTTCTCCCGCCAGTTACAATAAAAATATCTAATATAAAAACAATTGTGTTCTGCAAAGATGGGCGTAAGTTTTTAAGTTGCCGTTCCTAAGAGCTCTATTGAGCCAAACTTGAAATCCAAGTTCAATTAAATTTTAATCGTCCACAGAATCTTCTGAGTCGAAGCGGAACCTTAGACGAGCAGATCAAATGGGAGGCCATAGCCACCGCTCGCGGCCTGTGCACCCTCACGGATAGCTGCTCCTGCGGCGACTGTATCCGCGCGAAATTCCTGACCGGCATCACGGAGGGCGACGGCGGCCTGGGCGCTGCGCCGCTGTTCAGCGCTATCAGCGTCGGTTGCAGCGTTCAGTGAGCGGCTTGCAGCGGCGGGTAGCAGGAATGGATCAATGTACCAGCTGGAAAGGATTTTCTTCAGGAGAAAAATTCCTTCGGTATTGACGACCGATATGGCGTGGAGGTCAGTATACCTGCACTTCACTCCAGAGGTCGTGGGTTCGATTCCCACACAGGACAAATATTTGTGTGCATGAACATGAATATTTGTTCTGGTCTGGGTGTTTTCCTATGTATATTAAGTATGTATTTACAAAAAAAAAAAAGTATTTAAGTATGTTTATCCGTTGTTTAGTATCCATAACACAAGTTCTTAATGATACTTAACTTGGAACTAAATAATTGGTGTGATTGTAAGAGAATATTTATTTATTTATTTTCAAATTCAAATACAGTACTGCAGTATACAGCGTACAGCTAGTGATCAGTCTCTACCGCAGTCTGCGCGCAATTTGAGAGCAGTCTATACTGCACCGTGCAGTTAGTGATCAGTCTCTGTAGAGTGATTATTGGAATAAAAACAAACAAGAGATCACGAAGAAAAATTGTCTTGGAGGCCATTTGCATTAACCATGCATTCCTTAAGAATTCTTTTGACAAACTTTTGTAACTCCATATCATAGAGCAAGCAATACTCTTTAGATCAAACTTGATGAGTACAGAGTCAAACCAAAATCTGACCGGAAGCAGTTGCGTTTCGTTCCTCTGTCAATAATGCATTTTTTTTATCTTTTGTTGTGTCAGACGTGGACCAAAAATAATTAGCCAATATTTTTTGTTATCACATCAAATCTCTCCAAATAGTCTTGAACTATTTATTTTATTTTGGGTTTTTAATTACTCTACTCTATGACGTTAAAATGAATTAACGTTTTAGGTATTTCATTGCTAATTTTACTAAAAATATATATTTTTCTGTGAACCTACTTACTTCAAAACATATTCGACTTGTAGTTAATTTATTCAAGTAGGTAGTTCATTGTAAAAGTAATTTTAAAACAGTATCTTATTGATGTCTATTATTATAGGTAACATAGATGTCTTAACAGTCATTAAAAAATATACTTTACAAATAAAAATACTCATTCATTAATTTAGGTAGTGTTTTATGGATGTTACTTAAAGTGTTAGAATAGTATGAATGTTTTTAAGAACAAATAAATGTTATCTTTCGGAAAAAATACACATTAAGTAAGTCGTTTCTAAATAAGACCATTAGGCTGCCTGTCAATTAAAGCGGAGCGGACAAAATTAACCAACGGGATTGCATAAATAAATCATATTAATTTGCAAAAACAGGTGATACAGGGGTGTTCACAACATATTGCCTAAAACCTCTGCTCATCTTCTGTCCGCGAAGTGTCTGTCAGAATGTCTAGTTGCCTGCCTCATTGAGCATCGAGACAGTGATTAAAAGTGCTACCTACAATTAAATAATTGCTACCTCATAAATTTCGAAAATATAAGAAATAACAATGGAACCAGCCATTTTGACGTCAGAATGGCTGGTCAACGCTTAGTTTAAGTAAACTAAACAGAGTTGAGTTATTGCTTTTGCTCCAATCTAATCGTTGACCAGCCATTCTGACATATTTATTCCTTATATTTTCAAAATTAATGAGGTAACAATTATTTAATTGTAAGTCTCGATGCTAATTAGGGCAGGCTACCAGCCATTCTGACGGAAACGTCCGCGAATCCTATGGGTTAATATTTCTTCATTTCTCCATTCTGCTGCCCCGCTCTGCTTCAGTGGATAGTCAGCCTTAGGCTCTGGACTTCGCTGCCAGCTCATGTGTTTCCTAGTTCCAATAATCCCGGGACTTTAAAGCGGGGCGTGAAGCGGCATTTTAGCAGGCCGTCATGAGTGCGTGCGCGTTGCACATTCCCGCCAAAAATTCTGGCAATATTTTTCTTTCTTTATTTTAAATAATGGCTTCGTGCGTCTAGCACATTTAGCCAGTGTCAAGTAATTGATATATTGATAATATATAATTCATAGTAAATGAGAATGAGTGGTGATAAAGATGATCAATGGTAAATGAGATACCCTCCATAAGCCCCTTGAGTCCTCAGTAAAAATGTGGGACCATACTGAGATCTCACATGGACTCCTTGAGGAGAATTTGAAAAGTGATGTTGCACTGCTTTGTTTGATTTACCAACACTCATGTATATTCACAAACACTTAACGGTTAATAATCCACCGTTAGTACACATAAATGTTAGAAATATCACAAATTTTAGAAAATAAAACAAAACTGCAGACATGACGCTTCACTTTCCCGCCAAGAAGTCCCCTGGCAATATTTAAGTTAGTGGATTTACACCCCAGGCTAAAGTCATAGAATGTACTGCCTAGTTAATTATTTTCCACATATTTTGAGCTTAAGACTAAAACCCTAGATTAATTATCTACTTCTTCTGTAGAAATAATATGTACGGCAACTGATTTAATTGTAATCTAAGTAAAATTATGTGTAACAATTTGTTAAATTTAAGATTTTAATAGTAATGAAAATACCTTTTTAGGTATGATCGTTTCATACTATATATTTTATACCTACTATGTATTACACTACGTATAAAACTACTACTAATGCATATTATAAGTTATACTTTCAGGGCCCGTTTTACAAACGTTACAACAAAAAAATACCATTTTACCAATCCTGGCAATCATTTAATATGAAAAATTGTTGCCAGCTAAAATAAAAATGAATCTCTTGTAAAATTGTAACTTGTAATGTTGAAACGCCGCCCCTGTAGACTTTTGTGATGGTTCCTAAGCTTTTATATTTAGATATTTCGTTGAAATTATACTTCTGAAATTTATTTATACGTAAAAATACATATAATTGATGTACATTTTCTTTTATACTTGTATGTGATATTTTTATGTGTGTTCGAAGATTATTTGTTTCATTATTTGTAACATGATAAGGATGACGCTGATGCCCATCATCCGGTAGAATTTCTCTTCGTCGGCTCTTACGACTCCCTGTGAGATGAGAGTGGGTGGCCCTATCCTAGGCCGGTATCACACACCCTATATCATCTCAGCCCATAATCGTCCCACTACTGAGCACGAGCCTCCTCTCACATACCAAGGTGCGAGGGTATTGGGTCATACTCTACCACGCAGACCCAGTGCGGATTGGGGAAGGCAGGTGTATGGCGTCCTGCTGTTAGAATTTATCAAGCCGCCCATTAGGCCTCCAACATGGCTAAACGACTACCACATTTTGTGATGACCGGAACCAACGGCTTAACGTGCCTTCCGAAGCACGGAAGCGCTCGATATCAAATGCCACACAAACGGTCACCCATCCAAGGACTGACCTCTGTAAACTGTGCTGTACTTCGGTGATCGTTTCCGACCACCGAGCACCGCAAAGCTACGAGCGCTTCATACACCCAATATAACCTACAATAATTGGGTAAATACTAAAAATCCGATTTAGAAAAGCTGACTCTTCCCCATCCTTTGTTCCCCTAAATACCAACAGTCCTGTAAATATGTAAGTGTAGGTATTTTAGAACGTCTCAATTACCTACATTTAGAATATATCTACTGTTTTTAATTAATAAAGTTTAAAAAATATGGTTTTAAATCATTTTTATGTATATTTAAATTTTAATTAAATTATGTTAATATTATAATTGGACGAAGTTATGCAATATAGATCAAACCCACTAAAACAAATTTTAAGAGAAAAAATCTAAATATGCTGGGTCTCTTTTGCATAACTATGAGCAATTGTATAACTTAATATAATAATGAAGATAGTTTACGTTTTAAATAGCAATAATTGTGTTGTTATACCTATTTTCAATGAACTGCTGATTAGGTTTATGAATTATACTCCGATAATGATATGTTTGACTGTACCTATGTATTTGATCTTTATGAAATAAATTATATTATATGATTGTATTAATGTTATACGAACTTAAATGATTATTATGTCGTAATCTCGGTGTTTTGTAGCTGATTAAAACAAAAATGCACAAGTTTGTGTTGTAATAAAAAAAAAACTTTTATTTTCCCCTTTTTTTGTGACATCTTTTCATATTATTTATTCAAGAAAACAGAGCCACACACTTAACTGAGCTGGTGACGGTATCGCTGTTGTCGAATTTAGTATTGCTACATACATACATACATTGAAGCCTGTTTCCCCGAAGGGGTAGGCAGAAGCATATTATACGCCCACACTTCGCCAATTATAATTTGGTGTAACTAAAGCTAGTGTAAATGTCAATAAATATTTATTTATTAATTTTTCACGACACCCCTGTTTTTTGCGGCCACTTTAGGAATACAGTTAAACGTTTGCAACTGTTTTCCCAAAATAGTTTGTTCTCTACACCTCCCTTTTAGTTATCCCCTCTATTTTAGTTAAAGATTTATTAATATCTACTCAATATGGGAAGAGGCCATTTTTTGCAAATTTACAATTCCACAAGCGATTATAACCATATAATCACTGTAACTTACAAGCTGAGAATCTACAAAAGAGTTGGGAAGCAGAAATTCAAACTCTTTCAACCTTTTCATGGTATCTATTACTTGCCCACAAAACGTCTCAACTTTCTTTGACTCATTTAAAGCCTCTTTATGTCTTGGATTTACATCTGATTGCCCGAAGGGCCCGAGGAGAGTGCAACCTTTCTTTGTGAACAAATTGGAAGCTTCTTCATATCCTCTATGAGCTAGAACTACATCACCAGGAAAAAGTTTAGAAATAAAATCACAGTCTTCAAAAATACGCGAGTCTGTAGTAACACTTCCGTAACCATCAGAAATATAGTTTATAACTCCATCTGGTGTCAAAGAAATGAGATATTTGATTGCATTGCAGTTTGTTTTTCTTGACTTGGTCAAAGTGTTGTAGGTGGGGTTCGAAGGTTTTTCAATGCGCACCTCTAAACTGTCTATAACACATAGGACATTATAATCTTTGCTTTGAAACGATAGTGGATTTAATTTCGATTGCCGATTTAATGGAAAGATTATAAATTTTCTCATGCAACTTGCAATAGAAGGCAATGTATTTTTAACTATTTTCGATACCTCAGCTTTAGATAATCCGAAATCTACCGAAAGAAGCGAGAAAGGTTGATTGAGTCTAATTTTTTTCAATGTTATAACAATGTTTACGTACGAAGTTTTTATTGTTTCAGAGAGGAGTTTTATAACAAAATATGCTTGTTCCGGCAAACCTAAAGTAAGTTTTGAATTTCTCGAGATATTTAATAACATTTCTTCAGTCTTCTTCTTTTTGCCTATTTTTAAATCTTTTGTAAGCTGTTCAGACGAATCTGAATCAGTGATACTTCCATGATCATTACTTAATCTTGTCACGATGATTTCAACATTAGGTTGGAACAAAGGTTTCTCAAAATAATCTTCAACTGTACTAATATTGTCTGTCATTTCTTTCTTTATGTCTGCTTCTGTGATTTCGATATCAGATTGGACCAAAGTTGATTCTAAAATACCTTTTTCTTCACTAATATTGTTTATCGTCTCTTTCTGAATTTCAGCTTCTGTCATTTCGATTTTAGGTTCGAGCAAAGATGTTTCTGAATACATTTTTACAGAACTAGTATTGTCTCTTGTCTCCTTTTTCATGTCAGCTTCTGTTATTTGATAATTTTCGAACTCAATGTCTGACGTTAAATCTATTGTTAATAAATTCTCGTGACCATTACTTTCACTTGCTAAGTAACTTTTTCCACGATGGACAAAGCCACCTTTTTCAATAGCAGTCGCATGTTGTATGTTCTTCGTTGATTCTTTAATGCTACAGTCAATTTTACGTCTCTTGACATTATTTTTATTATAATTATCCTCGTTTGTATCTTTTTGGCAATCAAATCTATGAGGAATGACACCATTCTTTAACCTAACGCAGGCGCCAGTCAACTTATGTTTCACGTAGCTTATCATATCCTCCTTGATCTAAAAGGAAATATATAAAACCTTCAAAACATACAGATAACCTTCCCTATATATATTTTAGATCTAGACTTGCCTCGATAAGGTCGAACAACAATAAATACTGGCTGCGGGCGGGGTGCTAATTTCGGCCCTTTGGCCGTAAGGCATTGCGTTTGGTTACCAAAGTATAAAAAATACCAGGGGGGGAATGAGAGGGGTGTGTGTGACTCCCCACCGAAAGACTCGACCTTCAGAAGTAGTACCCACTAAATATCTACCGACGACGCCCGCCACTTAATGACAGGAAGGAGCGAGGGCCTAATACCTGGGTTTCAGCTTCTGGCACCCCGCCGTTTATATGGAACCTACTTTAGGAACCCAAGACAACCTCAATAATAAATGGTGCACCTGCCGATCAACAGACGAGGATAAAAGTACCCGGTAAGCGCCACTACGCTCGCTACCTACTAAATGGGACCAATAATATAATTTGCGAAATGTGTGCGTATAATATGCCTGTGCCTATCCCTTCGAGGGACAAGCGTGAATATAACATGTATGTACCTAATATTTTACTTTAATTAAATTAATGATACATAGGTACATAGGCCTCCACCAAACGCACTAAAATATAGGCCGCTGTTGTAGCAAGAGTGCGTTACAAATACACAAAATCAACATGGCGCCCTATAACGCGAACAGCTGACGACTTGTAGCTAGTGACGTCACACGCTTCGATAAGCAGCAACGAACAATTTTGATCTACAATTTTTTTATTAATGTGTTGATTCTAAACAAAACGAATTGTTAGTGACAATTTAAACATTAATTATTATGATTAGCTAATATTATTTAATAGAAATATAGTTATAGCATATCAGTACAATAATTATGACTAAAAGTGACCAGTAACTTACATTAAAGTGGTCTTCGCAACAATGTAAGCAAGATGTACTGGATAGGGATTTTTGGTCACTCCTCTCTCGTTTCATGACTTCACACCATGTTTGACGAATTTTCTCGTGTCTAGGAACTGGAAAGAAGAGCTTATTTGGTGTTTTAAATGTGGAACTGCCGCATTTAGGCACAATGCAGTATTTATATGACTTGTTATTTTCGCTCATTATGTTTCCAAATTCTTCGGCTTCGATTATTAAGTTAAATTAGGGAAATAATGAATTCAAAATTAATTTAATTAAGCAGTGAGTGGCGCCACATGGCATTGCTTGCTTATTAAAATCTATTGCACTGCCAGGCCAGACTTGCCACAAGTCAATGAGCGGCGATATGCCGCATGACGTCATACTCACTCGACCTTGAAAAGAGAGTTTAAAGTTTAAACTAAGGAAACATCTTATATTAAAGACAGTTTTATCGATTAATAAAATATTAAAATAGGTTAAAAACAACTAATAATTAAAATTAATTTATAAAAAAATACGACTAAGAATAAAGAGACTTTAATGAAACTAAACGCATATGGCTTTTTTTATTTCGTTTCGTTTCAAGCAGACTGTATAGTAGGATAAACATTTATGAAACATTTTTTTTCAATAAACCTGCATCAATTCTTTTATGCATTATCATAAAATATTGGATGAAGATGTTTTGACATATTGTAACTCCTGCATTAGACAATTTTATCATAAAAAGCGTTCCGTTTCAATCAAATCTTTGACGCACGACATACAACAGGCTTGTCAAAATCAAAACACCGTGTTGCGGTTCGCGGCTACGCTGTTATTTTATCAATAAATCTTTCATTCTACATGAATATCGAAAAATGAGTGGTCCAAACGGAATGTTGTACGGAGGCGATGAGATAGGCGCGTTAGTGTTCGACCCTGGCCACCATTCGTTGCGAGTTGGTTACGCACAAGAAGACACTCCAAAAGCGGATATTCCCGCTGTAGTCGGCGTAGGACCGGCATCACATATTCCTGACGCAGAAGAAAAGGTTCCTGATGGAAATATCACCCAAAATGGTAAGCCCTTAAGCTATAAAAGCTTTTTTGTTTTCATCCATCCTAGAATTGTAATACAAGATTTCCCATGAGGGAAGAAATTTCTTATTGATTTATGTTTCTCAATAAGTAACTATAGTAAGTACCAATTGTAATGAGAGATAATAAAGTTCGAATGAGAAATAATAAAGTTCTTTAACCATATTTAATTTAGCCTTAGTGCATGTATTGTTTTGTTAAATTTTCTACTAGGCATCAGAGAGAAATTTTAAACCTCCATCACCAAAATCTTATTTTTAACAAAGACAAATGCTTGACATACATCTTTAGTTAAAAACAAATACATAATAAGCCGCCTGTTTCCCCGAAGGGGTAGGCAGAGGCATATTATACGCCTGCACTTCGCCAATCATACAGTCGGTCCCACATAATAGGTGGTGAGCCTATTGCTGCTTACCGGGCACTGTTATGTTCGCCACAGTCTCGTCCGTTGATCTGCAGGTGCACCACTCGCAGGTGAGGTTGGCTTGGGCTCCTCAGATCTTAGAAGAATCCCTGTACACCCTGTACAGTTGTTAAATAAGTTACCATTAATACATATTGTACAATAAAATTCTATATATATTGTTAAATACTAATAGGCTGTTTTAGCACCTCACTTAAGGAGTAGTGTGAGAGTGTGAGTGCAAAGAGATCAATGTCTTAACAACTGTTTATTAGACGTATAGAAGAAACTATGTCGCTCAGGGCCTGGGAGGTTGATTCTTTGCACCACAAGTAGTGGTTCGTCCGTGACTTTGCAGAAAATATATAGCGCATTTTGTTTGAATAACTTTAATTGTCACATTTATAACCGATAATAAAAACCTAATAGCACACGCCTAATGAAGACTTCATACAAACTTTCAATCCGCTTGTTTTTTTTATGATTTACGTCGGTAACAAAATGCTTTTACGCACTGTCCCTCGGCCAAAGGGTACCGAGAGGGGAGTGTGGGGCTCGCTGCGGCAGAGACAGCACTCCTACCCACTAAAAAACTTCCGACGAAGCCCAAAGCTAGTGAAAATGGGGGGCCAGCGCCAAGGTTTAAAGCTTCTAAACACCCCGCTCGCGTTTAACGTCCCCCGGATCAGAATAGAATAGAATACTTTATTTACACTTGATTGAGGTACATTACAGTTCTTGTACTATAAAATAAGGTCCTCTCATTCAGCTAACAACGGTGGCATGCGAATTATAATTAAATTATACATCAATTTTTAAGAAAAAACTATACTTATAAATCGTTAAAATGTAAAAATTGGGTATTAGCAACTAGACATAATTAAGTTTTAAATGTAAAAATTGCGAATTAGTATCTAAACATTATTGATGTCAAAATACGTATTACCCCATACGATCACAAAAATAATAATAATAAAATCGAACCGGGAGGACCTCTTTGGAGAGGTGCAGTATCCTTTCAACCACCTTTTCAACACTTTTTTCAATTAAAAATAATCCTATGTTCCAGGCTTGTATTTAAATCGAAACAGAAAGAGGGAGGTACTTTCGCATTAATAATATTAGCATGAAGATTGTAATTCTAGTACCAAACCAATGGACATATTTAAAGGAGCATAGCCTGTGAGTTTCTTGCCAGTTCTTCTTACAGAGCGGTGGCTCGGAACTGGCACTTAGATTCACTTACACTTAATTATTTTTTGTTTTTAAATTGTTTTGTTGCATGTAAGTGAATCTAAGCTTCGTGTTTTAGTGTAATAATATTTCGATTGTTTTATTTCATTTTTAGTTATGACGTTTTCAAGTACTATGTGTAATAGTTTATGAAATAAATATTTTTTTTACTTTACTTTACTTTAAATGTTTCTACCTAATTGTCATACATCCCGTTTCAGCTACAAAAGCAGGCAGTGAGCTACGACACTACATTGACGTCACAGAGTTACATGTGCCCCGACCAGGAATGGAAGTGCAAACATATATGAAAGATGGGCAGATCGACAACTGGGACCTGTTCGAGAAAATGTTGGACTACTGCTATGCTAAGGTTTGACATTGAGTATTTTAGTTCTCATTTTGTGGTACCTAGAACATTGTCACCCGCTCTCATCTTATGGAGACAAAAAAAATTCCACCTAAAGCATTTCTGTGCAATGTAACATTCTTACGAATCGTACAATACAGGCAAAAGCTCAGTTTCCAAATCATTTTTATGTAATGTAACGTTCCTGCGAAAGCTCGGCGTTTTGTTACGGGTAAATGCGTACCGCGCGCGTCTTTCTTTCCTCTCCCTCCGCGTCACCCCGCAACTCCCGCAACTGCGCATCTCGCGCACTCGTGGCTCGACGAAATGTTACACCAATACGCTCGACGCAATGTTACACCAATATGCTCGTTGGTTCATAACAAAGAGGCGAGCGTGCTCGACGTTTAGTTCGTAAAAGGATGATCATCATCATCATTTCAGCCCATTAACGTCCCACTACTGAGCACGAGCCTCCTCTCACACAACAAGGTGTGAGGGTATTGGCTCATACTCCACCACGCGGACCCAGTGGGGATTGGCGGAGGCAGGTGTATGGCGTCCTGCTGTTAGAATTTTTCAAGCCGCCCATTAGGCCTCTAACATGGCTTAACGACTACCACATTTAGTGATAACCGAGACCAACGGCTTAACGTGCCTTCCGAAGCACGGAAGCGCTCGATATTAAATGCCACACAAACGGTCACCCATCCAAGGACTGACTTCTGTAAACTCTGCTGTACTTTGGTGATCGTTTCCGAGAGCTACGAGAGGATGATACACTAGAACATATCACCTTTATGATGAGCAGTAGCGTCATCCTTCGTACTGGCTTGAACTGCGATCACCAATCCAACTACCCAGCATGTTGATTATGGGGAATTACTCCCAATAGAATGTAATCTATTGGGGAGGCCAATGTACAGCAGTGGACTTGTACGGGCGATATGAGTCATAATTCCACGCTACTATATCCATTGTACCATGCTTATTTCACGGTATGAAGCGCCTTAATTTTTTTTGGATTGCATCGACTGCTTACCATCAGGCAGGATGTAGGCATTATGATGTCAAAATAAAAAAAGAGAAATAAAGTCTTATGTTTGGTACAACTGGGAAGGCGGGTTGGTGATCGCAGTTCAAGCCAGGATGACGCTGCTGCCCATCATTCGATAGGATTTCTCATCTTCGAGTCTTTAACTCCCCGTGAGATGAGAGTGGATGGCACCATTCTAGGTCCACATGGCACATACAGTATGTGTCACATATATTTATTCAAACTTTATTGCACAAATTGAAATATACAAAAGGCTAACTTAATGCTGCAAGGCATTCTCTATCAGTTAACCTTTGGATTAGCAGAAGAGTATTTCACTGCGTTAAAACATAAGTAGCTTACATTACTTATGTGTGGTTTGGGTGTATAGGGCTCCTACCATCTTAAGGAGCCAAGCCAACCTCACCTGCAAGTGGTGCACCTTTTTTTTTTCTTTTTTTTTTCTTTTTTTTTTTTTTTACGTCAATAACAAAATGCATTTACGCACTGTCTCCCGGCCAAAGGGGGAGACCGGGAGGGGGTGTGGGGCTCACTGCGTCAGACGCGACCACCGCAGTCCTACCCACTAAAAATCTTCCGACGACGCCCGCCGCTGTTGAAAAAGGGGCGAAGCGCCAGTGCCTAGCAAGTGGTGCACCTGCCGATCAACGCAAGAGGCTCTAGCGAACATAACAGTGCCTGGTAAGCGGCAGTAGGCTCGCCACCTATTACGTGGGACCAACTATGTAATTGGCGAAGTGTGACCGTATAATATGCCTATGCCAACCTTTCCGGGACACAGGCGTGAATGTATGTATAATATTAATAATATTTTCTAACAATTACACCAATTATTTAGTTCCAAGATAAGTATCGTTAAGAACTTGTGTTATGGATACTAAACAACGGATAAACATACTTAAATACTTTTTTTTTTTAAGTACATACCTAATATACATAGGAAAACACCCAGACCAGAACAAATATTCATGTTCATGCACACAAAGATTTGTCCTGTGTGGGAATCGAACCCACGACCTCTGGAGTGAAGTGTAGGTATACTGACCTCCACGCCATATCGGTTGTCTGTAACTTACATTATTCCCTTCATCTCCAGGTCATCCGATCTCCATCAGAACACCACCCAGCACTATTCACCGAAGCAGTATGGACCACTCGACCAGCTCGAGAGAAACTTGCCGAACTATTGTTCGAGAAGTATCAGGCACCAGCGTTCTTCCTGGTGAAGAACGCTGTGCTGGCTGCCTTCGCTAATGGCAAAAGTACTGCTTTGGTGGTGGATGCTGGGGCCAGTCAGACTTCTGCAGTTCCTGTTATAGATGGGTGAGTAAATATCATTATCATCTCAATCAATACATCAAATAAATAAATATTAGGTCGGGGAAAAAGTCTTTTCGCATAACGTAGGTATAAACTTATTATAAAATTTTTTTGACTGTACTATTTGTGTCTGGCTGGTTTTGGTAACATTAAAAAGGTTCCATTATAAAGAAAAGAAAAAAATAAAAAAAGTTGTTTCCCGCTATTTTTCATTTGTTTTTCTCTCCGTAAAAATGAATGAATCTAATGAAGAAATTCGATACATTTTAAAATTTTATTATAAAAAAGGCAAAAATGCAACTCAAGCAGTGAAAAAAATTTGTGATGTTTATGGACCTGATGCAGTGTCAGTAAGAGTAGCACAAATTTGGTTCAAACGTTTTCAGTCCGGAAATTTTGATGTTAAAGATGCACCTCGCTCTGGTCGCCCTGTTACGAATAAAATGGACGCCATTTTTGAAAGAGTGGAGCAAGATCGGCATATTAGTAGTTACGATGTAGCTGAAGAACTGGGAATTGACCACAAAACAGTTTTGACCCATTTGAAGAAAGCTGGTTATACAAAAAAGCTCGATATTTGGGTGCCACACGAGCTCACTCAAAGAAACTTAATGAACCGTGTACTCATTTGCGATTCATTATTGAGACGTAATGAAACCGAGCCGTTTTTGAAGAGATTGATAACTGGCGATGAAAAGTGGATCACGTACGACAAGAACGTGCGAAAAAGGTCGTGGTCGAAAGTTGGCCAGGCTTCACAGACTGTGGCCAAACCTGGCCTAACACGAAATAAGGTGATGCTGTGTGTATGGTGGGATTGGAAGGGCATTGTTTATTATGAGCTTTTACCGCCCGGCAAAACCATCGATTCTGATCTTTACTGCCAGCAACTGATGAGATTAAAGGAAGCAGTCGAGAGAAAACGGCCGGAATTGATCAACAGGAAGGGTGTGGTCTTTCATCACGATAACGCTAGACCACACACATCTTTAGCCACTCAGCAAAAATTAAGAGAGTTCGACTGGGAGGTCCTAGTGCATCCACCATATAGCCCTGACCTTGCGCCTTCAGATTTTCACCTGTTTCGGTCTCTGCAGATTTCCTTAGGTTCTGTAAGGTTGACCTCAAGAGAGGACTGCCAAAACTATTTGTCCCGTTTTTTTGATCAGAAGTCCCAAAGTTTCTACAGTAACGGGATAATGTCTCTGCCCACAAAATGGCAGAAAGTTATTCAACAAAACGGTACATATATATTGTAAATAAATGTAAATAAACTTTGAAAAAAATGTCTTGACTTTTCATACAAAAATACGAAAAGACTTTTTCCCCAACCTATTATATTAATAATAAGTATTTCTGCAGCTTAAAGGTATGAATAGAAATGTGTAGTTGATAAATGTAAACGTAATTTGTCTATTTTGCAAATTTATTTCATCTGTGTTGTTATTTTTTATGTATTTTTTGTTTAATAATGTTTTTTTTTTAATGCACAGTTAAAATAATTATTTTGTGAATAACGCTATTGGTTACATTATAAGTAACTTTAAGTGTGTGATTTATATGAAAGCTTTATAGTACATACTCAGTTTCACAATACATACTTACTTGACTGTGATGGAAGGTTCCCTTAGTGCTACTTTATTGGTTACAGCTTCGGGGGACCCTTTCAGTATCATCAAATTTACACTGTGTGTGTTTTGTGTTGTTATGTTTGATAAAAATAATTTAAAAGAGCATAGCCTGTGAGTTTCTTGTCAGTTCTTCTCACAGAGCGGGGGCTCGGAACTGGCACTTAGATTCACTTACACCAATTTTTTATTTATTTGCATGTAAGTGAATCTAAGCTTCGTGATTTCAGGGTATTCATATTTAATTTTTTTATGTATTTTTTGTTTTGTCGTTTTCAAGTGCTATGTAATAGTTTATGAAATAAAGAACTTTTTACTTTACTTTACTTTAGTGTAATTGTTTGTTGTTCCAAATAAATAAATTACTAGGGCTTAGATAGTATATACCACAATGACGCATGAATTGAGAAATATTGAACTCTATAGATTGGTGTTAAGAGACTTAAGAGCGTGGCTATGCGTCTTCGCTGAGTAAACTACCTATACCGGGGTAATGCTAGGATAATGCATGCTTAAAGGAACATCGACCCATTAATAGATAGGTCAGGTTTGAGTTACGTACTAATACAGTCTTTCTATTTCTTACTGAGATCTAATCAATGTTAATTAAACGTTCAAAACACAAGCAGAATTACTAATTAATAAATCAGTATCAATTTAATGCGCTTACAAGTAGGACATGTATTCTTTAGAAGATCTTCTTTTGTGATGTCCCAAAAATCGTCTGTTTTGAGTTAAGCCTTTAAAGCGCAGAACATGTTGAACTTTTTCATTGGTTTTATACCTTAACTCAACTACGTAAGGTTCAATTTATGGTGAGAATATATTTACCACTGCCTTGAGAAGGGTTAAGCCACTATTCCATTAAGCATGCGAAAATGATGATTAGAATTTTTTAATACTCCTGGGGCTGATGATAATTTTTTTTTTGGTATGTTCATAGGTATGCCCTGGTTAGCGCCGCCATGAGATCACCATTAGGGGGTGATCATTTGGCTGGTCAAGCAAAAGCTCTGATCGCTTCTTCGCATATACAGATGCTGCCTATTTACAGCATACAGGTAATACTTATTTATATTTAGGTATACGTACAGATTATCATCATGAAAAAATAACTACGACTAATTAAAATTTAAAAAAAATAAGGCTACACAATAATCCACAATTAACACACAGCATGACTTAAAAATTATACAAATATAAAAACACTAGTGGCCCGTCCCGGCTTCGCACGGGTAGACATAAATAGGTACAGATATTTATGATATAAGCATGCTAATGAAAACGACCATGAATCACTTATTTTTTATTCATTGTTTCCTGTCCATCCTAAGGTTGCCTGGAAGAAATTGCTGTTAGCAATAAGGCCGCCCATTGTATTATATATTTGTTTATGTGATTTTATTACTTCTTTTTTAATATTTAGTGTACAATAAAGTGTTCATTCATTACATATTTGACGACCGATATGGCGTGGTGGCGAGTATACCCGTATTCCATTTCTGAGGTCGTGGGTTCGATTCCCACGCAGGACAAATCTTTGTGTGCATGAACATGAATATTTGTTCTGGTCTGCGTGTTCTCCTATGTATAGTAAGTATGTATTTACAAAACAAAACAGTATATAATATGTATGTTTATACGTTATTTATAACCAGAGGTCGGAATTAGGTAGAGTTATTTATGTACTTGCATCGAAATGTTGATATTAATGTGGACCTTCTCGGGATTTCAAATGGATTTCAAATGGGAGTGCTCCGCATTTTCGCTATTGTATTCTTTTGTTCTCACAAGCTATGTAGTGCGAACAATAAACGTGGCAACATCGCGCGTGTGCGTATTGGAATTTTGCAACTTCGGTCATCCAATATCATTGATGTAAGTTTGGCAACGTCGCGCGTGCAGTAGTCTAAATTAAAAAAGTAAAAGTAAATAACTTTTTATTAAAAAGTAACGGGATTTTTTCTATTCTTTAAAATTAATCCCGGGATTTGAGGCATATCCACTATATTCTTTCGCTGTGTGAAATCAGTGTAAGTACATGAATAACTCTACCTAATTCCGACCTCTGTTTATAACACAAGTTCTTAATGATAAGCAAGTGATGGAAAAAAAATATCTTTGTAACAATTCCCGCGCTACTATAATTTCCCGAAAAATCGAGAAACAATTCAACACGACACGAGTTTCGCCCTTACACAGGGCATCTTCAGGTAAGATAGGAGCCTCAGAACAACGATGTCTTTACGACCAACGCTGAAACGAGAGAAACTCTCGTACAAAGATATTTTTAATCCATCACTTGCTTACAATGATTGACAAATTTGATAGAGGGCTGTTTCTATTAAATTAAGGACTTTCAGGCTAACCATGTCAATCTTCACTTTTTAGAATGTAGAAATGATAATTTTATAATCATAATCATAATTCTTTATTGTTTCATTTGGTGTACACTTAGGTCTTAAAAATAATATTTTGTCCTCAAATGAAAATGCAAGGGTATCACAATTTAAAATAGGAATACATTTCTTCCTTATATTATTTATAGAAATTAAATACATTATAAATTAAACAACCATAAAAATCAATAAACTATATATACATTATGTTTTTACTAATTATATTAAATGTATTTAACTGTTCAATTATATGTTTAAGAATGTAGGTATTCGTTCAGACTGCAGTAAGCATCTTGCATAATATTTTATGTAATAATAATCGGACAGTGACATTTTAATTTATTAAATATTTGTATCTTTAAATTTAATCAATATATTTTAACATTTGCACACTTAAATATAAGTAGATTTTGACGATACAACTAACCTGTATAAGAACTTTATGTAAACACGCAAAATCAAAGCAAATAAATCTATTTCATTCATTTCAATCGATTTCCGCAAAGTAACGCCTGAATCAATATTTTTTTTAATAAATTACAATAAAGTTCTTCTTCTTTCTTTTAAATTATGTCTTCGTGCGTCTAGCACATTTAGCCAGTGTCAAGTAAGTGATATATTAATAATAGATAATTCATAGTAAATGAGAATGAGTGGTGATAAAAATGATAAATGGTAAATGAGAAACCCTCCCCTAAGCCCCTTGAGTCCTCAGAAAAGATGTGGGACTATACTGAGATCTCACATGGACTCCTTGAGAGAAAATTTGAAAAGTGATGTTGCACTGTTTTGTTTGATTTACCAACACTCATGTATATTCACATCCTTGACGGTTAATAATCCACCGTTATTACACATGAATGTAAGAAATATCACAAATCTTAGAAAATTAAACAAAACTGCAGACATGACGCTTCACTTTCCCGCCAAGAAGCCATACAATAAAGTTTTTTTGTCTTCTCTCCTATTGTTTTTTTAAAATCATATTTTTGTCTCTCCTCTCCCACCAGAGTAAGGAAGTGATAAGAGAGAGGGAGCGAGCCCGGTATACGGTGAAGTCCCTCCCAGCAGGCCTGACCAACAGTTGGCAGCAATATATGTTGAAGAGGCAGTACGAGGACTTCTGCCACTGCGCAGCTCAGGTGAGATTTTTTTTTTTTAATTTTAATTATAGAGTTACTTGTTTAGAGTAGTAATAAGCGCTCGTAGCTCCGCGGTCATCACCAAAATACAGCAGAGTTTTTTTCAGTCCTGTGATGGGTGACCGTTTTTGTGGCATTTCATTTTTTATTTTTATTTTAATTATAGAGATACTTGGTTAGAATATTAGTAGTAAGCGCTCGTAGCTCCGCGGTGTTCAGTGGTCGGAAACGATCACCAAAGTACAGCAGAGTTTATTTCAGTCCTGGGATGGGTGACCGTTTGTGTGGCATTTGATATCAAGCGCTTCGGAAGGCACGTTAAGCCGTTGGTTTCGGTTATCACGAAATGTGGTAGTCGTTAAGCCATGTAAGAGGCCTAATGGGCGGCTTGATAAATTCTAACAGCAGGACGCCATACACCTGCCTCCGCCAATCCGCACTGGGTCCGCGTGGTGGAGTATGACCCAATACCCTCACACCTTGGTATGTGAGAGGAGGCTCGTGCTCAGTAGTGGGACGTTAATGGGCTGTGATGATGTTTAGAGTATTTGCCAGTGTCAAGTTAATAAGATAATTTAAGTTATTTGCAACAATGTGCAGCGTTTTCGTCATTTAGTCACAGGTAAAGTGGTGTCATAGAAAGTCCTGCCCCAGTAAAGTAATGCAGACTGTACTGACTACTGGTTTCTATGAAGTATTGGATTTAACACGGAAAATCACAATTCACTGCAATATAAGACTTTCTAACACTTGAATTTAATTAATAAATATTTTCTGACAGTTACACCAACTATTCAGTTTCATTGTCGACCGAAATGGCGGTGAGGTCAGTATACCTGCACTTCTGTACGTCTGTTTGTATGGCGTCCTGCTGTTAGAATTTTTCAAGCCGCCCATTAGGCCTCTAAACATGGCTTAACGACTACCAATTTTTGTGATAACCCGGACCAACGGCTTAACGTGCCTTCCGAAGCACGGAAGCGTTCGATATCAAATGCCACACAAACGGTCACCCATCCAAGGACTGACCTCTCTATACTCTGCTGTACTTCGGTGATTGTTTCCAACCACCGAGCACCGCGGAGCTACGAGCGCTACTCCGGAGGGTAGGAAGAGGCATATTATACGCCTACACTTTGCCTATAACGTTGTTAGTCCCACGTAATAGGTGGCGAGCCTATTGCCGCTTATCGGGAACTGTTACGTTCGCCAGAGCCTCGTCTGTTAATCAGCTGGTGCACCACTTGCAGGTGAGGTTGGCTTGGGCTCCTAAGGTGTTGGAAGGGTCACTATTCAGTTCTTTAAACATCAAAAATAAAACTTATATCCCTACGATAATTGGATGTAGTTATGCAAAACGGATCCAACCAAAAACCTCAAAAATAAAAATCATTTCCGTACAATAATTGGACGTAGTTATGCAAAATGAATCCAACCAAAAACATCAAAAATAAAAATTATATCCCTACGATAATAGGATGTAGTTATGCAAAATGGATCCAACCAAAAACTTTAAAAATAAAAATCATATCCGTACAATAATTGGACGTAGTTATGCAAAATGGATCCAACCCACAAAAAATATTGAAATACTGTCATAAATGTCTAACTTATTAAAACAATACTAGGCTGGAAGTAGATAGCAATACCCAGTATTTAACAGGAATTTGAAAACAAACTACAGTTTTCATATTATGCTATATCAAATTTACTAAAACTCCTGTTTTCTCAAAGTAAGTTTATGTGGCTGGATCCATTTTGCATAACTACGTCCAATTTTTAGGTAATGTTTCTTGATTGATGTGTAGATATTTCATTAACTTTTCTTCGTCTTTTTACACACTGTATACTAAATTTTAAAAGTATTTTATTAATATTTAAGTTTGTTTTTAATAGTTTCCATTATTCATGTATGCATTCATATTTTTTTGATGTTGTTGTTAAACATATCATTTTTTTTATTGTAGTTGGCCATAGTTGTCAATTCTCGTATAAACGAAATTATTAGATTTTTTTTTGTGAAAAAACAAAATTTATTTAAAAATAAAACTTAATGTGCGTAATTATCTTTCGCTCCGTGCCTCGGAAAGCACGTTAGGCCGTTAGTGCCGGCTGTCATGAACATCAATGGCAGTCGTTATTAGGAAGTCAGTGCCTTCTAACATCCTGGCAGCTGGTTTAACCATAGAATGATGTTTCTCTTTAAGGTTGCCTGGAAGAAATCGCTGTAAGCGATAAGGCTGCCAATTGTATCACTTTTCTTATGCAATTGTTTTCTTGTTTTATTTTAATTTGGTGTACAATAAAGAATTTTCTATCTATCTCTTTGAGTTGTGGAGGTCAGATGGCAGTCGCTCCACGTAATAACTGAAGTTCAGCCATATCTGGCTATACCAGTGAGCAGACCCTGTGATTAAGAGTAGGGCAACCGGGATAATGCTAGAATAATAATAATAAATGTTTATTCTCACCATCATCATCTCAGCCCATAAACGTCCCACTACTGAGCACGAGCCTCCTCTCACATATCAAGGTGTGAGGGTATTGGGTCATACTCCACCACGCGGACCCAGTGCGGATTGGCGGAGGCAGGTGTATGGCGTCCTGCTGTTAGAATTTATCAAGCCGCCCATTAGGCCTTTAACATGGCTTAACGACTACCACATTTAGTGATAACCGGGACCAACGGCTTAACGTGCTTTCCGAAGCACGGAAGCGCTTGATATCAAATGCCACACAAACGGTCACCCATCCAAGGACTGACCTCTGTAAACTCTGCTGTACTTCGGTGATCGTTTCCGACCACCGAGCACCGCAGAGCTACGAGCGCTTCTATGTATTCTCACCATAGTTTTACAATATATCCTTAAAATAATATAATCTACCCATCTAATAAAAAAAAAAAAAACATTTGACAAGTGCAAACAATGTAGGTAGTTGGATATTATGATTAAATATTTTCCTTCTTTTTTTTTTTTAGGTATCAGAAAGCTCGTATGATGAAAGAACGGCAGCATCAGTGCCAGGAGTTCACTACGAGTTCCCGGGGGGATACCACCAGGACTTCGGCCCAGAGAGATTTAAGCTGACCGAGTGCCTATTCGAGCAGACCTTAGGGGCACCCAACTTGGGTAAGCTTTTTCTTGTTTCTGTTATACTGTATATATTATTATTTCGTTTTATTATCTATGATGGAAGGTTCCCTTAGTGCTACTTTATTGGTTACAGCTTAGGGGGACCCTTTCAGTATCTTCAAATATTCACTGTGTGTGTTTTGTATTGTTATATTTGATAAAAATTATTTAAAAAAGCATAGCCTGTGAGTTTCTTGTCAGTTCTTCTCACAGAGCGGGGGCTCGGAACTGGCACTTAGATTCACTTACACCTAATTTTTATTTATTTGCATGTAAGTGAATCTAAGCTTCGTGATTTCAGTGTAGTAATATTTAGTTTTTTTTTAATTTATATTTGTTTTGACGTTTTCAAGTGCTATGTAATAAATAGTTAATGAAATAAAGAACTTTTTACTTTTACTTTAACATACGACCGATATGGCGTGGAGGTCAGTATACCTGCACTTCACTCATGAGGTCGTGGGTTCGATTCCCACACAGGACAAATCTTTGTGTGCGTGAGCTTGGAGCGGAGAGCGGGTATATTTGCCACCACGCCATATCGGTCGTCAAATATACATAGAAAACACATAAATAAACATATAAACACAAAAAAAAGTATTTATATATGTTTATCCGTTATTTAGTATCCAAAACACAAGTTCTTATTGATACTTATCTTAAAACTAAATAATTGGCGTAAGTGTCAGAAATATTTATTTATTTTTCAGCGTAATATGCGCCCGAGTTGTCAGACCGCTTTCCACTCGGAAATAATTTATAAAATATAAATAATAATTAAATTAATAATTAAATTAATAATAATTAATTTAATATAAATAATTTATAAATATAATTTAGGGATCTGTAGGTCTAGTATTAAGCAAATTATTTCTAAAATTAACTTTTATATGTAATAACTGTTTGTATCCTGAATTGAATAAAATAAAAAAATAAAATAAATAAATATATTATATAAATTGTTCGTGTGTTTCCTTGTTCCAGTTTGCGGTGCAGCCTCGGCCTGTGACGCGGACGCCCGGCCCGCCCTATGGGGCTCCGTGGTGGCATGCGGGGGCGTCGCCAACACGGCCGGGTGGCTCGATAGACTCACCAAAGAACTGTCTTCCAGAGCACCCTCCTCGCATCGCCTGAAGAGCCACGCAGCACCCTCGCCCAACGAGAGGAGATTCGCTGCTTGGATAGGTCAGTCATCATATCGAGGGTTCCGTGCTCAAACCCGATAAGTGACAACATCAGATACATAATATCTGCCGCTTTTTCTTGTGATATTATCAGATAAGTCGATTTCAGAAAAGAAGACTGAAAACTGAGGACTTCATAATCCAATAAGTAAACTTTTTAAGTTTCATTTTTTTTAATTAACCGATAAATTCTTTTAAGTACTGTTTTAAGCCCAAAAACACTTATCGGGTTTGAGCACGGAACCCTCGATATCAGCCTTATAAAGTCCACTGCTGAACATTGGCCTCCCCAATAGATTACATTCTATTGTGGGTATTTGCCCATAATCAGCACGCTGGGCAGGCGGGTTGGTGATCGCAGTTCCAGCCAGTACGCAGGATGACGCTGCTGCCCATCATCTGGTAACATTTCTCTTCGTCGACTCTTAGGACTCCCCGTGAGATGAGATGGGGTGCCATACGGCACAATAGGTTCTTTTGTACCTGCAAGATGTAAAAGACCCTGAACGAACGAACATTTTCGATTTCACAAAAAGCATCAGTATTCTTTATTGTATTCCATAAGGTTCAAATTCTGGTGACCTGTGACTTTTTTTGTTTTTAATAATGGCTTCGTGCGTTTAGCACATTTAGCCAGTGTCAAGTAAGAGATATAAATGTATAATATATAAATCATAGTAAATGAGAATGATTGGTGATAATAATGATAAATGAGATGCCCTCCCCTAAACCCCTTGAGTCCTTAGTAAAGATGTGGGGCTATACTGAGATCTCACATGGACTTCTTGAGGAGAATTTGAAAAGTGATGTTTCACTGCTTTGTTTGATTTGTAACACTCATGTATATTCACAAACACTTAACGGTTAATAATCCACCGTTATTACACATTAATGTTCGAAATATCACAAATTTTAGAAAATAAAACATAACTGCAGACATGACGCTTCACTTTCCCGCCAAGAAGTCACCTATGACTTTCCGAAGTTATTTGCATATTTATCGCTTGCTCCGTGCCTCTGAAAGCATGTTAAGTCGTTGGTCCCGGCTGTCATGAACATCTATGGCAGTCGTTATTAGGAAGTCGGTGCCTTCTAATATTCTGAATTAGTTTGGACTAGGCCATACTAGTTTGTCCTAAAATCGGGTTTGGCCGGTAACACATACATAAAGTCACGCCTATTTCCCGTAGGGGTAGGCAGAGATCACATCCTTCCACTTGCTACGATCTTGGCACACACTTTTAGCTTCATTCACACTCATTAACCTTCTCATACACGCCCGTCGATCTTGAATAATTTTGACCTGCCGTTTCTCCAAAATCTTCTGGATTTGGTCATGGAAGGTCTTACGTGGTCTTCCCCTTCCAACACTTTCAATCACTTGTCCATCATTAATCACTTTCGTTAATCTACTTTCATTCATCCTCTCAACATGACCAAACCATCTAAGCATACCTTTCTCAATTCTTGTCACTATATCTTCTTTTACACCAGCTTCAACCCTTATCACTTCATTCCTTATCCTATCACTCAATTTCACAGCTAGAATACTTCTGAGTGCTCTCATCTCTACTGCATTAATCTTACTTTCATGTTTCTTCTGCCAAAACCAACATTCGCTTCCATACATTAGTGTAGGTACCAACACACCTCTATGAACTGCCAGACGTGCCTTTTCAGACACTTTCTGACTGCTCACAAAGGCGTGAAGTGCCCCATTCAACATGTTTCCAGCATTCACTCTTCTATCGATATCGCTCACACTTTCCATCTCTCGTATTCACTTGTCCATCATAAATCACTTTCATTAGTCTACTTTCATTCATCCTCTCATCATTTATTTATTTATGGTACAGCAACAGAGTACAAATCAGGAATCATTATTCTTATATAAACTAAACACTGTATAATTAAACCTGCACTCCGATTACAGCCGAACACGGCATTCACTTATTCTAAGTACACACATACATATTCAATCAAGTATAAAAAAAATAACAAAATAATACACAGACACAAATTATTTAAAAATATAAATTTTAAACATAAAAATCCACCGACAATAAATAACTACAATTTACTTTTAAAAATTTAAAAATGATGCATGGGAATTAGAAAATATATCCAACTCCTTACCCAACATTATAGGAACTACACATTCGGAATATAGGATCATTGATGTTTTGACATGACGAAACTTGACGTTTTTAAATAATAATAACAAATATAAAAATTACAAAATATTTTTTTTTTCAGGTGGATCAATATTGGCCTCCATAGGCTCCTTCCAGCAAATGTGGATTTCCTCTCAAGAGTATGATGAAGGTGGCAAGGGACAGCTCGAAAGGAAGTGTCCTTAAAAATACAACTAACTTTAATATAGTATAGTTATATTCGGACTTGATTCTGTTTTAACTATAGGTGCCAAGCGTGAGTCGACCTTATACAGGGTATATCGTCTGCAAATCAACATCATTTACGTCCCACTGCTGGGCAACTGGGAAACGAGGCCAAAATAAGGGTCAGGTCATACTCCAGCATTGTATTTAATTGTCATCATATCAGCTTTATCAACTTCAAATATTTTTATTTCATAAACTATTAGATAGTACATGAAAACGACAAAATTTAATATAGAAAAAACAATCGATATATAATTACACTGAAATCACGAAGCTTAGATTCACTTCCATGCCACAAAACAATTAAAAAACAGAAAAATATTTAAGTGTAAGTGAATCTAAGTGCCAGTTCCGAGCCACCGCTCTGTAAGAAGAACTGGCAAGAAACTCACAGGCTATGCTCTTTTAAATTATCAATTGGTTAGTTACAATCTGTGTGGAAGCTATACAATGCAATATAATATAACATTAACAATATTCATGTTAAAATCATTCATATTAGAATAGCCTGTATGAAACGGCAGTTTAATCCCAAACATTTTTATCTGCCATATAGTCTTTAGTAGAATAGTATCCCTTTAAAGACAGCTTTCGATTTTATTGTTAGGCCACACATTTTTAAAGTTCACTGCTGAATATTAGCCTTCCCAATAGATTACGATATTAAGTGTATCTGCCCATAATCACGCTAGGTCACGACAATCCGTACTGGGTCTTTGGGAGTATGACAATCTTTCAGCGTGGTTTGTGAGGTACCATTACTGAGCTGACAGAGGTAGAGTGGGTTTGGCTCTCCTCTCAAGATGAAAGGTAGAGGTGAGGTCATACTCAAGTATCATCAAGGTCATACCACAAGGACCCAGTACGGTTTAGCGAAGACAGGTATTTGACGATATAAATAATGCCTAAAATAACGCAGAATCAAATCCATCTCTAGTATTAAGTTAAAATGTTAAATTACAATGATTTTTATGAATGAATGTGACTTTTTATGTAATAGGATGTACTGTCATTAGATACTAGCGAGCGCTAGCGACTTTGCGTGTCCTTAAGATACTTTGTAATTTTTTTGGGTTATAACGTACTTAAATGCACGGTGGCGCTTGATATGAAATCCCACACGAACGGTCACCTATCCAAGGACTGGCCTCTGTAAACTTTGCTTAACATTGGTGATCGTTTAGTTTATAATTTTAATACGTGAATAGTTTTGAGTCTATATATTATTATGACTAGTAAAATAAGCTAAGACACGTACATACATATTATCATGCCTGTTTTCCCGAAGGGGTAGGCAGATGCATATGATATGCCCACATTACGCCCATTTTATAGTTGGACTTTAGTAGTAGGTGGCGAGTCTATTGCCGCTTACCGGGAACTTTTATTTTCGCTAGAGCCTCGTCCGTTGATCGGCAGGTGCACCACTTGCAGGTGAGGTTGGCTTGGGCTCCTTAGGTCTTGGTAGGATCCCTATACACCTAATAAAAGGTTATTGTAATTAAACATTTTATGAGTGAATTGTGTAATGTAAAATATTAATTGTAAGATTGTCTGAATGTGTAGAACCAATTTTATGACAAATAATACAAATATTTTTAATTAAAAGCTTTGTTGTTTCAATTTATTGATTTTTTTAATTAGCCCTAGGCATACGCTTCGGGCCCAGGGTCTGCTCACTGGTCTCACCAGATTTGGCTGAATTTTAGTTATTAAAACCAGATTTGGCTGAATTTTAGCTATTAAAACCAGATTTGGCTGAATTTTAGCTATTAAAACCAGATTTGGCTGAATTTAAACGGAGCGACTGCCTTCTGACCTCCACAACCCAAAGGGAAACACCATTCTATGGTTAAACCAGCTGTAAATATATTAGAAGGCACTGACTTCCTAATAACGATTGCCATAAATATTCATGACAGCCAGGACCAACGGCTTAATGTGCTTTGCGAGGCATCTTTAGAAGACCAATAAATAAAAAAATCGTCTCACAACTAAATTAATACATAATTTTTTAATACTTACCGTAGTTTGTGTACTAATTATTCTCGTACATTGGCACTTCAATCCAAGCGCGACTACAAAAAAAATATAATAAAACAACCATTTAAAAAATGTGATGTAATTTTATTTTTTTTTAAAAATACAAGTTTGTTTCCATTTGTTAATGCTTAAGTTTTTTACATAAATACAAAACTGAACGAATCTGCTAAGTTCAAAATACAGGTTTTGACGAGTCGGTCAGTATATTTGCACACCGCTTCTAAGGTAGTGGATTCGATTCCCATACAGGACAATCAATATTTATATAAGTAAACACTTATAGAGAATTAATAATATTAATGTATATCTGAATATTGTTATAGAGTCTATACTATAGACGCTTGTAACACTAGCGCGTTTTCGATTCATTAAAAATCGTCACGCCCTTTTGGAAGAGCCCATCTCTTAATGATTATGAGATAAGATGCTGTAATCTCTTGGAAAAACTTCGCCTGGAAGGTCATTCCACACCCAAGTGTATACGGCAGAAAATTTACCAACTCAATAATACAGTAGCCGGCGGTAAATATTGCACATCGGCTATCATGGCATTTCTGAATACAAGCGAATGAAAATTATCATTTTTGTTTGTCAGAATTTCATTACAGAACAAAGTTAATTAATGTTGTTTTATAATGATTCCTGCGTGAACTATATAGTTGTATAACTACTAATTTTTCTTAAACGGTCGATGTGCGTTATTTACCGCCGTCAACTGCATGTTATATAAATATCTTATGGAATAATATTAAACCGCGATTACTAACATAATTTACCAAAATAAACCTTAATAATAACTTTACAATGATAAATTATAATTAAACAATTCTTATGAGATCGCTGTTAACAGAAATTATTTACAAAAAAAATATTTTTTACTAAAAAAATTAGTATAAATTTACGATTTAAAATAATTAGGTACAATTTGTCTACTGTTAAGAGTTCGCATGCCAGTTAATATAGTTTTTCCACTAAAAGCGCTTAAATCTGTAACAATACAAAATACGATTACAATAGACGACCAAGATGGCGTGGTGGCGAGTATACCCGCACTTCGCTCTTGAGGTCGTGGGTTCGATTCCCACACAGGACAAATCTTTGTGTGCACAAACATAAAAATTTGTTCTGGTCTGGGTGTTTTCCTATGTATATTATGTTATGTGTTTACAAACAAAAGTATTTATGTATGTTTATCCGTTATTTAGTATCCATAACACAAGTTCTTAATGATAATTATCTTGGAACTAAATACTTACTTAGTTGTTGCAATTGTTAAAAAATATTTATATATTTATTTATATATTGCATAAGTAGATTTAATTCCGTACACGGATCTCTAAAAAATACTATATTAAAAAAATTGTATTGGTGTAAAGGGATCCTACCAAGACCTAAGGAGTCCAAGCCAACCTCACCTGCAAGTGGTGCACCTGCCGATCAACGGCCGAGGCTCTGGCGAACAGAACAGTGCCCGGTAAGCGGCAATAGGCTCGCCACCTATTAGACCAACTTTATAATTGGCGAAGAGTGGGCGTATAATATGCCTCTGCCTACCCCTTCGGGGAAACAGGCGTGAATGTATATATGTATGTACAATAAAGTGATCATTAAATTATTAATTTATTTAACGATAGCGAAACTATCGATATTGCAAAAACATTAGTTCAGATTTAAAATGTGTTGTATAAATTTTATGTTTTCTTCATATAAAATTATTAATTACGTAGGTGCCGGTCTCTATGTGCTCTTTGAAGCTATGTCTAGAGGCAGACTCTACCATTATCTTCGATCAACAATACAACTAGATAACGGGTCAGAGTCTTAAAAACGGCCGAGAAAATAACGCCTCACTTCAAAGTGGGGTCTTATTTTCGAGTTAGTTCACTTGTGATGTGAGTTAGTGACGTGCGGAAGTGCCACAATGCCTCAGTGTGTGTTCAAAAACTGTGGAAATAACTATCGAAAAAAAATGTATCGGACGGAATATCGTACTTTCGGTAAGTAAATATAATTTTATAATATAATAGATTAAATATTCGCCTTTTTAATAACATTACACTATTAACTTTGTAAAGCCAACCTACGCGCCAACATTGGCAAATGTTGGCGCGTGAGTTTGCCATAAGTTGGTTGTGTCAGAACAGTGCAGCTATGGATTTACTTTTTAAGTTATTATTAAACTTATTTGTTAACAAATAAAGTCTAATTTAGACACAATAGTCAATGTGTATAAAAAATGTTTAGATAAGAACTTCTATTTCTTATCGCTTTCTGTCATTCATGTCGTAAAAGCGTAAGTGAATGTTGACACAAACAAAAGCTTGCTTTATATATTCCAGATAAGGTGTAAGTTTGATAAAAATTATTAAAGCTAAAAGTCGTTTTGCTCCATTTCATAGGGTATACCTATATCTATTTATTCTATAGTCACTCGGTGCCATATTTGAGTTCTGTTTTTGTATGTGATGCGTTATCTAGTTGTATTGTTGATCGAAGACCATTATACTAATTCAGAAAGGGGCTTGGCTGAAACCTACCTGTCCTAGTGTCCATAAGCTTCTTGAAGCCATATAATAATATAGAAGCCAAGTTCAGAGGTTATCCCACTTATCAAAAGTGGCTTCAAATAAAAAAATTATGTACCTACATAATATTATAATAGACTTCTTGGCGGGAAAGTGAAGCGTCATGTCTGCAGTTTTGCTTTATTTTCTAAAATTTGTGATGTTTCTAACATTAATGTGTAATTACGGTGGATTATTAACGGTTAAGTGTTTGTGAACCATATACGTCCTTGTATAGTGTTGGTAAATGAAACAAAACAGTGCAACATAACTTTTCAAATTCTCTCAACAAGTCCATGTGAGATCTCAGTATAGTCCCACATCTTTACTGAGGACTCAAAGGGTTTAGGGGAGGGCATCTCATTTACCATTTCTCATCTTTATCATCACTCATCTCATTTACTATGAATTATATATTATTAATATATCACTTACTTGACACTGGCTAGATGTTCTAGACGCACGAAGCCATAAAAGAGAAAAAAAAACTTATAACACTAATTGGCTGAAACCTACCACCCTCAGCACGTAGTGGCCCCGTGTTCGTTCTCAATATGTTCTTTGAAGCTATGTCTCGAGGCGGATTCGTACCCGCAAGCTCCACAAACTAGTACGTCCGCCGCCGCCACCTCATCCGTGTTGAGATATACTTCTGTTGACAAACAGAATATAATATTCAGAGTATATTACATGTCTACTATGTTTATCCGTTATTATGTTAATTTTGCTAAAGAGAGTTCTGTCTTCCTCTTTTTTTTAAATCTTGTGACTGCAGAACACAATTGTTTTAATATTATGTATTTTAATTTTAACTGGCGGGAGGAAAAACAAACCATGACGATTTTCTTGCCCGTTCTTTTACGATCAAGCTCCCGCCCGCAGTGAATGGGCGCGTTAGTTTATAAGTATGGCATTCATAAGAGCTCTATTGAGCCAAACTTGAACAAATGAATTTTTAATTTTAATTTAATTTATTTTATTAAATTATTTATTTTTGTAATAAGTCGAAGTAAATTAAGGTATTTAGACGAACTTTATTGCGTTGAGATCATATTTAGTCCTTTTAAACTAATGCAAGCAGCTTATTGTAGTTTTTTATTTACATGAATAGCATTTAAATATATAACCCTTTTACATCCGTTTTAAAGAACCCGCGCTGTTATTTTTTGGGAAAATCCCTAATTGACTTTTGCATAAGTGTAAGTCCCCTATTTTCTGAATATTGTCTGGGTGCGAGTCCCTTATATACTGACTATTGACTGAGTGTGGAGCCTCTATATACTGAGTATTGTCCGAGTCTGAGTCCCTTATTTGTTGACTATTGTCCGAATGTGATTCCTTTTTTTATTGACTATTGTCCGAATGGGAGTCCCTTATTTGCTGACTATTTTCCGAATGTGATTCCCTTATTTACTGACTTTTGTCCGAATATGATTCTCTTATTTACTGACTATCGTACGAATGTGAGTCCCTTATTTACTGACTATTGTCCGAATGTGAGTCTCTTATTTACTGACTGTTGTCCGAATGTGAGTCTCTTATTTACTGACTATTGTCTGAGTGTGCGTGACCTATTTTCTGACTATTGTCTGAGGGTGCTTGCCCTATTTACTGACTATTGTCTGAGGGTGCTTGCCCTATTTACTGACTATTGTCTCATTGTGAGTTCCTTATTTACTGACTATCATCCGAAAGTGATTCCCTTATTAACTTGCTATTGTCCAAATGGGATTCCCTTATTTATTGACGATTGTCCGAATGTGAGTCCCCTACATACTTACTATTATCCGAGTGTGAGTCCTGCACGTGTTTCATAAGTTGCGTGTGAGTGGAGCCCTTGTAAGGGCATCTTGCACATTGCAAATTTCCGGTTGAGAAGCGGCCGTTGCTCCGCCATTTCGCTTTGCCGCCGCCGTGTTCGTTGTTCTAAAAAAAAAAGATGTAAATAAAGTACAAATTAGTAGTCAAAACTTTATTTCATATTACATTACTGTTATATTTATACGACGCGGGCGATAGACACGGATGTGAAGTGAGGACGGTGCAAAGTTTATAGATCAATTATTTTAAAATTAGCTACCGTAATCGCTTTTTTCATATCACAATCGTTCACCTTATACGCAAACAATTAAATGTTTATACTAATTACGTACTAATTAGTAACTAGTAAGCAAGAGCACTCTGTTGTGCCTACTCTATATCATTATTTTTTTATTATTTGTTTCCTGTTCATCCTAAGGTTGCCTGGAAGAAATTGCTGTTAGCAATAAGGCTGCCCATTGTACCATATATTTGTTTATGTGATTTTATTACTTTTTTATATTTAGTGTACAATTAAGTGTTTATTCATTCATTAATTCTTCGGTCACAATTACTTAATTTCGTCAAAATTACAAACAAATTTAAAAACAATGGAAATATATATATATTACACTGAAATCAGAAAGCTTAGATTCACTTACATGCCAAGTGCCAGTTCCGAGCCACCGCTCTGTAAGAAAAACTGGGAAGAAACTGACAGGCTATGCTCCTATTTTATGCTTATATACCTTTTCAAATATTACTTTCTTTTAATATTTGTTTTCTCTCATTGTAGACTTAATTACTCTGTTTTTGAACAAGTTTTTTAACTGTAAGCAAGTGATGGATTGAAAATTTCTTTGTAACAATTCCCGCTAACAACAATAATTTCCCGAAAAATCGAGAAACAATTCAACACGACACGTGTTTCGCCCTTACACAGGGCATCTTCAGGTAAGATAGGAGCCTCAGAACAACGATATCTTCACGACCAACGCTGAAACGTGTTTTTAAACTGGTTTATTTTTATATCTTTTACTTTTAGATTAATTTACTCTTATTTTAAACTTGTATTTTTATACTTACATTAATTTTACTTTCATGATTACTATTTTTACTTTACTTGTGATTTTTGTAGTTTAATTAACGTTTTTTTTTGAGTTTTTTCCTTTTTTTTTGTTTTAGACTTATTATCACACTTTTTACCTTAATTTAAGCTATAACTTAATTTTTCAACACTAACTTACCCTATGCGCTGTCATTTCCTTGACAGCGTTACATTTAAAAGCACACATTTGGCAGGAATACAGGAACAGTTTGAAATTTGGGGACGCCAGCAGTTCGTGGGGGGCAGGAAAGACAGACTTTCGTTTCCTGCCCCGTGTTTCTTTTCTTTTCTCAGTTTGTTTTAGATTTAACATAGCCCTGTGAACAGTAAAATTATAATATATTTAAATGTTATACTAGTCGCGCCCTGCGGTGTCACCTGAGTGGTCTGTTCCCGTAGGAGTAGCAGGATTATCTTATGTTAATAATAAATAAAATAAATAATAATAAATATTCTCTCACAATCACACCAATTATTTAGTTCCAAGATAAGTATCATTAAGAACTTGTGTTATGGATACTAAAGAACGTATAAACATACATAAATACATTTTTTTTGTAAATACATACCTGATGTACATAGGAAAACACCCAGACCAGAACAAATATTCATGTTCATGCACACAAAGATTTGTCCTGTGGTGCAGGTATAATGATACTGTATACTGATATTATACTATATATTTATATATTAATAATAAAGAATATAACCTACCTGCGTGCCGAATTTCATACAAATTCGTTCAGTAAGTTTTGCCTAAACGTGTAACAATCATGTGGTACACTTTCACGCAATGCAATGGGTTTAAAGGAATCCTAACAACATCTAAGGAGTCCAATCCTCGCTTGTACGTGGTGCCTGCCTATTAACAGAGGCTCTGACGAAAATAAAAGTTCCCGGTAAGCGGCAATAGGCTCGCCACCTATTTATTACGTGGAAGCAAATATAAATATTTTGACGACCGATATGGCGTGGAGGTATAGACATATAGATAATATACCTGCACTTCACTCAAAAGGTCGTGGGTTCGATTCCCACACAGGACAAATCTTTGTGTGCATGAACATGAATATTTGTTCTGGGCTGGGTGTTTTCCTATGTACATCAAGTATGTATTTACAAAAAAATTGTATTTATGTATGTTTATACGTTCATTAGTATCCATAACACAAGTTCTTAGTGATACTTATCTTGGAACTAAATAATTGGTGTGATTTTCAAAGAATATTTATTTATACAATGAGCGAAGTGTAGGCGTATAATACGCCTCTGCCTACCCCTTCGGGGAAAATAGGTGTGATTGTATGTATGTGTAACAAAAATAATCACACATCATATCAGTTTTATAGCTGTGTGCATATATGTATATGCACCTGTATGTAATGTTAACTATCTAGATTTTATATAATTTCGAGAAAACTCTTTATTTTTCCATTTATGTGCCTTAGATACGAAACTAAAGGTCTAAAACTATGTTTAATTTTAATACTAATCTCTTTTTGTATATAGCTGTTTGTTTCTAAATATAATAAATAAAGCTAGTTTTTAAGTCTTGACCTTCATACGAGCTCTTTTGAGCCAAACTTATAAATGATTTTGAATTTTTAGTAGATTATTTTAATAGATTACATTCTATTGGGGGTATTTGTCCATAATCAGGGGGCCTACCGCCGAATCCGATGGATTACCGGTGATCCATCTAGATCAAACTTTGTTTGCGTTCATTAATCCGTACCGGGGAATCTGCCGACAGCCACCTCTCATTCATGACCTTCAGTCCGTGACAGACCAATAGGTAAATGGAGAACGCCATTTGTTTCGATTTCCATGAGTTCGGCGGTACGACAGAATCAATTCGAAATCTATTTTGCCTTATAATCGATTGCCATCGAACTCGGCGGTAGGCCCCCACCACGCTGGGCAGGCGGGTTGGTGATCGCAGTTCCAGCCAGTACGCAGGATGACGCTGCTGCCCATCATCCGGTAGTATTCCTCTTCGTCGACTCTTACGACTCCCCGTGGGATGAGAGGGGGTGGCACTACTCGACCTTAACTATAATGAATTCCTTATAGTTTACATTAACTTACCTGGTTTTCTTGATCATTTTAGCTCTCGCCAACATCTGTTCGGGTGTCATAGTTAATATCTGAAAAATAATAATGTTAGTTTAATTTTGTTTTAGGCTTATAGCCATGAATTTGAAGCATGAAGATTTATATTTATTTAATAATGTACACCAACAGCATAACATGCACATACATTATATAAAATTATTAGCAAAGGGTACTGTTCTTACATGCGTGCCTATTATAGGTATACACAACGTTTAAAATGTAATAAATAAACAATAAATAAATATTTTTCTGACATTCAATTACACTAATTATTTAGTTCCAAGATAAGTATCATTCAGAACTTGTGTTATGTATACTAAAAAACGGATAAACATATTTAAATACTTCTTTTTTTTTTTTTGTAAATACATACTTAATATAGGAAAACACCCAGACCAGGACAAATATTCATGTTCATGCACACAAAGATTTGTCCTGTGTGGGAATCGAACCCACGACCTCTGGAGTAAAGTGTAGCCATATCGGTCGTCAAATTATTAAAGATGTATTTACAAATAATTATAAGCATGTTGAAAATTAATAACATTTTTTAAATTTATTTCATTCGGTTCAATACAATATCATGGCTACGCACATCAAATATGTTTTAGCAGTTTACTCGTGAAGATGATGTTTTGACGGCCGATATGGCGTGGAGGTTTGTATACCTACACTTCACTCCAGAGGTCGTGGGTTCGATTCCCGCGCAGGACAAATCTTTGTGTGCATGAACATGATTATTTGTTCTGGTCTGGGTTTTTCCTATGTATATCTATACTAATATTATAAAGAGGAAAGATTTGTTTGTTTGTTTGTTTGTTTGTAATGAATAGGCTCCGAAACTACTGGACCGACTTCAAAAATTCTTTCACTTTTGGAAAGCTACATTATCCCCGAGTAACATAGGCTATATTATATTTTTTTTTAAATTAGGGATCTTTACTAAAAATCCAATAATGTAACCCAAGGTGTAAAAAAATTACCTGAAAAATTCCTTACATAGCGTGCGCAGCAAAAACTATTGATGATAGAACAAAATTATGTACTACGACTTTGCAGTACTCATCATTATCTACAAAAATTGTCGCGACAGCATATGTCTAAATATTATATAATAATATAGTTACGTCACAGTAAGCGGTTTTTTATTCTAAAAATTTAATTTATATGCCGCCGCTTGAAAAGGCTCTATATTTGTACCTTGGTATTAATCCTTATCAAAAAAAAATACTTTCTATTCAATACGGCTTCAATACCTTTTGACGTGACAACGTCTTAAATTAGGTTGCGGCTGGGAGTCACTTATGAAAAAGTGTAACGCTCGGTAACGTTACGATGAGTCACCGAACGAGAGAGAGGCCCGGCGAATGCCTTGCGTCTCTCTCCCACTCAACTATGATCGGTCTGCCGCGCGCGCAGTTTTAGTAAACAAAATATATTTCTATAGTTAAAATTTGTGCAATTCTTATTTTCATTCAATTCCTTGTTCCTATTGTGCAATTTAATTATATTCATATCAATAAATATTCTACCGAGAAAAAGACGTTGTCACGTAAAATCTTCGCCCGTAAAAACGACTTTACAGGCAACCATTTTTTATAACTTTTTGAATTATTCAATTTGGACATTTCATTCGGAAGATATCACGAGTTTAAAAATGCAAGTATTAGAAAAAAGTCGCGTGGTGCCGCTCACCGCGCTCAGCTAGCCAGCATGGGATGTAGGCTCCATGTAAGCGTCACTGGGGTGGTACGGGGGGGGGGGGGGGAGTCAATGTAATCTATACTAATATTATAAAGAAGAAAGATTTGTATTTTTGTATGTAACGAATAAACTCAAAAATTACTGGACCGATATTAATAATTCTTTTTTCAATAGAAAGCTACATTATCACTAAGTAACATAGGCTATATTATAATTTCGAAAAAAATAGGGTTCCGTAAAATATTTGGGTTTTTCGAACACAAAGTGAAAATCAACCAGAACAGTTGCGTACGCTGCCTAAACTATAAAAGATAGAGCCACAAAATGTATGAATGAATTAAAGATCTTATACCACCTACTAAAAAGTCAGCGACACACTATACCTATATAAAATAAAATAAAAAAAAAAAAATAAAAAAAAATATTCTATTCTATATGGCGAGTGAGGGACAACAACCCTTTTTTTTATTTAAAAATCTTGATTTTTTTTTGTACTATATTTATACGCATTTATTTTACTTATGCTATTAATCCCTATCAAAATTAATTATTTCATCAGTAAGTGCAGTTTATGTAGATAATATTTGGTCTTGGAATGATCAAAATTGGACGTTTGTTTTTGAAGTTATGGCGAACTTAAATTATTACGATTTCTGCTGCACAGCGCCCTATCACGGGACCATCAGTTTATTTTGTCACCTAAAAATAATTTAATGTCAAATGTTGTTTATGGGGAAGATTTACAATAATCGCTTTAGTTATCTATCCCAAAACAACAGGTTGCTCTCCGGGACTGCCGGTAAGAGTAAAAACTAAGTATTAATTAGATTTAAATATTTTCATCATTAACAACTTCAACATCCACATAAAGACAATCTTTGCAGCCTGCGGATAATGACTGCGTCGTCGATGTTAGTGTCCGTGTCTGTGAATTGATCTGGAAATCATTTTGCTGACCGTGTCTTTTCTGGGTAGGCATTTTACAGCGGTAGCCGACATCCACGCGGGCGGAGCCGCGGGCGACTGCTAGTTAAGTATGTATTTACAAAAAAAAAAGTATTTAAGTATGTTTATCCGATGTTAAATATAACACAAGTTCTTAATGATACTTATCTTGGAACTAAATAATTGGTGTAATTGTCAGAAAATATTTATTATTTATTTATTATAAGTAATTTTAAGTAATAAATCGTATACGTTACAATACATTTATTTTAATGTTATTTTAGAAAAAAAATAGTTATGATCGATTTTGTGAAAATATAGAGGCTGAAAAATCTTTAAACGCGTTTTCCCAAAAAACATGATTTTTCGAATTGGGCCCCTACATCATGAAAGGTACGATATGTATGTATAAATAAATAAATATTTCTGACACTTACACCAATTATTTAGTTCCAAGATAAGTGTCATTAAGAACTTGTGGTATGGATACTAAATAACGGATAAACATACATAAATAACTTTTTTTTGTAAATACATATGAAAACACCCAGACCAGAACAAATATTCATATTTATACTCACAAAGATTTGACCTGTGCGGGAATCGAACCCACGACCTCAGGAGTGGAATGCGGGTATACTCGCCACCACGCCATATCGGTCGTCAAATAATTATGATTTTAATGTATCTATCTCGTAATATCTTTGTTTTTATTTTATTGTCCAATACACCCTATTTTTATTCTACTTAAGGGGCTAAGATAATGATTATATAACACTTGCCTTGTTAGTAGCAGTAGTCGCTCCGTTAACAGTGGGTATCTCTTCCGAACTGGTTTGTGGTGGAGTTTGGAGGTACACTAGAGGATTCTGGTCACCTTCCACCATCACTAGGGTTTCCTGGATTTCTGAATCTAAAGGATAAATAACTTGATTTTAAATTCTATTATTTAAAATACGCATGTTTTCATTTCGGAATTGTTTTGTATTTATCAACATATTTTTTTAAAATTGTAGAATAAATTAATTATTTTTATACTCTCTAGAGGAACATATTCTGACCATTTATATACTATCAACTATATGTGTAACTATTAAAATAAATATATAAAATAAATAAATATTTTTCTGACAATTAATTATATCGATTATTTAGTTCCAAGATAAGTATCATTAAGAACTTGTGTTATGGATACTAAATAACAGGTAACATACATAAATACTTTATTTTTAAAATACATAATAGACGTCGGAAAACCCACAACCTCAGATCTCCAAGCCTATCTGTCATCAATGTCAAACATAATTTGAAAAAAGCCGAGATGAGTTTCTTGAGGCATTCTTCTCAATCCCGTTGCCTTTTGGAAGCCTCGTTAGAGTCACCGACAGACTGACTGACTGACGGACAAACCCCTCCCTCTTTAGAATCACGACAGGCTGACTCACAGATCCCCCCGATAAGGGGCTATCCATAAATTACGTCACGCGTTAAGGGGGTGGGAGGGGGTTGACGAAGTGTGACATGGTGTGACAAGGGTATGGGAGGGATCTAAAATTTCGTGACGTCACATTTCAAAGTCCAGGTCTTATGAAAATTTTGGAACTGCTGTTTTGATGTAATTATTTCTAGCTGTACAATTGCAAAATATGTGAAATCACACTAAGGAGGAGGGAGTCTCACAAGTGTAACCAGCTGTGACAAGGACGGAGGGGGGGTCAAAAAATTACGGAATTCTTGTAACGTAATTAATGGATGACCGTCAGTTAATCTGTCTGTTGTGGTTTTTTGTCTAGATTTCTCAGTCTGTAGGTGTACTCTAACGGAGGGATTGGTTAGTGAGTCTGTCGGTGACTTTAAAGAGACTTCCAAAAGGCAACGAGATTAAAAATCCAGGTCCTATGAACATTTTGTAACTGCTGTTTTGATGTAATTATTTCTTGCTGTACAATTGCATTATATGTGACATCACACTAAGGAGGAGGGAGTCTCACAAGTGTGACCAGCTGTGACAAGGACAAAGGGGGGTCAAAAGAATTACGGAATTCATGTGACGTAATTTATGGATCCGTAGGAGAACTAGATTGACCGATGTAGCGAAGCACGTTTGCAAGCTGAAGTGGCAGTGGGCGGGGCATATAGCTCGAAGAACCGACGACCGATGGGGCGTTAGTGTTCTAGAATATCGACCACGAATCAGCAAGCGTAGTAGAGGGCGGCGGGGAGCTGGTGGATGCAGGCGGCAAAGAATCGATCTACGTGGAAAGCAATTGGGGAGGCCTATGTTCAGCAGTGGACTTCAAATGGCTGAAATGATGATGATGATGATGAATTTATGGACTCTTCGGGAAAACAGGCGTGATATGAATGTCTGTACACTAACCTTCATTATCGCTGGATGCCAATACACATGTGAAGGTCTCAGCGCTCTCCTGAGAGGTACCTTCTTCGTTTGCTACCAGACTGTAGGAATCCGAACCATCCTGGTTTCTGCAATATTATTTTCAATAACTCAAATGATTTATTTATAAATAAATAAATATTTCCTAACAATTACACCAATTATTTAGTTCCAAGATAAGTATCATAAAGAACTTGTGTTTTGGATACTAAATAACGGATAAACATACTTAATTTTTTTTTTTTTGTAAATAAATATTTAATATACATAGGGAAACACCTAGACCAGAACAAATATTCATGTTCATGCACACAAATATTTGTCCTGTGTGGTAATCGAACCCACGACCTTGGAGCGGAGAGCGAGTATACTCGCCACCACGCCATATCGGTCGTCATATTAATTTATGATACACTTTATCATCAACTTTTCAGTCTTATAAAGTCCACTGCTGAACATTGGCCTCCTTAATAGATTACATTCTATTGGGAGTATTTGCCCATAATCAGCACGCTGGGCAGGCGGGTTGGTGATCGCAGTTCCAGCCAGTACGCAGGATGACGCTGCTGCCTATCATCCGTTAACAAAATAAAATATACTTTATTGTCTTTAAGATCAACCTGATCATTTAGATTCGTCAAATATTCACACGCAAAATGGAAATTCGATATTTTTTTGAACAACAATAAAACAGATATGAGCTGTACCATAATAAAGAATTAAAAGAAAATGGGTTCTTTGTCAGAATTTGTCAAGGTTTGTCAGTTTTATCTGCTTGTTGTGGTTTTTCTCAAGATTTGTCAGTCTGTCGGTGACTTTTATCGGGGGTATCTGTCAGTCAGCCTGTCGTGATTCTAAAGGGGGAGGGGATTGTCCGTCAGTCAGTCAGTCAGTCTGTCGGTGACTCTAAAATTGCTTCCAAAAAGGCAGCAAGATTGAGAAGAATGCCTAAAGAAACTCATCTCGGCTTTTTTTCAAATTATGTCTTAAAATCTAATTATTTAACATTTCTCTTTGTCGACTCTTACGAATAAATATTTGGAACTGGCAGAAGAAAAAACTAACCATGTCTAACTAAACATGTCGTCTACTATTGAATGTTTTTTCCTTATTTCGGACTGCTGGAAAAGATTCCTTTTAGAATAAGCAGCTCCATTGTACATTGTTGTATAATTATTGTTTCCTTTATATGTTTTGTGTGTACATAAATTGTTAAATAAATAAATAACCTTGACGATTTTCTTGCCCGTTCTTGAGATCAAGCTACCGCCCAGTAGTGAATGTGCGCGCTAGTTTTTTAGTTTATAATTTTGACTTTCATAAGAGCTCTAGTGAGCCAAACTTGACTTTGACTTTGTAAAGGACTTCTTGGCGGGAAAGTGAAGCGTCATACAGGACTGCAGTTTTGTTTTATTTTCTAAAATTCGTGATATTTCGAACATTAATGTGTAATAACGGTGGATTATTAACCGTTAAGTGTTTGTGAACGTATATAATTGGTAACTGAAACAAAACAGTGCAACATCACTTTTCAAATTCTGTCAAGAAGTCCATGTGAGATCTCAGTATAGCCCCACATCTTTACTGAGGACTCAAGGGGTTTAGGGGAGGGCATGTCATTTACCATTTATCATCTTTATCACCACTCATTCTCATTTACTATAATTTATACGTAATTAATATATATCTTCCTTGACACTGGCTATAAGTGCAAACCGCACGAAGCCATTATTTAAAAGAAGAAGACTTTGTAAAGTATAGTGCAGCACATTTAATTCAGTCTTCTAATATTAATGTTATTTTTACTAAAATCCTTTTATCTAGCTTGAGTATATCACGCTCACTTATATGTTTCTGCGGTGGTAGCGTCATGCGTCGGGTCATTACGCGCCCTAAAATATGGTTGAGCGTAACGCGTCTGCTCATGTCTACTATGTTTATCCGTAATTATGTTAATATTGCTAAAAAGAGTTGTCTTCCTTTCTTTTAAATCTTGTGACTACAGAAAGCAATTGTTTTAATATTATGTATTTTAATTTTAACTGGCGGAAGAAAAAACCAACTTTGACGATTTTCTTGCCCGTTCTTTTACGATCAAGCTCCCGCCCGCAGTGAAAGTTCCTGCAGTGGGAAGACCCTGGGCCCTAAGCTGAAGTCCAGGGCAAGCAGGATAATGCTAGGATATGAAGGTGATCAGGTGCTCAGGTGATAATAAGACATTTACCGGACAAGTGAGAAGACCAACAAATCCGGATGCATCAAGGACTTGTCACTGGCATTCACAAGCTGCACATATTTTGTTTCTCCATCCAACTCCAGCTCGGGCATAGAGTGGGAGATCTCTTCTGATAGTGCCTGAAAATGTATCATCAGTAAAGTTAAACGTACATACATACGCATATTATACGCCTACACTTCGCTAATTATATCGAGGGTTCCGTGCTCAAACCCGATAAATGACAAAATTTGCGTTTTTGGGCTTAAAGCAGTACTTAAAAGAATTTATCGGTTAATTAAAAAAATTAAACTTAAAAAGTTTACTTATTGGATTATGAAGTCCTCAGTTTTCAGTCTTCTTTTCTGAAATCGACTTATTTGATAATATCACAAGAAAAAGCGGCAGAAATTATGAATCTGATGTTGTCACTTATCGGGTTTGAGCACGGAACCCTAAAGTTGGTCCCACATAATAGGTGGCGAGCCCATTGCCGCTTACCGGGCACTGTTATGTTCTCCAGAGCCTCGTCCATTGATCGGCAGGTGCACCACTTATAGGTGAGGTTGGCTGGAGCTGGAGTTAGTGGAGCCCACCTTCCCCCTGACTGGTCTCCACCTTGTCGTGGTGGGGGGGCTGAGTACCTCCCGGTAGGGCACGGAGGGCGCCAGGGAAAAGGCAATCTCTGGGTGTTAACCCAGAGATTGGCGAATCTGGGTGCCCTTAGTACTGACTACCGGGGGGGAAACTAAGAGGGACCTGTGGAGGGCGCAGCGGGCGGGCCAGGAAGCCCGCTCAGCAGCGCCAGGAGTGTCTTAGGCAGCGGGGGCAGGGGGCCCCTGCTGTCTAACCATGGACCCTCCGAGAAGTCGGCCACACACGCTATGGTCGCACAAGGAGGTAGGAGGGGCGCGTCCACTGCGTCTCTCTGAGGAGGTCCTCCCGGTTTTGGTCCGGGGGACGTTGGCCGCGGGCGGAGTGCCAGAGCTGCAACCCAGGTACTGGCCCCCCGCCTCTTTCTCAACAAGCGGCGGGCGTCGTCGGAAGATTTTTAGTTGGTATTACTGCTGGCGGTCGTGTCTGCCGGTGGTGAGTCCCACACACCTCTCTGGCCGGGAGACAGTGCGTAAATGCATTTTGTTACCGACGTAAATAAAAAAAAAATATGGTGGAGCCCACCTTAGTTTTTGGTAGGTTTACACCTAGTAAAGTTAAAATGGAAATAAATAACTACGCTGTCAATAGTCGACTAGGCACATCTTAAAACTATAAAACCCTATATCAAACAATACCCTTAATTCATTCTTAATATTAAATAATAATAAATATTTCTGACACTTACACCAATTATTTAGTTCCAAGATAAGTATCATTAAGAACTTGTGTTATGGATACTAAGCAACGGATAAACATACATAAATACTTTCTTTTTTTTTTTTTGTAAATACATACTTAATATACATAGAAAAACACCCAGACCAGAACAAATATACATATTGTACACACAAATATTTGTCCTGTGTGGGATTCGAACGCACGACCTCAGGAGTGAAATGCGGGTATACTCGCCACCACGCCATATCGGTCGTCGATGAATATTATATTCATTCTTTATATTGATACTTTCAAATATATTATATTAGTATACATTAATTTTACCTCATCAGATTTGTCATAAGGTTTCACTTCAACTATTTGTAGTTCTCCTGCAAAGAAAAATAATATATTAATAAGTTAAGTTAAGAGATTTATATACCCTCACAAATAAAGTCATCAAGATAAATTTAAAAATAATAGTGAATTAGAAACAGCCACCTTTTGAAGTAATTTTAAGACAAATCCTATTACTCCTATTAACCTTGCCTTTACTGTTAATTTTATAAGCATGCGGCCCTGGTGTGAAGAATGCACTCAAAGTCGCAGATTTTAGAGCAGAGATCTATTCATCATCATCATATCAGCCCATTAACATCCCACTACTGAGCACGAGCCTCATCTCACATACCAAGGTGCAAGGGTATTGGGTCATACTCCACCACGCTGACCCAGGGCGGATTAGCGGAGGCAGGTGTATGACGTCCTGCTGTTAGAATTTTCCAAGCCGCCCATTAGGCCTCTTACATGGCTTAACGACTATCACATTTAGTGATAACCGGTACCAACGGCTTAGCGTGCCTTCCGAAGCACGGAAGCGCTCGATATTAAATGACACACAAACGGTCACTTATCCAAGGGTTGACCTCTGAAAAGCGTGCTGTACTTCGGTGATCGTTTCCGACCTACGAGCACCGCGGAGCTACAAAATAATCATGTTCCTTTAGTCACCTTCTATGGAAGTGGTAGAATTATTTGAAGCCACACAGCAATATTATTATTTCTTATTATCACAGAAATGTTACATTCTAGTGTTTAATGAGACTCATAGGCCTAAGCCATTATTTAAAGGGCATCCTTCTGCAGAAAACTTTCTTACAGTTCTACAGGTGTTTAGGTTAGAGGCTTTCTGCATGGTCATATAAGGTTTTTCTGGAAGATTTAGTATATTTAATGACTGTACTGGAGAGCACCAGTGGCACGATTTACAACTTATTTTCAAAATCTAGTTATTTCCTATAATTACTATAATGTATATATTGTTATAATGTCTGCTGCATTCCCAAAACCTCTTTAAGTTGAAATTACATGAACTATTGATAGAAAAATGCTATTATAATGTCAAAGATTATTTAAGCAACTTATCACTATAAACTTTTGACAAAGTCTGGCTTGTTAGTATTACTTTTAAAATCCATAAAATCTGATTTTGTGTTATATGATATTGCAACTAATTGTATGCAAATGAGGCAGACCACATCTAGATCTAAACCGATACTGTAACACCTATCCTGTAACCTGTGTTTGCAATTAACAATTTTGATTGATTGATGTACATACCATTTTGTCAATATATGACACACAGATGAAGTCATTACAAAATAAATAATTTTTACTATTATAAAATAACCATATTGTAACTCAGGTAAACCAAACCAAAAGCAAATCATTCATTTGCACAAATGTTGGTACAATACAGGTGTTAAAAAAATAACAATTAAAATTTACAATAATACAAGAGAAATACTGACTAAGGGCTATTATTATTATTTTGTAGAACATTTTTGGTAAAAATATAAGCCTCACCCTTGGTTTGGGAGGGGAAGACCACGTAAGACCTTCCATGACCAAATCCATAAGATTTTGGAGAAAGGACAGGTCAAAAGTACCCTAAACCGACGGGTGTGTATGTTTTTGAGTGTGAATGAAGCTAAAAGTGTGTGCCAAGCAAGTGGAAAGATGTGATCTCTATCTACCCCTACAGCAAGCCTTAGCTGATTAAACCATATTTACGTGCAGATGCCAATTAAATATACAGTGTTGTGCTTATGATTTATATTAATGTTAAGAATGCGGTGTTAGTTCCTGTAAAGTTAATTTTTGTCTATTTGAAGGAACTTACAGACAATTCTGCAGGTAATTAAAATTGCAGCTTTTTGGAAAGAAATGCAAAAAGTTATCTTTGAGGTCTAGTAATTTAAGTCTTTAGTGAAGGTTAGGTATTACACCAGTGGTATGGGCACTGTGTACACTTTCTCATAATATTAAAATAATAAGATAATTCACGACTGATATGGTGTGGTGGTGAGTATACCTACACAGGACAAATCTATCTGTGCATGAACATGAATATTTATACTGGTCTGTTTTCCTATGTATAAAAGTATTTATAAATGTTTATCCGTTATTTAGTATCCATAACACAAGTTCTTAATGATACTTATCTTGGAACTAAGTAATTTGTGTAATTGATAGATATTTTTATACACACCATCTTTGTACTCCGCAGAAAGAAGCTGAGACGCGGTAACGTCTGAAATATCTTCTTGTTCTGACATATTTGTTGAATTCTTCTAGAAAAAAATAATGATGCGACGTTGAAAACATTGTTTATTTTATGTACCAATCATCTAGGGTCCATTACACTGAGAGAGTCGTCGTCTACACGTTTAGGTTATGAATACCCAATCGTTAAAAACACTTAGTTAAATTTTATAAAACAAGCTAATTTTGATCAGAGCTAAAATTACATTAAAAACACTTTAATCGACAGACGTCAAAAAATATTGGATTTGTATTGCAACACTAACCAAAATACAAATGGATGGTGTTTCTATTTTATAATAATATCGTATTTTATGATTCTTGCAACAATTCACTCTTCGTTTCTAATTGGCAACAATTTGAACCGCTTAATTAAATATGTAGAAATTTAATTGCAATATTTTAAGTGCACATGGCAAATATGATATTATGGCAAGAAATAATTCTAATTTTAAATACAATTCACTTCGTTCGCCATTTAAAAATTACCATTTTTAATTCTTTCGCGATTTTGTACCAAGACTAATGTTGCCAGTGTGAAAAACAAACTTCCAACAATTAAAAATTTTGCATTAACTAGAGTCAAATTTATTAATAATTTTAAATATGAAGAAAATTAAAAGAAATTTAAGTTCTTATATTAGTAATAAGTTGTCTAGCCAAATTTATTATTATGGTATGAAATGTTGCATACATCAAAATTACGTCATTTTAAAGACTCTACAAAGGTAAAATATTCTATCTCTATCGCTTCTCCTATAATTCGTAGCAACTATCCTGCTCTAAAAGTCAACGTGTGAAGTGAAAGGGCCTTTTGTGCCATCCTTTAACTCCTATGAGAATATTCAGCTTGAACTCGGTTATCTCTTTCAACTGCTTTGGGTCAGAGTAACGTCACCAAATAGCAACCTTGAACCACCTGTGCTCTCTTTCGCACTCGTGTCTCTACCATAAATAACATTATAATTTCTTTAATCTTGATTTACTTATAATAGCGTCATTACTTAGATGTTCACAATTAAAAGAAATTTACATAATTATACTCTTATTATCTTTTTCTATAAATAAAATCTTAATGATAGCTCTATTTGGAGACAAAAATAGTTGAAAGTTGAGTCCTGCATCGCGCAAGCGAAGTTTTATTGTGACTTCGTATAAATGAAACATATTTCGTAGTTTATACGGGGAGTCCGTAGCTACTACGTGGGCCGGTGCCGGCGGGGAACCGGTCTAATTCCCTGCCATCAGATATGTTGAAGCGTTGAGCAATCATATATGGTAAAATATGTCAAATACGTCAAGAAAATGATAAAGAGAGACTCTGGTCTCATCCACACGGTAGTAGCTGATTTGACTTCCTTTTGCTGTTTTGAAAGTTGTCAAAATAATAATTAGTATTTTCTATGGATAATAATGTAAACAAAAGAAAAATGTGTCTGAAAATGTAAAAACATCCTGAACATTTCTTTCTAAATTTAAAATATTGTATTTTGTCATAATCACAATATATAGAGTGCACCAGTCTGTGATGCTCTGAAGTATGTATTTTGCATAATAAGGTCATTCTAATTTTAGAAATAGAACTTAGTAACCTAAGTAATGGACGTGCAGGAATGTAATCATGTAGTAGTTCTACATATATTTTGAAGTATATTGCTTATCATCACGGTAGAGCTAAACTTAGAATGAATAAATTAAATATATTATTCATAAGTAAATTAATTTCAGTATATTCGCTTTCAATCAAAAAGTTTCTTGTTTTGCTTGTCGAGCCATCCGTGGGTAAAAAGTCCTTACAAACACAAAAGAAACTCTATTGTTTGGCGGATTTAAAATTTATGGGCTCTATGTACAAATTTGACCATTATAATCTAACAAATACATACTTATGGGGCTATGCGTTAACTCACAATAATAATAACATGCTTTATATAAAACGAATATAGGAGAAAAATAGAGACATAAACAAGTGGTTTAGATGTAAACTGAAAGCGTCAGTGTAGTATTTCTTAATTTTTAGAAACCATATTAAATAAAGGTATGTATGTAGAGCAACAGAGCTATTTACAAACTTTTATTTTATGAAACTTTATTTATAAATAGCTAAATTGGTTTAAATAAAGTCTCATACCATATGAATTATATTATTTCCTGAGATAAAATTCTAACATTATCCCGGTTGCCCTAGGCTGAAGCTTAGGACCCAGGGTCTGCTTACTGGCTCAATCAGATTCGGCTGATTTTCAGTTATTACATGGAGCGACTGCCGTCTGACTTCCGCAACCCAGGGGGAAAAATGATTGTATATTTAAACCAGCTGTCAGGATTTTTAAAGGCACTGATTACCTAATAAAGACTTACGCACATAACTTTACAAAGTCATAGGTTTAGTATAAAGGTTTAGTACATAGGCCATAGTAGGGTTTGAACTCTCTGAGTTTGAAAGCTGTGGGTTTCTTCACTGGGCTATCGCCGCTGTATTATTTTAGTTCTTGAGATATATGATGTTACATAATACTATTACTACTCTACATAAGAAATTACAAAAAAAGTAAATTTATGAAATAATAATTTAGAATAATAGTTAAGAACACCGAATTAAACTGATTAATCAATAAAATAAACATAGGAACGCAAAAAGGAAGTCAAAGCCGCTACATAGGTGTGTGTGAGAAGAACTCTCGTATTCATTTTACAGAATGATTGACATTTTTATTTCCATTTTATATTAAACCCATACATGACGACGTAAAGACGACATATTCAGATGGCGAGGACTTAGGCCGGCTCCAAGCCAAACCGGTACCCCTTGTAGCAAAGGACTCCCCGACTAGTTAGCTTAACAAATCGTATATATACAACCGCAACAGGAAAATTTTGCTAGCGAGATTCAGGCCGACTGTTTCGATTGGCTGGTTGAGGGACGAGGAGTTACATTACGTAGTCAGGCATAAAAACACGTAAAGTGGCTGGTGGTATGCAGAGGAGAACAATTTTGCTTAATGGAATACAGTAATCAATGTTGGAGCAACAACTGTTAAATGAGTATTAAAGCTACTTGATTGCATTTCATTTGCTATAATGTTTCAAACTGACCTTTACATTTTGAAGCAACCAATTAATTCCTGACTATGATTAAAGTGTTTAGAGGACATTCGGTGTTTATTAGCATAACCATTTATGTTTTAGGTTTGTCTATTACGTGTTTTCAAAGAGTTTAAGGGATTGGTAGAGTTTATATATAGATATATGGGTTTTACCTTAGACAATATATATTAGTCTCAATTGAGTCAACTATTATATTATATGTATATTTCAAAATAAACTTTATAATATATTGAAATTTATAATGATTGTTAAAGTAAATCAATTTCTTGCTTATATCACGAATAATACCTTTTAGTTACGTCAACGTTTCTACGTCACGCCATGCGCTCTAAATGGAGTTCTAACCAACGTTTATTGATCAGTAAGCAGATGACCAATTCTCTACAAACACGCATCATCTTGCTTTTACGATGCGACAATAACATTGCTCACATAATAATATCATACTTACAATCACGCCTGTTTCTCCGAAGGGGTAGGCAGCGACAATTTAAATCTTGCCTTTTAAAAATTTTAAGTTCTTTGGTGGTAGGTAGATGGTTTGCTTATTGCCGTTTATTGCACTTTTTCGTTCCCGAGAGCCACTTCGGTTGATCTGCAGGTGCACCACTCTCAGTTGAGGTTGGATTGGAATCCATAGGGGGTTGGTAGGGCAAATCTAGCAGTAATGTTACCTTATGATTTTGATAATTTTAAAAACCACATTATTTTTCTTTCTTTACGCGTAAATTTGTTCAAACCACCTCTTGCTATGTTATTAAACACGTCTTAAGAATACGCACATACAAATACGCAATAAATGGTTATTGAGTAATTGATTAAAATGAAAGTAAAATAATCTAAGAATGTTAGTAAAGAACTGTAAGTTTAAAGTTCTCACAAAACCCATAAAATACACCATGAAGCTACCCATAAGATTTTTGAGAATGTTAAATGTGATTTGTAAATGGCTTTGTTATTAGAATCGGGTCTTTGTAACACACTTTGGCATAAAGTGCATCCATACAACGCCACACTAGAATAAACGTTATGCTCCAGTGAAAGCCTTTAAGGCGACGTTATAATGCAGATAGTGTATTTATACATTCTGAACAAAATATTAATATTTAAAAATAACTTTCTTGTTCAATAAACTTGATTATATCTTTATTTCAATGTAGAGTCGTTATAGGCTCACTAGGCTAGTATGTGTGCTAGGTGGTAAGCGACATCAGTAATATTTTGAATTACCTTTAACTATATAAGTTTATACGATTGTTGAGAAATATACTGTTCTTGTACTCTATCGGTCACAGACGTTATAGAATATCTATTATTTGCCGGTTTTTCTTATCTATGACATTTTTTAAATTTCAGAATGTCGTTACTGAATTCAGCATTTAGTTCTGAAATCACTCTATCTATTAAACAAAACCTTATCAAAATCAGTTGCGTAGTTTTTAAGATCTAAGCTACATAGGGAAAGACAGACAGCGAAATTCTATAACTAAACATAGGAAGGTAAGCGACATTTGCAAAAAGTCACATATTGGTACCAAACCACGTTGCAATATTAACTGTCGCTAGCTCTGTGCTCTGTAATTGAATAATTACATTTTTATGTTGTTGGCAAATTAAACAGACTTTTTTTTTTTCGGATGGAAAATCATCTAATGACCTTCTCCCGCTGTGGGTGGAGCGGAAGGGTGTGTCAGACTTTTACTGACTAAAAACCATCCATGTTCCTTCTTGTGCCTGCTACGTCCGAAGGCCGCGGTAACCCTTTCGGACAGTCCCGCAGCCCCGGCAGGCTTGACCCCTCCCTGGTTGCCTCTATATGAATGCTATAACAGTCCTATTTATTTATTGCTTTCAAATATGTGGTAGGTACAAAAATCCTATTAACCCACCAACCCGCATTGGGCCAGCGTGGTGGGTTATGGCCCAATCTCTCCACGTGGTGTTGTCCATGTGGGAGGCCTGTGCCCAACAGTGGGACGTTTATAGGCTGATGATGATGACAAAAAATCCTTTTCAATAACAGCAATAATAAAGAACGGCATTTAAGAAGGGTGTCATCAAAATTATTAAATTGCCAAGTTAACATAACCTTGCTGTACACCAGAAATACTAACTCAGCCGTCTAACCCCCTATTAGGTGCTCAATCAGTATTTTTGATGTTGCAAACAAGACATTTTTAGAGGATCAGTTTATTTTTACTTTTACTTTTTACTTTTACTTTTTACTTTTTACTTTTACTTGTATTCCATAATAAACCTGTCGGGCACAACAAAACCAGGGGAGAATATAAAGAGAGAATGATTGATGAAGATGTGAGCTCTTCGGGTTTACTTTGTTACAGCTTTTAATAAGCCTGTATGTTTTTGCTCGTGTTTAAGCTGGTAAGATATAAATAAATACTGTTAGACATCTTACTTTAAGATTTTAATTAAAATACAACATTAAGCCTGAGCTTTTACTCTGGGCAACGGATAAACATACATGACATATTTTTTTGTAAATACTTGCATTACTTTTCCTATGTGTTATAAAAATAACACTTAAAGATCATGACAAATTTTAATTCACATAAATATTAGTGTAGCAGTTTATTTCAGCCAAGCAATGTCCATTGCTGGAAAAACGCTTCTCTTGCGCTTCTGCACAATGCCTGTTTATTAAATTTTAAGTTGTTGATTTGATTTGTTGATCTCTTGATTATGAGTTCTTAGACAATATTACTAAATGTGTCTGTATGGGGTAGAGCTCTATCCAGAATATTCAGGTTTAATACAAAAAAATATGTATTTTGACCTAAAAAAACTTAGTCTTTAATTTATGAAACGTTATATTTTTGCTCCAAAAGCATGCACTACATATTTTTATTGGACCTGCACGTATTTTTTTTATTTGCCCATTCACTTTTAATTCGAATTAATTATTGTTTGTATTTTACGATTCATATCATGTTTGCTATATTGTTATATCAAGGTTATGCACTGTTCAGTTATAGTGCTTTACCTTAACGGCGTTCATTCAAGAAACCTGATTCCACCCCTCTCTTCTGTCTGAACATAGAGTACTGCAAAACAGAGATTTGCAATTGCATTTGTCATTATTTAGGTACATTAAAACATTTCAAATGAATATGTTTAAAGTTCTTTGTATTTGATCCATTTTCTTAAGTCGAGTTATAATCCGACGAAAATATATAAATAGGGTGAACACTATCTTAAATGACAAAAAAAACTGATACGATCCCCAATATAGTCTCTATTTGTTCTATATTGTTACTTACTCCGTTAAGCGTGATTACTATAGTGAATAAAAAAATTAAGATAAATTGTAACCATTATGAGCTCCGTTTGACGACATTGAAAGCCCATCTATAAAAACAAAGCGCAGCAACACAGTTACATAGTAACTTTTGTCACTGCTGCACGATTCGGTGTGATTTGTTTCCTGATCTAGTTTTGTTCTTATTATACAGCTTGTAGCGTTTGCTAGATCCTCTAGTGTTCTATCTCTATGATATTATGTTTACTTATTGGAGAATAACACAACTCTTACAGTTAATTATAGAATTTCGCAACCTTGCACTTTAATACCGACCTGTTAAACTTTTAACCTCAAATTTTCCATTCCACATTTTACAAGCAATGGTAGAAATAGTTTGTAAACTATTATAAAGCACAGAAAGCAGGTTAAAAGTTCTATTATTGATTTTAAACATAAAAGTATTCTAAAAATATGTGATTGATTGTATAGGTCACCAAGTGTTAAAAGGTTACTCTGTTTACACTTATAAGTTGTCTACCTCTACATCTTGATATAGATAGAACTTTCGAGCACTTCAAACTACAACACATCACAGATGAAGCAGGCCTGTTTAACCCATTAAGTTTAACCCATTTAGAGTCAAGTTTCATCAAAGACAAAATCGCATTTAGTTCTGTTCTTTATATTAAATTAGATATACGACATTTTTGCAGATAAAATTTGGTCATAGCTCCGAAAACGAAAAAAGGTTTTAACTAACATAAATAAATATTTTAATGAAAGCGAAAGTAAAAAAAGTCTCTATATTGCACGTTAAGCTACATTTCTGACTCGCGCTTACAGAATTTTCCTTTCGACTTAGTACAAAAGCAAGAAATCTCGATGCTACACCGGGGAGTCCGACTACCGCGCGGTAAAGCGGTTCGTGCAGCCGCGACACATAGTTGCACCGCACACCTAAACTCCAGACCTAATCCACCCAATAAAAGAGATACCAAACTTCAACATTTGCCATTCTGTCGACTAGAAGAAATTGCTAGACTGTATTTGGATACCCGTGACACACTAGAATGACGAATGCTTGAACTGACCTCTAAGTACTGCTATCAGAACCGTCGCGGTTAAATTGACTCCTTTTTTACCATTTTTAGGAAAAAAAATTGGTGCTTGCAACATTATTCTTCAATATCCGGTTCATATGTTGTTCTTTTTTTCATATTCAAAAAAGTTTTGAATTACAAAGTGACAGGTAATTTTACATATTTTTGTTAGTTTGTTTATTATTTTTAACCGCCTTTTTAATATTTTTCTATTCGGTCCAATAATATATTAAACTCCATCAGAAATATTAGGATTATCTTGAGGGAATCTAAATGCTAAGAAACATTGCGAGCGTGTTTTAATTTTTTTTGAATTTTGTAATGATGAAATTGGCCCCCGTAATGAAAAACATCGTAACTCATTTTTGCCAATAATAAGTTAATTCACAATTTTTGTTTAAACTTATTTTTCATGTATATAATTTCCTTATAATTTAAGAATATGGATAGTATTCGATTATATTATTTAGTTACGGTTTGGTTTATGCTTTTTAATGTAAGCAAATGAATATAAAAATATGCTTGTACCTTTCAAACAGTGCTTTTAAAATATTTAGCATACTGATAGAGTAGGCTATACAATGACATGTTACAGTCATGATATATTCCTATATTAGTTTGAATTTTAGCTTCAAACTTTAAATGTAGAACTTTTACTGTGTGTACTAAAAAGCGGATAGACATACATAAATACTTTATTTTGTACATAAATATATATTTATAATACTTAATTATATACATCAAAACTACAACTTTCATAAACTATTACATAGTAAGTAGGTACTTGTAGTACCTACTTGAAAATATCAAAATTAAATATAAATATAAAAAACAATAAAAAGCGCTCGTAGCTCGGCGGTGCTCGGTGGTCGGAAACGATCACCGAAGTAAAGAAGAGGTCAGTCCTTGGATGGGTGACCGTTTGTGTGGCATTTGATATCGAGCGCTTCCGTGCTTCAGAAGGCACGTTAAGCCGTTGGTTCCGGTTATCACTAAATGTGGTAGTCGTTAAGCCATGTTACAGGCCTAATGGGCGGCTTGATAAATTCTAACAGCAGGACGCCATACACCTGCCTCCGCCAATCCGCACTGGGTCAGCGTGGTGGAGTATGACCTAATACCCTCACACCTTGATATGTGAGAGGAGGCTCGTGCTCAGTAGTGGGACGTTAATGGGCTGAAATGATGATGATGATGATGATAAAAAACAATCTAAATATGATTACTCTGAAATCACGAAGCTTAAATTCACTCACATGCAACAAAAAAATTAAAAAACAAAAAAGTGGAAGTATATTTAAGTGCCAGTTCCGATCCACCGCTCTGTAAGAAGAACTGGCAAGAAACTCACAGGCTATGCTATTTTTAATTTATCAATTGATTTGATACTTTAATTACAATCTTCATTTGTCTGTGAAGCTGTACAATGCAATTTATAATAACATTAACAATATTCATGTTCATAGTAGAATAGCCTGTATGAAACGGCAGTTCAACCTCAAGCATTTTTATCTGCCATACAGTCTTTGATAGAATAGTACCCCTTTGAAGATAGCTTGCGTTTAATTGTTAATTGAAATTTATTTAGGCTTGATTGCTGCATATTGCTTGGGATATTATTGTAGAATCGCAGATTGTGTGGTATCCTTTTTTTTTTCTTTTTTTTTACGTCGGTAACAAAATGCGTTTACGCACTACCTTCCGGCCAAAGGGGGACCGAAAGGGGGTGTGGGACTCACCACCGGCAGACGCGACTGCCAGCAGTAATACCCACTAAAAATATTCCGACGACGCCCGCCGCTTGTTGAGAAAAAGGCGGGGGCCAGTACCTGGGTTGCAGCTTCTGACACCCCGCCTGCGGCCAACGTCCCCCGGACCAAAACCGGGAGGACCTCCTCAGAGAGGCGCAGTGGACGCGCCCCTCCTACCACCTTGTGCGACCATAGCGTGTGTGGCCGACTTCCCGGAGGGTCTATGGTTAGACAGCAGGGGCTCCCTGCCCCCACTGCCTAAGACCCTCCTGGCGCAGCTTGACGCGCCCTCCTGACCCGCCCGCTGCACCCTCCACAGGTCCCTCTTAGTTTCCCCCCCGGTAGTCAGTACTAAGGGCACCCAGAGTCGTCGGTCTCTGGATGTTACCTTTTCCCTAGCGCCTCCTGCGCCCTACCGGGAGGTACTCAGCCCCCCCACCACGACAAGGTGGAGACCAGTCGGGGGGGGATTGTGTGGTATCCTATCATAAGAGCTACAAGCTACCCAACGGAGCCTCGATCATGGTTTAAGGGCTTTATTATTGAAAACCGGGACCTAAGATTCAATGTGCCTTCAGCACCGAATGCACGATATAATTATGATATGAGCATCCAAAATTCCAAATGATGCCTCAACGTCGTCGGTCTTCAGTGAGGTCCGATTCATATCATACCTATTAATACACTAAATGCGAAAATTGTTCTGTCTGTCTGTTTGTTTCACTTTCACGACAAAACTACTAAAGCAATGTACCAATTAAATTTGGTACACATATAGTATGGAGCTTGAGAAAGGACATGGCTACTTTTTGATGCAAAAAAAAAAATGTAAGGGGTCAAAGTTTGGTTTATTATTAGCGGATATAAATATCATATTTAAATTTACTTCAACAATATGCGCAACATATTCGAGTTTCACGCGAGCGAAGTCGCGGGAGAACGACTAGTCTATATCTATACTAATATTATAAAGAGGAAAGATTTGTTTGTTTGTTTGTTTGTAATGAATAGGCTCCGAAACTACTGGACCGATTTCAAAAATTCTTTCACCTTTGGAAAGCTACATTATCCCCGAGTAACATAGGCAATATTATATTTTTAAAAAATTAAGGGATCCTTTCTAAAAATCCAATAATGTAACCCAAGGTGTAAAAAAATGACCTGAAAAATTCCTTACGTAGCGTGCGCAGCGAAAACTATTGATGATAGAACAAAATCATGTACTACGACTTTGCAGAACTCATCATTATCTACAAAAAGTGTCGCGACAGCATATGTCTAAATATTATAGTTACGTCACAGTAAGCGGTTTTTTATTCTAAAAATTTAATTTATATGCCGCCGCTTGAAAAGGCTCTATATTTGTACCTTGGTATTAATCTTTATCAAAAAAAATTATATCCGTCTTTATATTCAAGACGGCTTCAATACCTTTTTATAACTTTTTGAATTATTCAATTCGGACATTTCATTTGGAAGATATCACGAGTTTAAAAATGCAAGTATTAGAAAAAAGTCGCGTGGTTGCCGCTCACCGCGCTCAGCTAGCCAGCATGCGATGTAGGCTCACTGGGGTACGGGGGGGGGGGAGTCAATGTAATAATATTATAAAGAGAAAAGATTTGTATTTTTGTATGTAACGAATAAACTCAAAAAGTACTGGACCGATTTTAATTTTTTTTTTCATTAGAAAGCTACATTATTAGTGAGTAACATAGGCAAAATTTTAATTTGTAAAAAAATAGGGTTTCGTAAGATATATGAGTTTTTCGGACACAAAGTGTAAAAAATCAACCAGGACAGTTACTCATTTTGCGTACGCAGCCTAAACTATAAAAGATAAAATAAATTAATAAATATTCTTTTACATTAGATAGAACCACAAAATGTGCTAATTAATTGTAGATCTTATAAATATCTACTAAAAAGTCCGCGACACACTATACTTATCTATGTCGAGTGAGGCATAACAACCATTTTTTTATTGTACTACATTTAAACGCATTTAATTTACTTATGATATTAATCCTTATCGAAATAATCACTAAGTGCAGTTTATGTTGATAATATTTAGTCTTTGAATCAATCTTTGAATGATCAAAATTTGACGTTTGGTTTTGAAGTTATGGCGAAATTAAACTATTACGATTTCTGCTGCACGGCGCCCAATCACGGGTCGAGGCTCCCGGCCATCAGTTTATTTTGTTACCTGAAAATAATTTTACGTCAAATGTTGTTTATAGAGAAGCTTTACAATAATCGCTTTAGTTATCTATCCCAAAACAACGGGTTGCACTCCGGGCCGGTCGGTAGGAGTGAAAACTTAGTATTAATTACATTTAAATATTTTCATCATTAACAACTTTAACATCCACATAAAGACAATCTATGCAGCCTGCGGATAATGACTGCGTCGTCGTAGTGTCGGTGTCTGTGAATTGACCTGGGAATCATTTTGCTGACCGTGTCTTTTCTGGGCAGGCATTTTGTAGCGGTAACCGACATCCACGCGGGCGGAGCCGCGGGCGACCGCTAGTCTTCAATAAAATAAAAAGATATTGTTAGTATCCTATGTCACTCAGAGATGTCACTATTTAAGCTTGCCGTGTTGTGAATGTTAGAATATATAACTGTTAGTGGTTCGTTCATTTTGTGAGAGATGGCGTTGAACGTAATTGAGTTTTGCAATTAAGTTAATTACTGACCGATATGGCGTGGTGGCGAGTATACCCGCACTCCACTTCCGAGGTTGTGGGATCGGTTGCCACATAGGACCTACCTTTGTGTGTATAAATATGAATATTTGTCTGGTCTGCGGTCTTGCGTTACTTTGCGGAAATCCATTGTAAGCAAATGATGGATTAAAAATATCTAATCTTATCTTTGAAACGAAAGACAGAGAGTTTCTCTCTTCGGCAAATTATAGTAGCGCGGGAATTGTTACAAAGTTATTTTTAATCAATCACTTCCGTATTTATGTATGTTTACCTGTTATTTTGTATCCATATTTTAATGATACTTATCTTAGAACTAAATGATTGGTGTAAGTGTACATAAAAATAAAAAATAAATATAAGTGCTGAACATAGGCTTCCCCAACCAGCCAACCAGCCAGCCGGCCAGTCGCCGATTGCTTGCTTGTTCGGTACAATAACCATAGGGAGCATCTATTTATTACGTGAGTCTAAAATAGGGGAGGGAGGGGGGGTCCGGCCACATCTCACCAAAACTCATCAAGGGGTTCAATGAAAATCTCACGTCAACTTTTTAATTCAGAGAATATACATTTTTATACCACAGTAAAATTTTGGATGGGAAGTCGTTCGCACCGTTTCTCCTTCGGAAATGCCTCACGGTGTTTCCCAAACATTCGGGCTATTCCCAAATGCCGTACGATTACTACTGCCCATCTCTTTTGCTGCAAGACGTGCGGCATCTACTTTACTTCGTGTGTGAAGGTCCAGAAACACAGGTCGGCGCTGCATGCAACCCCGCAAACACCTGTGGTCAGGGGGCCTACCGCCGAGTTCGATGGCAATCGATTATAAGGCAAAATGGATTTCGAATTGATTCTGTCGTACCGCCGAACTCATGGAAATTGAAACAAAATGGCGTTTTCCATTTACCTATTGGTCTGTCACGGACTGAAGGTCATGAATGAGAGGTGGCTGTCGGCAGATTCCCCGGTACGGATTAATGAACGTAAACAAAGTTTGATCTAGATGGATTACCGGTAATCCATCGAATTCGGCGGTAGGCCCCCAGGGTTCGACCAATGCGTGTAGTCACCCGTCGGGCTGAGGAGCTGCTGTGCGCCGCGGCTGTAGTGGCTGCACGAGGAGGATGTAGAGACGACTAATTACTGTTTTCCTATACTACAAAAAGACATGGACGTCATGTGGCCAATCATTACAATAAAGAAAACACATGAATGCTCATGAATGGAGTGAATGTAGAATTAGGGATTAGGTGGTTCGCAGCCTATTTTTTACTTTTACGTATAATATAATTAAATTCGTTTAGTGCACCTTAAACGTGGTATCATTTTTCTCCTCTTATTTCCCAGAAAAAATGTAGTTAGTACATAGAAGACAAATCAAATAAATTAAATTATTTAAAAAATATTGGGTAAATATCACATGAGAAGGTCCGACCACATTCCACCAAATCTCACCAAGAGGGTGGGGGGGGGGGGTTCCAAATTTAAAAAACAACACCTCACGTAATTAATGGACGTCCCCTTCGTATTGTACCGATTTGTATAACCTATGTAATTTGCACATCGATTGACTGGAGGAATTGACTAGTTGTGGCCCGTAGCTTATACTTAGTTTTTTTCTTCCTCGATTTCATTTATTTTGATTGTTTATTAACATCATATCAGCCATCTGAAGTCTACTGCTGAACATAGGCCTCCCCAATTGCTTACCACGTAGATCGATCCTTTGTCGCCTGCATCTACCGGCTCCCCGCCGCCCTGACCAGGTCATCGGTCCATCGCGTGGGGCCGCCCTCTACTACGCTTGCTGATTCGTGGTCGCCATTCAAGCACCTTAACGCCCCAAAATTAATTTATTAACTTATCACTCTTTATTGTTTGGTTTTTACTAAACTGTATTTTTTTTAGCTTATTGCAACAGTTTTATACTCATTGGCTAGTTTTGGTATTAATAATAATAATAATTTATTTCTGTATGATAACTAGCCTAAATACAATATTTTACGAACATAAATTGGGTTACTAATGCAATTACTTAAAGTGTTATCTACCTAAACTAAGTACCTAAACTTAATTACTTGTGTCTTAGGTATCCAAAATAAATACGTGTTAGTGCTTATTTGACAAAATTCCTTACAAATAACAATGGAGTGTGCTTACGCAATTTAATTTGTTTTTTGCAACATTTTACTTATTCTATCTAGCATTATTTATATTACTTAAAGACTATCGTACTACTTAACAACCAATAATAAGTACTCTGTTTCTGTATAGTTTTTGGTTTTTAACCATTCTCTAATACTATTTTTACATGCAAAAATGTTTATTGGGTAGATTCCCAGTGAAAGATTTATTCTGTTATATAGAAAAGGACCAAGAAAGCAAAAGAATCTATGGGAGTGTGCTGTACGGTAAAGTTCTACAGAACATACTAAATCTGCCCGTCTTTTGCTGGTTTGGTTTGGGTTGTAAGGAGTAATTAAATGTTGTTGTGTAGTGGCTGTTAGTAAAATGAAGAGTTGTCGTATAGAGAGGACGTCACAATCAGCTAGGAGTTCAGAGTTGTATTGTAATTAAGTCGACAACACTGATGCCCGGTAAAACTTGAAAGAGTTTATATTGGCATCTAACTACATAAAATTATACATATTTTTTTTAATTAAATAAATAAAAATAAAAATATAGAACTATAATTGGTAATAAGTTAAAAAGACGATTGTCTCCACGATTAGAATAGAATCAACCTAAACTGGGGTGTCATAAAGGCGACCAATGGCTAACCGTCAGTAAAGGTTTCCTCAAACCTTAAAGAAACCTCGTAATGCCTTCACGTCCCTACACGTGTACCTTCAGTTGACTAACACATTTGATACCTACAAAGAGATTGTAATAGTTGAATGTCTTTGGATACCTACTACATTTTAAGTAACATTTTGTTTAGTATATTATTATAGTTTAGATATCTACGGAAGGATAAGGTTAAAGTTAACCCTTTGTCGGGCAGAACGTTTTTAAAATTTTCATAGGTTTTATACCTAAACACAACTCCATAAGGTTCAATTTATGGTGAGAACAAATTTACCACTTGCAAAGGGTTAAGGTTCTTCCCGCGAACCGGCAAACGTAATAGAGGACGATCTCCCACGCGATGGACCGATGAGTTGATCAAGGCGGCGGGAAGCCGATGGATGCAAGCGACTCAGGATAGCTCAATATGGAAATCTATTGGGGAGGCCTATGTTCAGCAGTGGACGTCAGTTGGCTGAGATGAGATGACATTCTAGGGAGTTTTGATATCAACGCGGAATATCATAATTCACTGCAATATACCACTTTTGTACACTTGTGTACGTTGCCTAAGAAACTATGTCTAAAAATCTACAATTTCCACATAAAACTCAAACGTACATTAGTTTAGGAAAATAAAATATTGCCGCGATGTGACTTTTTCCCTGTTGGCGCCAAAGCCCATGTTTAGGTTTTTTTTTTCTTTTAAATAATGGCTTCGTGCGTCTAGCACATCAAGCCAGTGTCAAGTAAGTGATATATTAATAATATATAATTCATAGTAAATGGAAATAAGTGATGATAAAGAAAGATGATAAATGGTAAATGAGATACCCTAAGCCCCTTGAGTCCTCAGTAAAGATGTGGGACTATACTGAGATCTCACATGGACTCCTTCATTGAGAGAATTTGAAAAGTGATGTTGCACTGCTTTGATTGATTTACTAACACTCATGTATATTCACAAACACTTCACGATAATCCACCGTTAATACACATTAATGTTAGAATTATCACAAATTCTAGAAAATAAAACAAAACTGCAGACATGACGCTTCACTTTCCCGCCAAGAAGTCCAAAGCCCATGTTTGGGTTAAAAAGAGTAAGGGAGCCATAGTAAGTAGGTACGTTTGTAGCAATCGCTGCAGAAGTATAACAGTAGGTATATTACAAAAGTTAATTAAATTGTTTTTGTAAGCAATTCTATGTCATATATAATCAAACTGAACCTAATTCTATATTATTGATATAAATGTCTATAATTCCTTCAGGTAGGTATATATCAGAAGAATTTTATACATGTGCGAACGAACCTCTTTTCAAAAGCATTCACTGCGCAAGTCAAAACAACGTCACGTAACTCAAAGCAATCAAACGACGAACTAAAATGTTGTAGAAATAATCTAAATTGTAGATATAAATGTAATTGTGCATACATAATTGTTGTGAACTAAATATTTAATTAGTTATACAAGTTTTGTGCCTCAAAGTTTACAAGGTATGTTATTCTATTTATTTCTGGTTCTGGGGACGAATATTTTATAAAGAAGGCTTTATGACTGAATAATGTAACACAAATATTTGTCATTTTAGTATAAAAAAATATTTTTGTATATTTTTTCATGATCGACATACTTAATTAATGTTTATTATTAGGAGCTAAAAAGTGCAAGATAGAATTATCTTTGTCGTATTTGACATAACATAGAGCTGCATTGATAAATAATGAGAATTTGACGTTTAATTAAAATGTCAGGCTTCCCACGTGACCTAAAATGTCATTACTTTTGTTGATTACAAGGAATAGCCCGCTCTTGAAGGAGGGGTATCTACTTAATACATTTAAATTCAATCTGTTGATAAAAAAATGTCATGGCAAAAAACTCTTAATAATCTACTTTCTTACATAATTATTAAAAACAAAAACTAAAAACTATAAATAAAAGATGTCTTGCAACTGTGGACTGTAGGCCCATGGGTATGGTGCCAAGAAAGCTGGCAACATTTCCTCTTTGAAAAAAAAAGAAATGATTGTATACTAAGTATTTTAAAAATCATTTTTTTTTATTATACACTGAAGTGTCTAGAAAAAAAATCCTTTATATAACAAATAAATACTAGATAGGTACAATAGCTTATGAAGTAACGTGACGTCTTCCAGCTTTATAGCAGATTTCATCTTCATCTCAACGCATTAACATCCCACTGCTAAGCGCGGGCTTCATCTAACAAACCAAGGTGAGAAGAATTCAAGTCATATCCACCACGAGAACCCAATGCAAATTGGCGAAGACAGGAGTATGGCGACCTGCTTTTAGAATTTTTCATTTAACATACATACATAAATTCACGCCTGTAGGTACCCCAAAGGGGTTGGCAGAGGCATATTATACGCCCACACTTAGCTAATTATAATTATAGTCCCACATAATAGGTGGCGAGTCTATTGCCGTTTACCGGGCACTGTTATGTTAGCCAGAGCCTCGTCCGTTGTTCGGCAGGTGCACCACTTGCAGGTGAGGTTTGCTTTGGCTCCTTTGGTCTTGGTAGGAACCCTATACACCCTTTTTCAATTAAGCCTCCTACTACCAAATAAAGGGTTTAAAAAGACCTTTATAAAATCCAGAGGCATTTCTCACATCATAGCATCATAGGGAGACATTACCTAAAAAATTTCGTTCGGAAACGATTTAAATTTTTGGTGTTAAAAACTGCATACAATGAAACGGTCGCAACAGACCGCGTTTCCGCTAGTCCCAATAGTGCTGCCGTTATTTTAAGAAAAATAACTTAGTAATAACGCTTAAAAAATGTATAGTCTATATTTTAAACATTTTATGTTATAAATAATTATCGCCTTAGGTAGGTACTTTTGTGATCGTTACTTATTGAGGTAAATTTAGAAATGCCATTAATATAAGCCTTCTTTAAATTCTTAAAAAGGGGTTATTATGTTTCGTAAAGCTGCCAATACTAGCTATAGCAAGTTGATATAATAAAAATGGATATTAAAAAAAAAAAGCATGGTTTTCCATAACTTCAAGGCATTTAATTTCCTAGGTGAAGTAAAACGAAATTATCCCGATCCTGGGCAGAACACGTAGCTTTCGGCTTTATTCACCCTGTATAATGACAACTGGGACCAAAGGCTTGCCGTGTCTTTGTTCACCCTGTGTAATGACAACTGGGACCAAAGACTTGCCGTGTCTTTGTACAACCTGTATAGTGACAACTGGGACCAAAGGCTTGCCGTGTCTTTGTACAACCTGTATAGTGACAACTGGGACCAAAGACTTGCCGTGTCTTTGTACAACCTGGTTAGTGACAACTGGGACCAAAGGCTTGCCGTGTCTTTGTACAGCCTGTATAGTGACAACTGGGACCAAAGGCTTACCGTTTCTTTGTTCACCCTGTATAGTGACAACTGGGACCAAAGGCTTGCCGTGTCTTTCTATGCATGATAGCCCTCATTATCATGTATGTATGCCATCTTCTTCTTCGTCGTGCAGGCTTTCTTCGCAACTTGACGTCCATTGCGTAGGACCCTCCTAGACCCTCCTCCAGCAGCTGGATTATTCCAGCCTCCATCATTATGTATGCCATACGGCATATATGTAACCCATCCAAGAACTGTCCTATGTGAACGCTGCTTTACTTCGATGATCGTTTCCGACCTAGTTTTATATACCTAGCTATATTTACATGATATTAAATAAAACGCATTTTACGCCTTTTTCAGATGACGGCCGCCGGGTCTGGAGCAGTTTTCTTCTTAGGGACACGAGCGCATTATCAAGTAAGAATAGTTTTTTAGGGTTCCGTAGTAAACAAGGAACCCTTATAGTTTCGCCATGTCCGTCCGTCCGTCCGTCCGTCCGTCCGTCCGCGGGTTAGCGCAGAGACTATTAACATTAGACAGCTGTAAATTGGTGTGGGTATACATATTAATCACGTCGACAAACCTGTAGAATAAATTTTTTAAAAATATTGTTTTGTAACGTACCTCCCCTACACGTAAAGTAGGAATGATTTTTTTTTCTCGAGTCTATCTTATCATGTTGGGTATCGTTAGAAAGGTCTTTCAAAAGTAATACGAGTTTCTTAAAACCATTTTTCGATTTAGGGATCCGTTTTCGAAACATTAAGCTTTAAAGTGGAAAAAATTGATAGAGTTCAGTATCCGCCCCCCCCACCAGGTAAACGGTACTTTCAGAGTGGCTGAAAAAATTCACAATAGTAGTATATATAATGAAGTTAAAATGAAAACTATCACGGCTAAGTAGGCTTTACTGGTTTTCGAGTAATGGACGACAATCAAATAATTTTTTGTATTAAATGTATTAAAATTTCATTCATACCGTAGTAGTGATATCTATCGGGGAATAGCTGAACCTGTTCATATAGCGACATTATGGCAAAGGGTGACTACGGAACCCTATATTGCGCGTGGCCCGACACGCACTTGGCCGGTTTTTAATGTGACACGTCATTATGACTACATCCTTTTTTTTTTTTTATTATCGTCTGTAAAAAAATGCTGCTTACGCACTGTCTCCCGGCCAAAAGGGGGAGACCGGGAGGGGGTGTGGGGGCTCACTGCGGCAGACGCGACCACCGCAGTCCTACCCACTAAAAAACTTCAGACGACGCCCACCGCTGTTGAAAAGGGGCGATGCACCAGTGCCTGGGTTTGTAGCTTCTGGTACCCCGCCCGCGGCCAACGTCCCCCGGATCAGAACCGGGGAGACCTCCTCAGGGAGGCGCAATGTGCAGCGCCCCCCCTACCTCTATGTGCGGCCATGGCGTAACTGGCCGACGTAATGACTACATCCTACCTCATGGTAAGCAATCGATGCAGTCCCAAAAAATTAAGGCGCTTTATACCGTGGGATAAGCACAGTACAAATGCGCACGCACCCGCTCATGACGGCCTGCTAAATTGCCGTTCACGCCCCGCTTAAAAGACCCGGGATCATAGGACACATGAGCCGGCAGCTAATTCCAGATTTAATGCTCCGACAGGAACGACTTACCACCAAATTTCTTGGTTCGAGTGCTGATAGTCTGCACATTATGTAGATGGTTCCTAAGACCACCACGTGTTGTTCGGGAGAGGAAAGAAGAGGGCGGGATGAGATCGAAAAGCTTCCCAGAGCACTCACCATAGTAGTTCTGGTAGAAGACACTTATCATATCCTAGCATTTCATTTTCTTATTGGACTGCATCGACTGCTTATCATCAGGCAGGATGTAGTCATCATGACGTGTCACATTAAAAAAAATAAAACCCGGTTGCCCTAGATTTAAGCATAGCTTAGGGCCCAGGAACTGTCCACTGGTTTAATTCCGCTGTCTTCTTATAAGCTTATCTTATATATAAAATTCTCGTGTCACAGTTTTCGTTCCCATACTCCTCCGAAACGGCTTGACCGATTCTCGTAAAATTTTGTGAGCGTGTTGAATAGGTCTGAGAATCGGCCAACATCTATTTTTCATCCCCCTAAATATTAGGGGTAACCCCAAAATTTATTTTTTATTTTTTAGACAAAATTTTTGTTTTTATTTTTTTATGATACAACATACAAAAATACATACAATCCTAATTTTTCACCCTTCTACGATCAACCCTTGTTTTTTAATAGCCATTTTAGTAAAATTATAAGGCAAAACAACGTTTGCTGGGTCAGCTAGTAATACAATAAAAATATCACAACTTTATCATAAAAAACTTGTTTTTTTTTTTTAAATTAAAAAGTGCTCTTTTACTGAGACACCCTTGACAAGCGGTAGAACACATATAAGTAGAACTAACCGTTCCTTAGAATTAAGGGGGGTCTTTAGATACCGCTTGTAAACCAGGGATCCCGGACAATGCTCATATTCTCTAAAATAGAATAATTTTTTTAGGTGCTACAGCAGCCGGAAACCAGATCTATTGACCTGGAGAATGGCAACACATCCGAGGAGACCGTATACCAGAATCCATCCGTTCAGCAAGTTTGGTCGGGTGACCCCGTTACGAGGGAAGACGGGCTGGACGCCGACAGTAACTGGGGATGTTACGAGAACGGAGATCTTTCGAGTAAGGACTTTCATGTTTGTAAAATTATAAGTATAAAGAAAGAAAGAAAGAAAGAAAGAAAGAAAGAAAGAAAGAAAGAAAGAAAGAAAGAAAAAAAGAAAGAAAGAAACAAAGAAAGAAAAAGAATTTATTCTGTGAAAACGTCAAAAGAAAACAGATACATTATATTTAAGTAACTACTTAAAGAGTGTCACAGAAAAGGTATCCACTCAGCATAAAGCCGAGGTGTCACGAAAACGCCTCGACGCTGGTCTTCCGTAGATAACGTTTGTGAGAGCACTGCTATGACACATTCATTCCTTACATTGTAAATCACAATACATACATACAGTTACAGTAGCATACAAATAACACATAAGCCTGCAGGGAACCTAAGTAGCAAAAGTAAGAGCACAGCACAACCGATGACGATCACATACAAATTCATAGACATATTTTCTGCTGGTTCAATAAATATTTCCTATAATTGCATCGGAAAGATCCAACAGTGAGACAGTTTCTAATTGGTGGCGGAATAAGGTGGGTTTACTTGTTCCCAAACGCATCGCGTGGAATGAACAAGGGACAGTTGCACCGCGGTGTCGGCCTCGCCTTCTGTGGTTGCTTTAGACGCGCACCTTATATGCGGAAAACGCGCTGACTGTTCTGGCACTTTGTCTTATTGAGGATATGATCGCTCATGACAATGATACCGATATATTTGCTGATTACTTTAGCCTGTTACTAAAGCCGAATTAATTGTGTATAATTCTGTTTTAAATAAATAAAAAGTTGTGTTCTGGAGTCAATATATCACAGAAAAGAAAAACAAACTAAATATTTGTTTGCATATTTAAGTTCGGTTTGCACAACAAATAAAATAAAATACATACTTACATACATACATAATGTAACGCCTCTTTCCGGTAAAGTTCCAGGTACGGTTCCAGGCAGAGATCACATCCTTCCACTTGCTACGATCTTGGCACACACTTTTAGCTTCATTCACACTCATTAACCTCCTTATATATGCCCGTCGGTTTAGGGTACTTTTGACCTGCCCTTTAAAATAAAATATACTTGATATAATGACTTTAAGACCAACAGGATAGGTAATTAAGATTAGTCAAATTTTTACAAACAAAATGTAAGCTTAATAATTTATTTAACAGCAATGAAAAAGATATGGGCGGTACATAATAAAGACAGCAAAATAGATTCTTTGTCGGAATCTGTCAGTTAATCTGTCTGTTGTGGTTTTTTTTAAAGATTTGTGAAGTCGGTGATTCTAATCGGGGGATTTGTCAGTTAGCCTGTCGGGGTTTGTCAGCCAGTCAGTTCTTAGTTTGGTTTAAAATATCATTGCATTTCGGTCATTTCTTTGAAGTTGAGAAGAACAGAACGATGTTATAAACAGATTTTGCATTAAATTAACTAAACACTTATTTTATTATCCAACTCAACTTCAATTATTCAGACTATTTACGGAAAGAAAGAAATAGGGTGTATAGGGCTCCTAAAAAGACCTAAGGAGCCCAAGCCAACCTCACTTGCAAGTGGTGCACCTGCCGATCAACGGACGAGGCTCTGGAGTACATAAAATTTTCCGCTAAGCAGCAATAGACTCGCCATTTATTACGTGGAAGCAACTATATAATTAGAAATTTGTAAAATATTTCTCTGCCTACCTCTTCGGGAAACAGGCGTGAATTTATGTATGTATTTTGACAGTTACTGAAGAAATCAAATCAAAAATGGTCAACGGCATGAAGAGGCGGGCGAAAAGACGGCAGAGTGAGGCAACTCTGTGCGAGAGGGACAACGAAATGAGACCAGCGCTGCTCAACAACATCAGTGATTGGTGAGTCACTGCTAATCAAAAGCTTTTTTGGTGCCCTGAGGTACCAACCTAGAATACTATTGGCTTGGCAGTGTTCAGCAGTGGACTTAATAAAGTTGATGTGCTTAGGAGCTTTTTTTAGAATGAAAAATCATCAAATGAACTGTTCCACTGTGGGTGGAGCAGAACCAAGTTGAGAGGGATTTAGGTCACATACTACCACGCCGACGCAGACCAGGTGTGTGGCGTCCTGCTGTTAGAATATTTTAAGCCTCCTAATCAGGCCTCTAACATCGCTTAACGACTACAGAATAGGTCCGAAACTGGTATGTCAAATTTAGCTAGCCGCCCGTCTGTCTTATATAGGCGACAGGCCGCGTCGACCGCGCGCCCTGAAAAAAATTTCAGCACACTGAGGGGGCCGAGCCTGCCAGGGTTGCTAAGCAGTTCGCAAGAGTACCCGCGGCCCCGAGACATAACAGGCTCAAGAAGGTACATGGATGAATGAAATGAAATAGATTTATTTGCTTTGATTTTGCGTTCTTACATAAAGGTCTTATACAGGTTAGTTGTATCGTCAAAATCTACTTATATCTAAGTGTGCAAATGTTATAATATATTTAGATTGAATTTAAAGATACAATTATTCAATAAATTAAAATGTCACTGTCCGATTAATATTACATAAAATTATCATTTCTACATTCTAAAAACTAAAGATTGACATGGTTAGCCTGAAAGTAGTCCTTAATTGAATAGAAACAGCCCTCTATCAAATAATTATGTAGTTTTCGTTTAAATATAGGCCCAGTTAACGTACGATGGTTTTTAGTCAGTTGAAGTCTGACACACCCTCCTGCTACACCCAGATGAAATTCCATCCAAGAAAAGATTGGAGTCAAGTCATTGTAACGAGTATAGTAGCATCCGTCACCATAAAAGTTATTTTATCGCTTTACATATACGAGGTATGCAATTTTGTACATAACCATAAAGATCTCTTTCAAAAAGCACCTGAGCCATATTGTTCCAGAGTGCAAAGTGACAGACATAAACTTGTCATTCGTAATGTAGCTAAAACATCTAAATATAGTAAAAGCTGTCTTGCAATGTGTGTCAAAATATATAATAAGATTCCCATAGAAATAAAGGAGGTGAATTGTTTATTATTTAAAAAAAGAATATTTAAATGGCTAAATGAATATAATTTTTATAGTGTTAAGGAATTTTTTGACAAATAGACATTGATATTATTGGCATTGATTGAGTTTATTGACATTTGTAACTTTTTGTTTGTTTGTACTAGATTAATTTGGAATGTAATATTATTATTGTAATTTTTTTTAGACTAATTTTGAGTACATTGGACATATAAATGATTTGCATGCTATTTTAATAGTGAAACATGAGCTCTTGTATTATTATTGTGTAAAGACCACGTTATACCATGTTTTGTGCAAATAAATGATTATTATTATTTAAATTACAATTTGTCTTCAAAAGCTCGACTCCTAAGAAGCCATCACGCCACAAGATGTCCCTGATAGCCTTCCTCACCTCGCTGGCGCGGCGGAAGCGTCGTCTAAACTCGGACCAGGTTCAATACCTTCAGCACTTGGAGACCACCCTCAACTGTTCCTATAGGGAGTCTTGCCGCTGTCTGGACTGTCAGGTAAGGCCCCTGTTATTTGTAACATGTATTACCATCCACCAAATTCTTCAAAAAATCACTGTGTGTGCTCCGTGTGATTGATAATTTAAAAGAGCATAGCCTGTCAGTTTCTTGTCAGTTCTTCTCACAAAGAGAGGGCTCGGAACTGGCACTTAGATTCACTTACACCTAATTTTTAATTATTTGCATGTAAGTGAATCTAAGCTTCGTGATTTCAGTGTAGTGATATTTAGTTTTTTTTATATTTATATTTTGTTTTTTTTTATATTAATAGTTTATGAAATAAAGATATTTTTACTTTTTACTTAACTTGCTTTATCTCGGGTGTGCCCCAGACATACGATTAGGGCCATTTATCATTGGTCATTTCACTGAATTTCAGTTAAGACATGAACCGACTGCCGTCTGACCTCCGCAACCCAGAGGAAAAGATCATTTTATGGTTAAACCAGCTTCCAGAATATTTTAAGGCACTGACTTCCTTAAACGACTGACATAGATGTTCATGACAGCCATGACCAATGGCTTAACGTGCTTTCTGATACACAGAGCAAGCGATTATAACGCACATATCTTTGAAATGTCATAGGTGCGCAGGTTTGAACCCGAGACCCTCGGAATTGATAAATAATTAATATTGATTGAATTGAATACACGTTTGATAAATTGTAATACAAAAAACAACTTTCAAATGATTTTATATTTCATTTATTTACATTAATTATGCCTACATTACGTTATTAATAAAATAATCATGTCAGCGATAAAATTTATTATACATGAACACATTTTTATTGGAAATTTTATTTTACTTATAATGCTTAATACACGCAGTCATCAGTCCGGTGTACCTATTCAGGTTATTTATTTTCGTTACAAATTCAATAAAGGAACCCGATAAAAACTGTATTTCAATAAAAAAATTGCTTGTTTCTTAAAATCTTATAACAATCCTTACGTTTTTTTAGTTAAATATACTAAAAAAGAGAATGATAAAGTGTTTTTTTTAACAACAATTTGATTTGCTTATTTCTTATAATCATGCGGCCAAGCTCTAATATGTCTTTAACAAAATCAATTATAATAAAAAATATTATTTTATTTCTATATTGCCTGAAAGAGATATATATCTTTGTATTTTATTTTGTTCCTGTTAATTCTGTTTTGTCATCATCTCATCTCAGCCCATAAACGTCCCACTACTGAGCACGAGCCTCCTCTCACATACCAAGGTGAGAGGGTATTGGGTCATACTCCACCACGCGGACCCAGTGCGGATTGGCGGAGGCAGGTGTTGGCGTCCTGCTGTTAGAATATTTCAAGCCGCCCATTAGGCCTCTAACATGGCTTAACGACTACCACATTTAGTGATAACCGGGACCAACGGCTTAACGTGCCTTCCGAAACACGGAAGCGCTCGATATCAAATTCTGTTTTGTATTTGTAAGCAATTAAATGTTTATTTATCTATCTATGTTAAATTAAATAGATATAAAGAGTGTAAAGAGAGAAAATGAAGAGTTTCTAATTGTCATAGACAATCTTATTGAATACTATAATTTCTTACTCCTCTCTTCCATTAGAATTTTTTTTTATGTAAAGACATATTTTCTATGACTTGCAGAATTAAGAAAATTATGACCGTTACTTTTCTATTAAAAAGTCTTAACGTACCTTTTGTTACTATATTTTGACACGTAATCTACATCTAGACAACAATAAGATTTGCAACATCTAAACTAACCTATATTTATAAAGACACTATTGGGTACAGGCAAATTTTATAATCTTAGGGACTGACTACAGTGTTAATGTTTATTGTACTTAGGGCTGCCATCATCTAAGTTGCCCACACCGGATAAACATGGCACTTGGGTAAAATATAATTACCCCAGACACCTCCAAAAAAAATATTTTGCAACGAAATTATAACATTGTTACAGATTGATTGGACTTCTTGGCGGGAAAGTGAAGCGTCATTTCTGCAGTTTTGTTTTATTTTCTAAAATTTGTGATATTTCTAACATTAATGTGTAATAACGGTGGATTATTAACCGTTAAGTGTTTGTGAACATACATGAGTGTTGGTAAATCAAACAAAACAGTGCAACATTACTTTTCAAATTTTCTCTCAAGTAGTCCATGTGAGATCTCAGTATAGTCCCACATCTTTACTGAGGACTCAAGGGGTTTAGGGGGAGGGGATCTCATTTACCATTTATCATCTTTATCACCACTCATTCTCATTTACTATGATTTGTATATTATTAATATATCACTTACTTGACACTGGCTAAATGTGCTAGACGCACGAAGCCATTATTTAAAATAAAGAAAGAAACATTGTTATAATTAATAATTGTATGTTATTATAAATTCATTTTTAATTAAGTTTAATTTTAATTTGTCGTTTATTTTAAAAATAAATGGTTCTTCCTTGTCAACCAAAGAACTGGGTTGCTTTTACCCAGGACGCTCTTTAAACTAGACGGATGGCAGCCCTAACCTGTAGCCTGTATTACATTAAACAATTTTAATGTTAATTTAAGCATTTACATTTATAATTAAAGCTTTTTTTGTTAATATAACTAATTATTAGTAAAGCAGCACCAATTTCTAAATACTTACAGAATGTGTTTACACTATGCAATTATATATTAACATTTAATAATAATTGGTGTAATTATCAGAAAATATTTATATATTTAAAATAGATCTGACTAAAGTGTCAAAGTGCAAAAGGCTCTCTTGTGGTCTCCGAGGTAAGATACACTAAGCAATCATATCAAGCAACATATCGCTGGTTAAATGCCAAAGGGCCACATGTCGAAAAAACAAAATTTTACAGGAGCCCATCAAAGTTTTTACCCTGATATTTTTACTATTTTTACGATTCTAGTGTGTATCTACATCTATGTTTTATTTATCATTCGATGCGTATTTTAAAGCTATATTCATTTATTACTAACGAATTTCAGCAGCTTCTATCTAAATAAGTATAATATCACATAAGTCTCGCTCTGAAATTGGTCACCAAATCACGGAATGCGAAAGAGGCGGCCGTCTGATTGGTCCATTTTTGACGCTAGAATCATGGGTGTCTTTTTCGAATATAAAAGTTTCAATGATTTGGATACCATTTTTGGAATAAAATTGTTTAATTTTTTTCTGGCTTGTGGCCCTTTGGCATTTAATCAGCGATATGTCACTTATCATGTACTGCTCTGCAGCATCAGTATCATCAGCATCAGATAATCAATCAGCCAATAAACTCCTTACTACAGGGTACATGCTCTTATTCACAAATAGAAGACCAGCATGCCATTGTGACATGTCGGCATATCCTGAACACAGGTTTACAGTGCCACTTCTGTAAAATTAATGGTAACTCAACTGTTGTCAATTGAATTTGTGATTGAATAATTTATTTTCTATTAAAGTGACACATTCAAGTCATATGGTCTCAGGACTAGTACAGATTGACAGAGGTAGACTGACACAGTGCTGGAAAATTTTATTAGCCGCCCAAATTGACATTAGTCATCTGCTGCTTTGACAGTAGCTGTCAAGATGCCTAATGAAAGTAGCTATCTACTAAATACCACAACCACATTAATAACACAACCTAAACATGCCTTCCATAAACATGCCTTCCATAGCAAAGAGGTGCAAATTCATATGCAATACAAACATTTCTATGATTAGTTCTTTACAAAACAGATTCTTGCTTATGTTTATTTTTAAATATATTTGCATATGTATTTATCTGTGTTTCAATTACGTGACTCCCAGGAGGTTGGCTGGAAGAGATAAGATATGACTTAACTCATATAGAGTTAAGTTTGCTGTTGTATATGTTCCTGCATATTATATATTTAATATTTCCTTGTAATCTTTTTTTTGCGAGCAATAGTTATAATGAATAAAAAATTATCTTTGATGACAATTTCACAACCACCTATCCAAGGAGGCTGAATGTGCTTGTGAAATAGATTGCAAAATGAAATAAAAAAAAACCTATCTAAGGAGAGGGACCACATTCGATTCAATGTCACAGCAATAAACTATAAAGCAAGATAGTGTCTTGTTTATAATCTTTAAAAATCAGAGCATATTAAACATAACGCAAGTGAATACACATCTTTATGATAATTAATAATATATATTTAACAGTAAATTTTATGTCAATGTACATTAATAATGGCAATATGTTTGGTTAGTAAGTAATAATAAGGAAAAAAATTTAGTAATATTATTTTAAAGAATAGCCTCAATATAGTTTCAAATTATAAAATGTTAACTGTCAATTTTAGTAACAAAATAAATTCACAAAGTCACAATTTAAATCTAAATAATTAATAACAAATTTATCATCAGATTATAATCTAATTAATCAACAAACTTATCAATGTCATACTCTAAATGAGTATCCGTTTCATCATCAGGTTCTTTATTAAGTTTTCGCTCTTCCAAACGTGAGCATTTCAAGCACTTCTGTCCTTTCCTTAACCAGCAACCTCTGTGATACATACAGTTGCACTTATCGCACATTATGGCTCCACTGTCGAAGGGATAGAGTATTTCGTTGTTACTGCAAACCTCACAGAGATATCCTTTACCGGAGCATAGAGCACAGTTAGTTATATGTTTACGACAGATCTCCGTCAGCTCGGTTAGCTGAGATTCTAAAGAGCCGTCATTTATTGCTTCTAAATGAGCCATGCTGTACTTATTATTGACATCTCCTAGCTGAATGAACAGAGGGGAGAGTAAGCTAGTGCCTTCAGAGCATGCACATAAATACCTTCTCATCCATTCTAAGTCTTTTCGCATCTTATGTACCCATTCTAACTCTGCTATAAATGTAAACAGTTTTGAGTTGATATTTTCAATGTCTATGTAGGGTCGGGTCCACGATAACGTAAGCATTTGGTAAGCAATACGTGAGACATGCTTTTTGTCCCAATCCCAATTGTGCACGACTCGTGCTGGTATAGAGAATAAATCGTTCCAGTGACATGTACTGCAGAAGTATAAGCCAGTGTAGTCACACAAACGAGGTTCGTTCCACGAGTCTTTAAATGTCAAGGCTGTATGACATTCGAAGCACTTGTAATTTTGTGCAGCTAGACCTTTTTCAGGGCAAATATTCATTTCAAAATGTCCTTTTTCTGTCATAACAACATGTGCACACACTCTACATATTTGATCTACACATTTGTAATGGCAAACGTATCTACACTCGTTACATATGTAGGAACTTTGAACAATATTCCATATCACTCCACTGCAGTGATCGCAGTACTGTTTGCGATTCGAACTACTTAACTGTTGCTCGAAGTGATGCCCCTTAATAGCCACTTGCTGTCGTAGCAGCCCGTCGTTATCCTTTAAATCTTCGAACCGTAACCTTAGCTCTACAAGATATCTAACTAACCATTTTCTCTCCTCGGAACACTGTGGAGTACTTAAAACGAGTTCTTTACACTGATCTATAGCCTTCTCTATTTCTTCCCGCGTTGCTGAACTGTGTATTTTCAACTTTCTATTGGATATAGACTTAGGTATGTAGTTTGAGTCATAACTATCATCTCCTGAAACACAGCCAGAAGTGGATGATGATGCTGAGGAGGCGATTTCCACGCTCCTGGGGCTACAGCAGATGAGGCTATTTACGTATTTAGGCGATTCATTTGCTAACGCTGCAGCCATAATTGCTAACAATGAAGAAATTACTAATTTGGGTTTATTTATAACACTTCACTTAAACTCCGATAAAAAAAAGTCGAGTAAACTCCTCTTTTAGGCCAACGTTTTATTGTTTTTCGTAACTTGTCATAATGAACGATTTCCGCGTGTTATTTTCATTGTTTCAATGGACAATACATTATTTTTGCATCAATTTATTGCTAATGAGATGTCGTCATTTTTACTGACAGTCTGACATTGACATTTCTTTGTTGTATTACGGTGTTGTTGGCTATGTTGATTTTGTTCCATTTCAAGCAGCCTTCTATACAAATAAAAAAATAACATGATATTTGATTTGTTTCTTCATAGTTTTATATTTCTTTATTAATATTTTGTTTCAAGTATACAATTCTTTAAATAAAAATGTAATTCTGTACAACTTCGTCATGTTTTATTTACACAACTCAGCTACAGTTCACAACACAAGTCGTTTCTGCGCAAGCGTGCCAACGTAACGATTAGGTAGGTACACAATCTGGCATTGACTACAAAACATTACAGAGTGTATAATATACTACTATATTATTGTACTTACTTCCTAGAGTTAATAAGTTAGTTAAATTAATTGATGTTGGTTGAAAATATAAACGGATTGAGTGGAAAGAATTCATTCAACATTTACACGCTTGCATTTATAATATCACTTGATAGCAGTTTAAATTATATTATGAGCGTTTGTAAATATGTTGGTACTTTAAAAGCGTACGCACTTTTACTGAACCAAAATTTTGCGATGTTAAGACCTTGTGCAAAACCGGTTATACTCGTGGAAGTAAATACTATGCACTTCTATTAATGAAAATTAATTTGTTGTAAATATATTATTCTGTTTCAAATAAACAGAAAGATAATCTTGCAATCCTAATATTTTTTTATTTGAGTAAATAATAATATAGGTTAAAGTTTAAAATGGTCGTTCTGTTGTTGTAAATAGGTCCAAACTATACTTATATAACAAGGCCAGTAGATATATTGATATCAAGTTTAAGAAAAATATCGACTCTTAATTTTTCGGTACAAATTGGCAATTGCATACTTTAACCGCCTTTTTATTTTTTTATTACGTTAGTAACAAAATGCCTTTACGCACTGCCTACCTGCTCAGAGAGGAGCAGTCGACGCGCCCCTCCTACCTACTTGTGCGACCATAGCGTGTGTGGCCGACTTCTCGGAGGGTCTATGGTTAGACAGTAGGCACCCCCTTTTTTTTTTTTGTTTTACGTCGGTAACAAAATGCATTTACGCACTGCCTTCCGGCCAAAGGGGGACCGAAAGGGGGTGTGGGACTCACCACCGGCAAACACGACCGCCAGCAGCAATACCCACTAAAAATCTTCCGACGACGCCCGCCGCTTGTTGAGAAAGAGGCGGGGGCCAGTACCTGGGTTGCAGCTTCTGACACCCCGCCTGCGGCCAACGTCCCCCGGACCAAAACCGGAAGGACCTCCTCAGAGAGGCGCAGTGGACGCGCCCCTCCTACCTCCCCCTGCGACCATAGCGTGTGTGGCCGACTTCCCGGAGGGTCCATGGTTAGACAGCAGGGGCCCCCTGCCCCCGCTGCCTAGACCCTCCTGGCGCTGCTGAGCGGGCCCTCCTGGCCTACCCGCTGCGCCCTCCACAGGTCCCTCTTAGTTTCTCCCCCGGTAGTCAGTACTAAGGGCACCCAGAGTCGTTGGTCTCTGGGTGTTACCTTTTCCCGGCTACCGGGAGGTACTCAGCCCCCCCACCACGACAAGGTGGAGACCAGTCGGGGGGTGGCCCTAAGCTTAAATCTAGGGCAACCGGGATCAAGCTAGGATATGATGAGTATTAAACATAAATACATTCACGCCTGTTTCCCTGAAGGGGTAGGCAGTGGCATATTATACGCCCACACTGCGCCAATTATATAGATGATCCCACATAATATAGGTGGCGATCCTATTGCCGCTTACCGGGCACTGTTATGTTTGCCAGAGCCTCGTCCTTTGATCGGCAGGTGCACCACTTGCAGGTGAGGTTAGCTTGGGCTCCCTAGGTCCTGGTAGGATCTTTATCCCTCCCGACTGGTCTCCACCTTGTCGTAGTGGGGGGGTGCTGAGTACTGACTACCGAGGGGATAACTAAGAGGGACCTGTGGAGGGCGCAGCGGGCGGGCCAGGAAGGCCCGTCAAGCAGCACCAGGAGGGTTTTAGGCAGCGGGGGCAGGGGACCCCTGCTGTCGAACCATGGACCCTCCGAGAAGTCGGCCACACACACTATGGTTGCACAAGAAGGTAGGAGGGGCGCGTCCACTGCGTCTCTCTGAGGAGGTCTAGGATCTCTATACGTTTAGTATGATAGCTGTAAGCTATCGTAAGAAATAAAATAAATAAATAGGTAATCACTCAAATCACGCTGTTATCTATATATGACTAATATTTAAATGTAACAAAGATAGATAACTATGTGTCTACGTCCTAGATAACAGCAAACTCGTGTGACCTATCTACACAAGTACGTAAATTAGTCCATTTATAAGTAGCGCATTAATAAATGGTCTGACTCTGATAAAAAAAAAAGTTAAAAAAAAGTAAAATAAAATATTTATTTCATAAACTATTATACATAGTACTTGAAAAAGTCATGATTACAAATGAAAAAAAAAATACAATCGAAATAATATTACACTAAATCACGAAGCTTAGATTCACTTACATGCAACAAAACAATTTAAAAACAAAAAATAATTAAGTGTAAGTGAATCTAAGTGCCAGTTCCGAGCCACCGCTCTGTAAGAAGAACTGGCAAGAAACTCACAGGCTATGCTCATTTAAATTATCGATTGGTTAGTAACCTAAAACCATGGTTGGTACCTAAAACATTTTAGTCAAGTTTGGCTTCATAATTCAGCTCTTATAGGATAGTTAACTTAAACGATTAAGAAGAAAGAATGGCAATAGGCTCGCCACCTATTACGTGGCACTAACTATATGATTACTGTATAATAGGTTTTCCGAATCTCTGAATGTCCACTCGGACTCTATATAGCAGTACCGAAAAAAGATCGAGGGTTCCGTGCTCAAACCCGATAAGTGACAACATCAGATACATAATTTCTGCCGCTTTTTCTTGTGATATTATCAGATAAGTCGATTCCAGAAAAGAAGACTGAAGACTGAGGACTTCATAATCCAATAAGTAAACCTTTTAAGTTTCATTTTTTTTAATTAACCGATAAATTCTTTTAAGTACTGTTTTAAGCCCAAAAACACTTATCGGGTTTGAGCACGGAACCCTCGAGATTATATCTGTACACAGTTAATTGTCTCTTTTGTTTTTTTTTATCTATTGGTTTCTTTAGTTTCATTTTGTCGCGCTTGGTTACACTGGTTATTGTATTCAAGTATGTTAACTTACTAACCTGGACGCATTAACAAATGTGTACTTATTTTATACACGATTAAGCAAGTTGTGTTTGCCTGTAAATACAAATACAAATATTTATTTCTGTAACTTACAAATATGGAACTATTACATTTATGGGAATCTCTTTTTAAGCAAAATGTTTGCTTGTGATAAGAGAAACCGCTCTTCTATAGCCTTTTTCAACATTCAGTAAGAACGTACCGATTTATTTATTTTAAAAAAATAATATAGTTAGGGATAAAATAAAAAATATACATTTAACATAATATACATGTAAAAATATACATGTAAATCTGTTGTACAATTATATTATAACCATAACAATGTTAAATTTAAGCAATTATTATTGTAACATCAGTTGACAAACCTAATAAATAAATAATAATTGGCGAAGTGTGGGCGTATAATATGCCTCTGTCTATCCTTCGGGGAAACAGCCGTGAATGTATGTATGTAACTTAAAAGAGCGGCAATAGCCCAGTGGCGAGTCCTGTAGACTTCAAATTCAGACAGTCTCGGGTTCAAACCCTTGTGGACTATGACTTTTCGAAGTTATGTGCGTAATTATCGCTTGCTCCGTGCCTCAAATTCAAATTCAAATTCATATTCATTTATTCAAGTTTGGCTCAAAAGAGCTCTTATGAAGGTCAAAACTTAGAAACTAGCGCGCCCATTCACTGCTGGCGGGAGCTTGATCGTAAAAGAACGGGCAAGAAAATCGTCAAGGTTAGTTTTTTCTCCCGCCAGTTACAAGAATCGTCGGAAATCCTCGGAAAGCACGTTCAATTCAATTCAATTTTTTATTGCATGCTACATTGGGTAGTTACATAATGTAATGTATGTGTATACATAGAGATGTTAATTACAATGTAGCGCCCTGTAAGGACATAGCAACCAAGTTAAGACGTTGGTCCCGGCTGTTTTGAACATCTATAGCAGTCGTTATTCGGAAAGTCAGTAGGAAGTAGAAAGTTATTAGGGAAGTAGTCTAATATCCTGGTTTAACCATAGAATAATGTATTTCTCCTTGGGTTGTGAAGGTCAGAGGGCAGTCGCTCCATGTAATAACTGAATTCAGCCAAATATAGTTAAACCAGTGGACAGATCCTTGGCTCTAAGCTTAAGTTTAGGGCAACCGGATAATGCTAGGATATTAGATTATTAATATTATATTATTACTAGCTGTTACCCGCGACTTCGTCCGCGTGGAATAGTATCTTTGGGTAGCATTTACAACCCCCTTTTCGCAATAAAAAGTAGCCTATATCCTTTCTCAGGGTCTAGACTATCTGTATATCAAATTTCATTTAAATCCGTTCAGTAGGTTTGGCGTGAAAGAGTAACAGACAGACAGAGTTACTTTCGCATTTATAATATTAATTAGTAAGGATTATTATATTTATACTAAACAACCATGGCAGTCAGGAGTTTAGCATGACGACCGTCTCAAATAAATATAATACTCGGTCTATGGCCACTGGCAGATATATAATTCCCATGATACACAACTACTATGGTTGACAGAACGTTGAAAAAACGTGTGCCATATTTATTAAATAGTCTGCCAGAGGACATTACCTTTATAGATAGTAAGTCTAAATATAAGAGAAAACTAAAACAATAGATACTATTTAGATTTAATATATAATTTTTTGTTAATGTATTGGCTTTCTCAGAACTAAAAATTAATTATATAGTTAAAATTAAATATATATAGACGATAAATATAAGTACGGAGAATCAGACCCCGCAGTTAAACCGAACTCACGGTTTTGTGGGACTATGTTATAAATAAGTTGATATAACCTGTACTTACTGAATAAATAAATAACAATAATTATAATTATGATGATGATGAAAGTCAACTTAAAAACCCATTTGCTACGGCTCAGTATGACGTGGGTGTTTGTGATGGCAATCAGGTCTTCACCTGATGTGTCGCGGGTGTAAATGACCCAACCGATTATGGCTGGGTGTTGTGTATAACGGTCGAGTATGACGCACAAGGCCGTCTTTAAACTATTTGAGGCCCTAGGCACGTTAGGATCATGGGGCCTCTATGACCTTGAGAAAGCTCACTCACTCCCATCTGTCAAAAAGTTCAAGCTATGTTGTACACGGTGCGCGATGCGCATGCAGCAAGCTAAAGCTAATAAGCAAGTAGGTATTGGAGTAAGTCATTATCATCAGATTTTTCAAAATTAATGTTTTTCGGTAATACCTAAATATCGGTTATCCGTTGGTAATCTGGCAGGAACTAGGGGGCCCCATTAGATCGCGGGGCCCTGGGCACGTGCCCATAGTGCCCAGTGGGGAAGAGGGGCCTGATGACGCATGAACCGGCCACCGTTTCGCTCAAGCATATTTTAGTGAACGTAACGACCCAACGCATGACGCCACCACCGCAGAGACAGAGTATTCTGTCCTGTAAACGCTATAATATATGGGACTCTTACTCGGGACCAACAAAAGAATAGGCGAAAAGTGGGCGTATGAAGATACGTCTGCCTACCCCTTCGGGTAAACAGGCGTGAATGTTTGTAAGTAATCAATTAATCAGCGCTGGTTTGGTTTCTGGCCTCCGACACGCGATTTCGCCACTCTGCTCTGTTCTCAGCCACCTGTCGCTAATCAAGCCGTTGCAGGTGACTTAGATATTATTCGAACTGGTCTATCCAGCGGTAGCGAGGGCGTCCGACTGGACGACCCAGATAAGGTCTCTTAATAGCTCGATCCGACTCCATTCTCTCAACGTGGTCAGCCAGCGCAGCTTGGCATAATATGTATAATTATGTATATAGTATGCACACGTAAGTTATTAGGTCTCCATGAAAGACCAGCGCTGTTGTGGTCCTCCACTGCAGCACATGCTGAGTGGAGTCCTTTTTAGGCATATTAAATTTAAATTTATGTGTAAAGATTGTTTACTGTTATGACTTCTGTTCTTTTTTTATATGCATTTATGTCTAAACAAATTTTTATTTAATTTCATAATTGTAATTTATAAATATATGCACGTACACATACCTACTTACTTTTGTTTTTATTTCTTTTAATTTTTTCTTTTGTAATTAAATTAGTAACCATTAATAAGTTGCGATTGGTGAACTTCATGTTCCCCGCTCAGCCACCCGTCGTCGCCATCTTCGGTTGTTATTAGTCAAATTCATTTGTTGTGAAATGTAAACAAACAGTGTTTTGGTGATTTAAAACAGATTTCGTGTTAATAATAATAACGCACTGTATTATAATAAGTTGTAGGGAGTGTTAACGGACCTATGATAACCTAAAGAAGTGCAGTTAAATAAGGAATTAGAGTTAGTCACCGAACATAACCTAATTTGTATTTTCAGTGTTTTAATATTTTTTATGCGGGTGAACCTGTGTGAACTCATTTAATATCTTATTTGATAATATTTACAATGTCGGATATTGAGCCTGTCTGTCACCAAAACTCTGAAATACCAGTTATTGTTAACCAAAACGAAATCTGTTTTAAATCACCAAAACACTGTTTGTTTACATTTTACAACAAATGAATTAGCAACCGAAGATGGCGACGACGGGCGGGGAACGGGGAACATGAAGTTCAACCAATCAGAGCGCGAGGTGCGTCTGTCGCATGCCATTTTACAATCTGACGGTTTGTCTTCGATAGATTATAATCTATCGAAAAATAATGCGTTAAATTGTGAGCAGTTTGTAACGGATCACAATTTTTCGACAGATTACAATTTCGCGGGATAGATTATAATTTAACGTTATTTACAATTTTACGGTGACATATACATTATCTTATAAATAACTTGTATTAGCATGTAAGTCATTATGATGGAAATAAATGGTTATTATTTCTCCACTTCCAGAGCCGTTACTTCGAGTGTGATGAGAGCGAGGGCTATAGCTCTGACGAGAGCGACTACACGCCGCAGTACGTGCCTCAGCAGCCACCGCCTCAACTGGAGACACAGGACGTGGAGGATGAGGACGATGAGGTAAGGACAATATTATTTCATGATAATGATTATGGGTATAGGGATCCTTTTTTTTTTTTTATAGTGGTAAATGCCTTTACGCATACTTTGCGCCGCAGGGACAGCACAAAGCTATGTCGGGCTCCCCGGCCGAGATGATAGTGGCCGGGTATAGGGATCCTAGCAAGACCTTAGGAGCCCAAGCCAACCTCACCTGCAAGTGGTGCACCTGATCAGCGGACGAGGCTCTGGCAAAAATAACAGTGCCCGGTAAGCAGCAATAGGCTCGCCACCTATTACGTGGACCCAACTATATAATTGGCGAAGTGTGGGTGTATAATATGCCTCTGCCTACTCTTTCAGGGAAACAGGCGTGTATGTATGTATAAAGATAAGGCACGTTAAGTCGTTAACCCGGTTCCGCTGCCTCCGCCAATACACACTGATTTCGCGGTAAAATAAGAAACATAAAATAAACATTATTATGTTCACGCATAATCCCACGACCTCACGACCATAGACACCAGCAGGGGAGGGAAGATTCCTTGTAATAACTATTTAAAGCGGATCTTTATAGTAAAGTAAGTAAAAAAAACATTTATTTCATAAACTATTATACATAGTACTTGAAAACGTCATGATTACAAATGAAAAAAAAAACAATCGAAATAATATTACACTAAATCACGAAGCTTAGATTCACTTACATGCAACAAAACAATTTAAAAACAAAAAATAATTAAGTGTAAGTGCCAGTTCCGAGCCACCGCTCTGTAAGAAGAACTGGCAAGAAACTCACAGGCTATGCCCTTTTAAATATGTCCATTAGTTTGGTACTAGAATTACAATCTTCATTTGTCTGTGAAGCTATACAATGCAATATAACATAACCTTAACAATATTTATGTTTTCAAGTCATTCATATTAGAACTGTCATTCTTATAGTTAACTGAGATCTCTACATGTAACGTTTTAGGTAACTAGTGAAAAAAAAACTTGGTTTTCTTTAAGATCTACAGGAAAATTTAGATTCGTCAAATTTTTCAAATCAAGAAATAAAAGCAAATGGATTCTTTGTCAGAATTTGTCAAGGTTTGTCAGTTTATCTGTCTGTTGTAGTTTTTTCTCAAGATTTGTCTTGTGGTGACTCTTATCGGGGGGATCTGTCAGTCAGCCTGTCGTGATTCTAAAGGGGGGAGGGTATTGCCCGTCAGTCAGTCTGTCTGTCGGTGACTCTAACGGGACTTCCAAAAGGCAATAAGATTAAGAAGAATCAAGAAACTCATCTCGACTTTTTTCAGATTATGTCTTAAAATCTAATACAATCAAAGAACTTATATATAGTCATTTGCTCACTTATATAAATTATTAAAACAATTAATTATAAATTGTTTTTTCATGTCTTTGTCATGTCATTTCATTTTATCAGCGATAATTATTGCTTTGTTGTGTTTATATTTTCAAAAATATTGTTGTTATTGATTTGTGTTTCTTTTTTCCAAAATATTATTGAGTTGTTGAGTGAAGGTAAAATGCCATGAGCAAGACGACAAAACATAGGCCGGCTATTGCACGGCGATCAAGAATACGTCGTGCTATTTTGGATGAAATGCTGCGTGCTGCTTTTAATTACAACAGTCTGATTATAGTATATACGGATAGATTGGAATGATGGACGCAATATGTCCACATTGTGATGCGGCTAACTTTCGTGAATTGGATGAACGTTGTGCAATTGTTTCAAATACAAGACCATCCAAGGTTTTTCCATCAGCATAACGCATTAGTTCAATTGTTCAAAATTGCTCTCGATCGTATGCCAAAATTATTGAACAAATATGAATATTATATGGCAGAAGACATTTTAATTCGTATGCGTCATCATGAAAGAAATCCCGATTGGTGGATTACCTTGGAAATGTACAACGAAGCTTTAATAATAATTGAAGATATGTGTCTAAAGATTTTAAATAAAGCATTAGCACAATTGGGTATGACCGCACCAAATCGTGAGATACATGATTTTTTTGATCGTGAATTGCAATATGAGCAGGAGTTCAATTCTAATGCAAAACTTTCGTTGTATCATTGATTTTAGCGACTATTCGATCGGAACAGAAAATTGCATTGCATCTTCGGGAATTGCTGCTACATTATTAGAAGGTGGTCGGACCGCACACTGCATTAAAATTGCCTTTGAATGTACAGGTGATTGAAACTCCAACATGCAATATTTCGAGAAATTCTGCTATGGCAAAAGTTCTGCGATTAACGTCAATTATTTTATTGGATGAGTGCACAATGGCAAATAAAAAATCAATAGAAGCATTTAATCGAACAATGCAAGATTTACGCGGTAATCAACAGCTTTTTGGTGGTGCTCTGATATTGCTGTCAGGGGACTTTCGTCAAACATTGCCTGTCATTTCTCTATCAACTCCTGCTGATGAAATAAACGCCTGTTTGAAGTCATCAGTTCTTTGGAGATATGTACGAAAATTTACAATGAACATTTATATGCGTATTCACCTACATAATGATGCAACTGCCCATGAGTTTTCAAAACAATTGTTAGAAATTGGTGATGGCAAAATACCAATCGACAGTACCAACGTTACGGATTGATCACTTTACCGAACAATATTTGTACAATTGCGCAATATATAGATGAGTTGATTAAATGTGTTTTTCGGAATATTCTTCAGAATTACAGAAATCATGATTGGTAGAGAGAACGCGCCATTTTAGCACCGAAAAACATTCATATCAATGCCATTAATTTTCAAATTCAAGCGAAACTGCCAGGTTTAGTCATGACATATAAATCAATTGACAGTGTTATGAATCAAGATGAGGCAATGAATTATTGAATTTTTAAATTCATTGGAACCGGCTGGTATACCACAGCATTGCTTGAATCTGAAAATTGGTTCTTCGATTATATTATTGCGAAATATTAATCCACCAAAACTGTGTAATAGCACCAGATTGGCAGTGAAAAAGTTATTTCCAAATTTGATTCAAGCTACAATCTCAACTGGTAAATCAAAAGGAGAAGTGTGTTTGATACCGCGTATCCCTATGATTCCAACTTACATGCCTTTTGAATTCAAAAGATTACAATATCCTGTGCGTTTATCATTTGCGATGTCCATAAATAAGGCCCAAGGGCAAACACTTCACGTTTGTGGTGTCAATTTGGAGGAATCATGTTTTTCACATGGCCAACTTTATGTTGCCTGTTCCAGAACCCCCAACTGTTTATTTATTCATGCTCAAAATGGGAAAACAAAAATAATGTTTATCCAAATGTTTTAGACTAACCCATATAAACCCACCATAGTAAAAGTACCCAATTCTTTTTTATTTTTTGCTCTTTGCTGATAAATATAATATATAAACAATATATCATTTGGGTCATTTGGAATTTTACATAGCTAGCAATTTAAAATATTTTTTTGTTTGAATAAATGAACTTAATAATCTTTTTTTTTATTACTATGCCTTATACGTAGCGAAGCACGCACCGGGCCGCTAGTAATGTATAGGTATGTCACCGTAAAATTGTAAATAACGTTAGATTATAATCTATCCCGCGATATTGTAATCGGTCGAAAAATTATGATCCGAAATAAACTGCTCACAATTTTACGCATTATTTTTCGATAGATTATAATCTATCAAAGACAAACCGTTAAATCACAATCTGTCGCGCGTTAAATTGTCTACTGTTTAAAGCCTGTCCATGATTGGCTGGTCTTGCCATCAAGACCAGCCAACCACTCTCTTATTTATTATTTAACTGCACTTCTTTAGGTTATCATAGGTCCGTTAACACTCCCTACAACTATAATACAATGCGTTATTATTATTAACACGAAATCTGTTTTAAATCACCAAAACACTGTTTGTTTACATTTCACAACAAATGAATTTGACTAATAACAACCGAAGATGGCGACGACGACGGGCGGCTGAGCGGGAAACATGAAGTTCAACCAATCAGAGCGCGAGGTGCGTCTTTCGCATGCCATTTTACAATCTGACGGTTTGTCTTCGATAGATTATAATCTATCGAAAAATAATGCGTTAAATTGTGAGCAGTTTGTTACGGATCACAATTTTTCGACAGATTACAATATCGCGGGATAGATTATAATTTAACGTTATTTACAATTTTACGGTGACATATATAAGAAAGCCAATGTGATCGAGCGGAACCCCGTACTAGGATACCCTGTGTTACAGGATTCCGGCCCTCAACTACTGACCCATGCACTCAACTCATTAATGATTAGTTGATTACATATTACAAAACTATAACTAAAAGAAATAAAAACAAAAGTGTGTAAGTGTACTTGCATGTTATATTATATATTTATAAACTGCAATATATATATACCGAATCATATTATAGGTGTGGTGTGTGTTTGAGGATGAGTGTGCATGAGCGTGTGTGTATGAGCGTGTGTGTGTGTGTGAGTGTGTGTGTGTGTGTGTGTGTGTGTATTTGAGTGTGTGCGCGTTCGTGCTTGCGTGTTGTTGTATGTAGATAGTACATTAATGGTACTGCAAAAACATTCATATAGACCTATATTTTTACCTTTACCATACCTTCCGTTTCTTTAATAATACAACATATTTACCATTTATAATACAATATAATATACATTTAATTTAATAGGTATAGAATTAATTTAATTTTCAATATAATTATTACTGTGTAATAAACCGAATACAATAATCTAAATTTAAACTAATCTAAATATAAAAAGCTAGCATCCTCCTCTCTTCTAAGTTGCCATACCCTACAGGGTCCATATTGTGTATGTAATATTATAAATAACATCTTTGTAACATATGGAGTGCAATAAAGACATTGAGTATTGAGTATGTGTATTTTTGCATTGTTCTTACATTCTGTTTTAGATATGTTTATGTACGTGTTGTGACAGTTATATGTTGTCGAAATAAATGAATTTTCATTTAATTTCAAAGACAATGACAAATACTTCATTACTTACTTCATAATTTCATTACTTACCTATACGTTATTCTCTACCCCGGACGCAACGGTCGCAACCGGCATAACGCCCTAATGAATGATATTACTATTTTCCAATATTCCAGGTGTTTCTCGACACAGCACCAGACGACAACACCTCCACAGATCTCCTGCTAGACCCCAAGGAGCCAGCCAAGATGTCGGTCTCGTCAGACGAGCTGGTGTCGGAGGATGATGCCATGCAGCTGGAGGTAGCAGCCGGGACCCCGGTGCTGCTCAACTATCTACTGACGCATCCCATCACTTGCGCTATTCAATGAGAACTGTCTGTCCTTTACTAACGTTCAGTGATATTTCTGAAACGTCGTTCCATCACTTTGCGACCATCTCACGATTTCCGAGCATTAATTATTGTTGTTTTGAAGAAAAGGGTACTATTTACGCTAATTTATTAGAAGAAGAGAGGTCTAAATAACTGTACTTTGCTCCTGAGGCAGTGGATCCTATTGCCACAGCGCCGAAACCTTCACAGTTTTCTTGCTAAACACCAAGGACTATCTTGGTCATCAATCACCAAGAAACCTGCTGAGATGTCATGTCTCACCAGGGATTATGTTCCCAAATAATTTTAAAAGAACTCTTGTCTTATCGCGGGGGCCACAGGCAGTCCGTGGCGCACTTTGATTCTTATGTCGGATCTTTTGCGCATCCCCTTGCCATCATCTTAATGACAGTCTTTGCAGATTGGAGCCCATAGTCTCTTGGCTGTGGGTAGGCCCCAGGAGACCCATTCGGCAAGCAGCCAGCGAATCACAGGTACACAGCAGGTGTTCCATAGACTCCTCTTCGTCTCTACATCTACGACATAGCGGTGATTGCACTAGTCGCATCCTGTGGAGCATTTTGTTTGTGACATAATGCCCTGTTAGAGCCCCAATTATCAGTCTGGCTTGTTTTCTACTACCTTCGCATAGGGATTTACACCAGCTGCTTCCTGCCTCCCCGATGAAGGCCTTTGAATGCTTAAGCGCTGGTAGCAGCTGTGTATTAAAGTCATGGTCCTCTGACTCCTGAGGTCGTAGATTCTATTCCACAGAGTCAACACATTAACAGATGTCATACTAAGAACCAAGCCACCTCGACAACACCTCCACAGACCTCCTACTAGACACCAAGGAAACTGCCAAGATGTCTTTCTCATCTAGGGTTATGCTTGCGAAAACATGTCAAAGAACTCTTAGCTGTTTATTAAAATCAAAGTTCCTTCTGCGACATCATCACGACAACATCACCACTTTGCAGAAGGAGAGACACCAAGGAACCTGCCCATTCAGTGAGATCTGTCTATCCTTCACCACCGGTAGCATGGAGATCAGAACCAGCAGAATAAATAAATAAATCTTTACGAACTTGCGGTGACCCCAGCTATTATTTAGAAACATAGTTCCATCACAGTATGTCGTGTGTATACGTAGTGTTGGTAGACCTACCAGATGGACTGGTGATTCAAAATATTGTGTGGGCCTCTCCTGCACCAGGGTAACTAACAACAGGGCAGAGTGGAGACGTATTCGAGAGGCATTTGTCCAACGGTGGACAGAAAGGAGCTGAAGAAGAAGATGGCATGTGACTAAACATTATTATACTACTATTCTTAAGCTTAATGAGTATTGAGAAAATGAAAAGTATGGTGACTCCGGCCTTTATTTCTGAAACGTGGTTCGACAAACCATTATCTCCCTCCTCCCACAGTGGGTAATTCCTTATAAATTGTTGTTTTCTGGAACAAAATAAAACAACATCGGTTGGGGTCATCTTTTAGTTGCCCAAGTCAACGCCTACTCTCTGACGGCTTGCTGGGACTCCCTTCAGGGATTCACGCTAAGGGCGGTGCCCTAAGTCCCCCTGGTGAAAGCACCCCATTCGTCCAGCATCTTAGGGTTGATGCTCTGTGTGAAGAGACCCTGGGAAAGGGCCTAGGACCCAAACTCGCACCCTGTTATCTGGCAGAAGATTGCGAAAGCATCTGTTGAGCCGCGGCCCCCCAGCCCCTTCCATCCACCCGGTGGAACATCTTCCCTTTAGTAGGGGGCCCAACATGAGCATGTCATGGCTTCCAGACGTTAGATTATTGTTGATTTGAAGAAAAGGGGATTATTTTCAAAAATATCATAAAATAAAATATGCTTTATTGTCTTTAAGATCAACAGGATCATTTAGATTCGTCAAATATTTACACACAAAATGGAAATTCGATAATTTTTAACACCAATTTAAGTTATATATGACTATGTTTAAAAAGCTCTTGGATTGTTACGAAACTGTACCTACCTTTATATATATCTTAAATCTAAATATTATTTACTTATATCTGATCTTCTATAAGGTTTAAAAAAAAATATTCTGCGTTTGCTATATGAACTAATGATATATTGTGAAATGATTATTGAATTAAAGTTATTAGTATTATTTAGTATACGGAAAGGCCTAATTTATTTATATATTAAGTGCCATATAAGATAAATAAATTAAATTATATATAATAATTATAAAGTTAGAAAATTTGACATAAAATACATATTTTATGTTAATTCACTAATGTAGTATACTATAATACATGCCCATAGACCAACATGGCGCGGAGGTCAATATATCTGCACTCCTATGTATTATGATCTCAAAGTCGTTAGTTTGATTCCTACACAAGACATATAGTAAGCAAGATAATGATTTTTAAGTGTTGGTCTGGTTATTTTCTATGTATTATAAATAAGTACCTATATATTTTGGGTGCTTCCTATGTATTATAAGTATATACTAGCACTAGTAATACAAGTTCCAAGTATTTTTTATTAATAAGGTATTATAACAAGAATTCCTGCTTGCCTAGTTATATATTATCAATAGTTGTACCTACAAAAGTTTAGGCGCGTAAGTCGATATACAGTTCTTATGCTGCAAAAGGTCATGGAATCGATTCCCAGTCCATTCAAACTTCAAATACTTTTTATTTCATAAACTATTACATAGTACTTGAATGCGTCAAAATTATAAAAAAATAACAAAAACAAATAAAATATAATTATACTAAAATCACGAAGCTTAGATTCACTTGCAACCAAACAATTTAAAAAAACAAAAAATATTTAAGTGTAAGTGAATCTAAGTGCCAGTTCCGAGCCACCGCTCTGTAAGAAGATTCTATTGCATTGTACCCACAGATTAAAATATACAATAGATAACGAAAATGCGTGTATTGCGCGTGTCCGAACCCCGACCAATCGTCGAGGTTGTGCACCGCTACTGACAGTCCGCGCGCGTCTGTTGTTGTTTTATAAATATTATAACATAAACGACTTCACATTTAAATATTTAACATCAGCGGCATCAGTGTAGATGAGTCAGGGGGCCTACCGCCGAGTTCGATGGCAATCGATTTTAAGACAAAATGGATTTCGAATTGATTCTGTCGTACCGCCGAAGTCATGGAAATCGAAACAAAATTGCGTTCTCCATTTACCTATTGGTCAGTCACGGACTGAAGGTCATGAATGAGAGGTGGCTGTCGGAAGATTCCCCGGTACGGATTAATGAACGTAAACAAAGTTTGATCTAGATGGATTACCGGTAATCCATCGAATTCGGCGATAGGCCCCCAGTTTGGATTTTACGTCACTAAATGTCGGCAGTGACGTGACAGTAGGTGTTAAAAAAACGGCACGCTTGGTATTTAATACATACATACATAAGTTCACGCCTGTTTCCCCGAAGGGGTACGCAGAGGCATATTATACGCCCACACTTCTCCAGTTATATAGTTGGTCCCACGTAATGGGTGGCGAGCCTATTGCCGCTTACCGGGTACTGGGGGCCTACCGCCGAATTCGATGGATTACCGGTAATCCATCTAGATCAAACTTTGTTTACGTTCATTAATCCGTACCGGGGAATCTGCCGACAGCCACCTCTCATTCATGCATGACCTTCAGTCCGTGACAGACCAATAGGTAAATGGAGAACGCCATTTTGTTTCGATTTCCATTAGTTCGGCGGTACGACAGAATCAATTCGAAATCCATTTGGCCTTATAATAGATTGCCATCGAACTCGGCGGTAGGCCCCCTGTTATGTTCGCCAGAGCTTCGTCCGTTGATCGGCAGGTGCACCACTTGCAGGTGAGGTTGGCTTGGGATCCTTAGGTATTGGTAGGAACCCTACACACTTGGTTTTTAATACAAATCGCGATACTTGTGTTATCTATTGTATATCTGTATCTGAGATTGTACCTATAGCGTAATTTACGTAAGCAATTGGTAATTTAAAAGAAAGAAAGAAAGAAAATAATTTATTCTGTGACACATGATACATAGCCATAGCCAGTAAGTTTCTGTAAATGTAATATTTATTATGTTATATATAACTGTAATAGAAAGAAAGAAAGGAAGAAAATATTTATTCAATACAAGTTGCAAGAAAAAAAATAACAGAAAATAAGTACAAAATAATAAAAACACAAATCAATAACAATAAGAACTCAAATGTAAGAAGTACTCAACTTGTATTGAAAAGGTGCTCACTCAGCAAATTGTCGAACATCACAGAGATGTCGCGACGCTGATCTTCCGTGGGCACCTGTAATAAAGTTTAACTTACATTTTAAGTAAATAAGTAATAGTTGTGCTAAAGACTGCCAATGTATATAAATTGCTGTTGCAAGATAGAATTTTATTTAATTGTGTAAATTACATGGTACTTAATGTTATAATATAATATAATATATTATGTTACAATAATACTATACAAATTAACATCGCAATAACAAGTGTAAGAGAAATAAAAAAATATAATATTAGCCATTAAAAAAAAATCTTAACATAAAAAAATAGTTATATTAAAAAAATTGGTTGCCTGTAAAGTCGGTATACGGGCGAAAGTTTTACGTGACAACGACTTTGAGTGGTAAAATAATTTTAATGTGAATATTCATTCGTATAGTAGGAAGAAGGATGAAATAATACTGTAACACCCGGGCATGGTTAGCCCGCCTAAGAGCGAGAGAGACAGACATAAAAAGTGAAAGGCACGCGTGCCTCTCACTCGCTCTCATTGTGACCGCATAACGTGAGCGGAGCGTAACGCAGTTTCTTGAAATGTCACCCGGCAAACCAATTTATAAGACGTTGTCACGTCAAAAAAAATTGATTATAGTTTTGTGGTTCCCCGTCGACGACCGATATTTATTTATTTAATTAGTTACGCGGGTCTGGCCTAATTACAATAATTAACTAAGTTAGTAAATTTCTATAGCGTAAGGGCATATGCTAAGGGAGTAAGCTATACTCCGCACTAAGGTCGTGGGTTCTATTCCCACACGAAATATTTATTGTTATTTTTAATGTGATTTGTCATAATGCTACATCCTGCCTGATGGTAAGCAGTTGATGCATTTCAAAAACAATTAAAGCGCTTGTGTTAACCTTCTCTAAGGCTGCCTGTCCACTGAAGCGGAGCGAGGATACAGAGCGGAGAAACGGACAAATATTAGCCAATGAGATTTCATAAAATCTTCGCTTCTCTCCTGTCCGCGATTTCTATTGGATAATATTTCTCCGTTTCTGCACTCTGCTGCCTCTCTCCGCTTCAGTGGACAGGCAACCTTATAGTCCTGGTTCTTTCAAGCGGGGCGTGAAACGGCATATATGAGTGAGGGCGCTAGTTACCGTGCTCATATAGGTAATTGTGTTGAAAATTGAGTATGTACTTGTACATATGTGGTATTAAGTCTTCGAGTGTGAATACCTACTTCGTGTAGCTTTTAAAAGGTCGCGCCATTTTGACGTCAAGTTGGCGGGAACAGAAAGATTCTAGACTCCTTTGAGGTTTGTCTTTGGTTCCGAACGAACCAGTGAAATCCGAACTTGTTTCGTAGTAACTCAACAATCGAAACTTCGGTCGGACCCGAACATTCGGATGGATCATTTCGTAATAGACTTCCTGACATATTTTTTTTTCCTTTTGAGGTACAATTAAGATTTAGACGATATGGCGTGGAGGCGAGTTCGATTCCCACACAGGACAAATCTTTGTGTGCATAAACAGGAATATTTGTTTTGGTCCTATTTATACTAATTATTTACAAAAAAAAAGTATGTATTTATGTTTACCCGCGATTTAGTATCCATAACACAAATTTTAAATGATACTTATTTTGAAACTAAAATAATTAGTAATTTTCAGAAAATATTTATTTATTTGAATGTCATTTTCGGGGTACAAATAATATTTAATCTAATTAAAAAGCAGTACTTATTTATGTAGCACATACATTTTTATATTTATATAAATAAATTTCAAATTGATCCCGCCATCTTGACGCTTTCTGTATATATCTAACCGGGGGATTTGCTAGTCAGTCTCTCGGTGTCTCTAACTGGGGGATTTTTCAGTCAGTCTGTCGGTGTCTCTATACGGGGAATTTGTCAGTCAGTCTGTCGGTGTCTCTAACCGGGGGATTTGTCAGTCAGTCTGTCGGTGTCTCTAACCGGGGGATTTGCCAGTCAGTCTGTCGGTGTCTCTAACCGGGGGATTTGTCAGTCAGTCTGTCGGTGACTCTAACCGGGGGATATGTCAGTCAGTCTGTCGGTGTCTCTAACCGGGGGATTTGCCAGTTAGTCTGGCGGTGTCTCTAACCGGGGGATTTGTCAGTCAGTCTGTCGGTGTATCTAACCGGGGGATTTGCCAGTCAGTCTGTCGGTGTCTCTAACCGGGGGATATGTCAGTCAGTCTGTCGGTGTCTCTAACCGGGGGATTTGTCAGTCAGTCTGTCGGTGACTCTAACCGGGGGATATGTCAGTCAGTCTGTGGGTGTCTCTAACCGGGGAATTTGTCAGTCAGCCTGTCGGTGTCTCTAACCGGGGGATATGTCAGTCAGCCTGTCGGTGTCTCTAACCGGGGAATGTGCCAGTCAGTCTGTCGGTGTCTTTAACCGGGGGATTTGTCAGTCAGCCTGTCGGTGTCTCTAACCGGGGGATTTGTCGGTCAGCCTGTCGTTGATTCTAACGAGGCTTCTAAAAGGCAACGAGATTAAGAAAATGCCTCAAGAAACTCATCTCTTTTGTCTATTGGTACTGCTTGTAAATTTGAGAATTCAGGTTATGTATTGTGTGTAGGTTTAAAATAAAAGTAATGTAAAATAAGACTCTAGCTTTCAATATCCTAATATAATATAAAAAGAGATGAAAAAGTGAGATTTTATAATTGATAGTGAAATAAGAATTAGTTTTGTGTGTCTAATATATAATAAATGAATATAATAGGTACAGTCAGCATCATGTAGTTGTTAACCCTTGAACGGACAGGGGAGTTTTAATTATTCATTAGTTTTCCACCTTACCTTAACAGGATAAAGTTCATTTTACGGTAACAATATATTGACCATTGTCCTATTAAGGGTTAACATCTAAAGCGCAGTGTGTTACCGTTCTAGATTAGTGCCACCCCCTCTCATCTCACGGGGAGTCGTAAGAGTCGACGAAGAGAAATGTTACCGGATGATGGGCAGCGTCATCCTGCGTACTGGCTGGAACTGCGATCACCAACCCGCCTGCCCAGCGTGCTGATTATGGGCAAATACCAATAGAATGTAATCTATTTGGGAAGCTAATGTTCAGCAGCGGACTCATAAGGCTGATAAGATTACGAAGATACAAAGCGCCATAAAGATTTACGCATGTGTCTGCCAGAAGCTTTCGGGCGTGTTCCGATATATATGTTACCGGCCAAACCCGATTTAAGGACAAACTAGTATGGCCTAGCCCAAACTAATTATTATTTAGGTGGGCTGCAACTATTATAATAAAATGTTTTATAATGGTAAGAAAAAAAAATAACCTCAACCTAACCTAAAAAGAGAAGTATAAGTATCTCTTTTTGGGTTAGGTTGAGGTTATTTTTTTTCTTATCTTAAAAAAACATTTTATGCAGCCCACCTAAATTAGTTTGGACTAGGCTATACTAGTTCCACCATGGGGTGGTCAACTATGGGTTGACGAAAAAGATGACGGGTCTGTGACACGGACTGGCGTGGTGCTACAGGAGGATAAGGTCTTTCTGTCACCTTCTTGGCACCTTACGTAGGGCAGGAAACAGTGGGGTTTAGTCGGTAGTCCCGGCCACTATCAACTCGGCCGGGGAGCCCGACATAGCTTTGTGCTGTCCCTGCGGCGCAAAGTATGCGTAAAGGCATTTACCACTATAAAAAAAAAGGCTATACTAGTTTGTCCTAAAATCGGGTTTGGCCGGTAACATATAAATATATAGTCAACATAATTTTTAAACTGCTTAAATGTCTTTTTGAGCACACTGTATAGGACGAAGTGAAAACTGTTTATTTTTCATAGTTAAGGCACTAATTGGACGTAGTTATGCAAAATGAATTCAGCCACAAAAACTTACTTTTGAGAAAACAGGAGTTATAGTAAATTTGATATAACATATTATAAAAAAAAAATTGTTTGTTTTCGAATTCCTGTTAAATACGTGTGCGTGTGGACTGAGTGATCTTTTCAAAAAACTCATCCAACCACAACCAAATTATAAGAGGATTTAGGAAATAATTGTGAAAATTTCATAGTAAGATAAAAAAATTGTGAAACCTAAACAAAGAAAGTTAGAACTAGTTAACTGGATCACTCAATCTGGACACCTGAAGAATAAGCCATAACGCATATCCAAGAATATACAATCTATGTGTTTATGATTTGCATTTGAAATAATTGTGAAAAATTTGTGAAAGCTGCTTAACAAACTTTCGAATCGTTTCAATGGCACGTTTTAGATTTAGAACGGATTTTAAGGATCACTCAGAATGCACTATGTTCAGTTGAGTGATCTTTTAAAACATCACCTTATACTGCAAAATTATGAAACATTGTCATGTTTATTATAAATTAAGCTTCTGGGAAAATTTGTGAAACAGAGATCGTGGTTAACATCTTACTGATTTAAGAGAAAATGAAAATCTTATTTTTCTCGATCGTCCGAACTGAGTGATCCTTATCTTGAACTTTATTTAATAAACCGAAACTTATAGGTAGAAGGTAGTGACATCAGAAATTGTGAAAAATGTTGCTCTAAAATCTAACGAACTGATCGTCCCCGTAAGTGGTATATTTTAAAAAATATCTAATTTTTTACAATTCTGAAGGAAAACGTTGAGTAGGGTACTGGTACTTTTTTATGTTGTCGGATTTTTCTCGATGGGTAATTGATTCATTTTTTTCAAATTTGGGAAGCTGACGGCGTTGTGCAGTGAATTTAATGCTAGTTTTTTTTAAATATTGCTGTGGTATAAATATTATAAATAATAACAAATTCAATATTCAAACCATCATTAGTATTAAAAAAATATTATTATTACATTAAAATTATTTTTTAAATATGGTTTTAAATAAGAACGAGACTACGTTTTTTGAACATAAGAAATTGTAAAATAAGGCTGCAGAGGCAGTAAACCTTTTTACTTAAGTTTTTTTAGCATTATCCTTTGTCCAATAAAATAAAAGAAAAGAGCAACATGGTATTAAAAATATTGATTGCGCCTGCAATGTTACATATATATTTGAACATTTGCTAAACAATTACATTTGAAATGCTCTTTTTAAGAAACAGTGCTCCAACGAATCATGTTAGTCTACCAAATCAAGGCAGATTGCATTGCTGCCAATCAATATAGATATAATAGGTTGGGGAAAAAGTCTTTTCGTTTTTTTGTATGAAAAGTCAAGACATTTTTTTCAAAGTTTATTTACAATATATATGTACCGTTTTGTTGAATAACTTTCTGCCATTTTGTGGGCAGAGACATTATCCCGTTACTGTAGAAACTTTGGGACTTCTGATCAAAAAAACGGGACAAATAGATTTGTCAGTCCTCTCTTGAGGTCAACCTTACAGAACCTAAAGAATTCTGCAGAGACCGAAACAGGTGAAAATCTGAAGGCGCAAGGTCAGGGCTATATGGTGGATGCACTAGGACCTCCCAGTCGAACTCTCTTAATTTTTGCTGAGTGGCTAAAGATTTGTGTGGTCTAGCGTTATCGTGATGAAAGACCACACCCTTCCTGTTGATCAATTCCGGCCGTTTTCTCTCGACTGCTTCCTTTAATCTCATCAGTTGCTGGCAGTAAAGATCAGAATCGATGGTTTTGCCGGGCGGTAAAAGCTCATAATAAACAATGCCCTTCCAATCCCACCATACACACAGCATCACCTTATTTCGTGTTAGGCCAGGTTTGGCCACAGTCTGTGAAGCCTGGCCAACTTTCGACCACGACCTTTTTCGCACGTTCTTGTCGTACGTGATCCACTTTTCATCGCCAGTTATCAATCTCTTCAAAAACGGCTCGGTTTCATTACGTCTCAATAATGAATCGCAAATGAGTACACGGTTCATTAAGTTTCTTTGAGTGAGCTCGTGTGGCACCCAAATATCGAGCTTTTTTGTATAACCAGCTTTCTTCAAATGGGTCAAAACTGTTTTGTGGTCAATTCCCAGTTCTTCAGCTACATCGTAACTACTAATATGCCGATCTTGCTCCACTCTTTCAAAAATGGCGTCCATTTTATTCGTAACAGGGCGACCAGAGCGAGGTGCATCTTTAACATAAAAATTTCCGGACTGAAAATGTTTGAACCAAATTTGTGCTCCTACTGACACTGCATCAGGTCCATAAACATCACAAATTTTTTTCACTGCTTGAGTTGCATTTTTGCCTTTTTTATAATAAAATTTTAAAATGTATCGAATTTCTTCATTAGATTCACTCATTTTAACGGAGAGAAAAACAAATGAAAAATAGCGGGAAACAACTTTTTTTTATTTTTTTCTTTTCTTTATAATGAAACCTTTTTAATGTTACCAAAACCAGCCTGACACAAATAGTACAGTCAAAAAAAATTTATAATAAGTTTATACCTACGTTATGCGAAAAGACTTTTTCCCCGACCTAATATTTTCTATGATTGGCATTTTTAAGTAATTTTTAGTAATGAAACTAAGACATATGATTTGTGTGATGATCATATTTATTAGTTATGATTTTTTAATTTGATATCCTTTGATTTGAACAGATGTGATAAAATAAATTTGAATGATGTACCAAATACGATTTATGTAAGAAACAGACGCTACAAATTATTAGGCGATGTAGAATTTCTTCCTTCATTAAGTCCCGATAATATTGGACACTACAGAGGACATGGTGTCAATAAGAACGACGAAATAGTCTGTTTTGATGATTTGGTGGGAAAAATGTATAGCAGCAAAGAAGAAGAATCAGTTATTTTACATACTTTGTCCTACGGATTTATCGATTAGGTTACATCCTGCGTGTTATATGTAACTATGAATGTTGTTAGAAAAAAGTTAACATAATAAAAAGTTACTTTCTTTGATAACTTAAAAAATTATGATTTTTTATTGTGTGTAGAATTCTTTAGTATGATAAACCTAATACAGTGTGACAATACATACGTAACTTTGCTCAAACTTGTCACTTAAAAAATGTAAGTATAAGTCGAAATTATGTAGTAAATACACTCTAAAATCGTGTTTAAAACAAAACTCGGAAAACTCTCGGTACTCAAATAAACCGATATGGTCACCCTACTAAACGTTTTCCTTAAGAATTGTAAAAAATTAGATATATTTTAAAATATATCACTTACAGGGACGATCAGTTCGTTAGATTTTAGAGCAACATTTTTCACAATTTCTGATGTCACTACCTTCTACCTATAAGTTTCGGTTTATTAAATAAAGTTCAAGATAAGGATCACTCAGCTCGGACGATCGAGAAAAATAAGATTTTCATTTTCTCTTAAATCAGTAAGATGTCAATCACGATCTCTGTTTCACAAATTTTCCCAGAAGCTTAATTTATAATAAACATGACATTGTTTCATAATTTTGCAGTATAAGGTGGTGTTTTAAAAGATCACTCAACTGAACATAGTGCATTCTGAGTGATCCTTAAAATTCGTTCTAAATCGAAAACGTGGCATTGAAACGAATCGAAAATTTGTTAAGCAGCTTTCACAAATTTTTCACAATTATTTCAAATGCAAATCATAAACATATAGATTGTATATTCTTGGATATGCGTTATGGCTTATTCTTCAGGTGTCCAGATTGAGTGATCCAGTTAATTAGTTCTAACTTTCTTTGTTTAGGTTTCACAATTTTTTTATCTTACTATGAAGTTTTCACAATTATTTCCTAAATCCTCTTATAATTTGGTTGTGGTTGGATGAGTTTTTTGAAAAGATCACTCAGTCCACACGCACACTTAAATACTGGGTATTGTTATCTACTGCCTGCCTAGTATTGTTTTAATAAATTAGAAATTTATGAAAGTATCTCAAAAAATCGTGTTTGTGGGTTGGATCTATTTTGCATAACTACGTCCAATTGGATATAGGTGTTATTCCTATTCGTTCATAACTAATTAAATATTAATTTATGAGACTTGACAGATATTCTAATCGACAGATCTCGAAATTTTACACTAGATGGCATTAAAAGTCAAATTTTGTATTTTTTTCAGTTTTTTTTTCTTTATTTTAAATAATGGCTTCGTGCGTCTAGCACATTAGGCAGTGTCAAGTAAGTGATATTTTAATAATATATGACTCATAGTTAATGAGAATGATTAGTGATAAAGATGATAAATGAGATACACTCCCCTAAGCCCCTTGAGTCCTCAGTAAAGATGTGGGACTATACTGAGATCTCACATGGACTCCTTGAGAGAAAATTTGAAAAGTGATGTTGCACTGTTTTGTTTGATTTACCAACACTCATGTATGTTCACAAACACTTAACGGTTAATAATCCACCGTTATTACACATTAATGTTAGAAATATCACAAATTTTAGAAAATAAAACAAAACTGCAGACGTTACGCTTCACTTTCCTGCCAAGAAGTCCTTTTTTTAAGTTACGCTTTTAAGCTTGAAAATTAGACTGACGACATGGCGGTGACTGTACCTAATATGTTAAGCATCCTTAACTGCTTTGTAATAAGAGTCGGTTTTGAACTTCACGAGTCCTTTTATTTGTATGTACTAATATGTCTTTATTACGATGCTAATACAAAGAGAGGTGTTGTGTTAACATTTTTCTGATATAAAATAAATTCTTATTAATAATATTAGAAATGCGAAAGTTGGATGATTTATAGTATATTTCAGATATGTTCCTATTTCACTCAATAAGTATTGAACAGGAATGTACCCGGGCGGTAAATATAGCACATCGACTTTTATAATGTATGTATAATATTGGCTGTTTAGTTAGTTTCTTAGTTTTGATTATTTTTTTCAAATTACAAGCTTTGGAGGTAATAACATAATTACACAACAATTACAGATAGATCTTTGGAGAAGAAAATAAGCTACCACTACTAATCCTGCGCAGATAAAGGTGCAGGCACAAGCTAGTAATATATATTTAAAAGTTACTACGTTTATCAAAGGTCGATGTGCAATATTTACCGCCTAGGTACATTTCTGTTTTACGCAGACATCTCTTTTTATATTTGCTCAGTGGTCATTTTGGCGCATCATTCCAAAAAATAACTATTAAAAAATAAAAGTAATTAAGAAAATAACGGCTTAATTGTGTGTTCATTAACTTACATTTAAGTATATTGAAAATATAGAATTTGTGCTTTACAAAATCATTTGTGAGTTTTTTTTGCCTCCTTAACTAAATTCCGGTGTACAGGGTTCCTGCTATCATCTAAGGAGCCCAAGCCAACCTCACCTGCAAGTGGTGCACCTGCCGATCAACGCACGAGGCTCTGACGAACATAAAAGATCCATATAATCCGTTCTAAATCTAAAACGTGGCATTGAAACGAATCGAAAATTTGTTAAGCAGCTTTCACAATTCTTTCAAATGCAAATTATAAACACATAGGTAGATGGTATATTCTTGGATATGCGTTATGGCTTATTCTTCAGGTGTCCAGATTGAGTAATCCAGTTAATTAGTTCTAACTTTCTTTGTTTAGGTTTCACAATTTTTTTTCTTACTATGAAGTTTTCACAATTTTTTCCTAAATCCTCTTATGATTTGGGTGTGGTTGGATGAGTTTTTTGAAAAGATCACTCAGTCTACACGCATACCCCAGTAAGCGGCAACAGGCTCGCCACCTATTTATTACGTGAGACCAAAAATATAATTGGCAAAAACAAATATGGGCATATAATATGCCTCTACCTACCTCTTTAGGAAAACAGTCGTGATTGCATGTATGTATCATCACCATCATCATCATCTCAGCCCATTAACGTCCCACTACTGAGCACGAGCCTCCTCTCACATACCAAGGTGTGAGAGTATTGGTCAAACTCTACCACGCTGACCCAGTGCGGATTGGCGGAGGCAGGTGTATGGCGTCCTGCTGATAGAATTTTTCAAGCCGCCCATTAGGCCTCTCACATGGCTTAACGACTACCACATTTAGTGATAACCGGGACCATCGGCTTAACGTGCCTTCCGAAGCACGGAAGCGCTCGATATCAAATGCCATACAAACGGTCACCCATCCAAGGACTGACCTCTGTAAACTCTGCTGTACTTCGGTGATCGTTTCCGACCACCGAGCACCGCAGAGCTACGAGCGCTTCACTTCACTTCCATGCAACAAAATAATTAAAAATACAAAAAATAATTAAGTGTAAGTGAATCTAAGTGCCAGTTCCGAGTCACCGCTCTGTCAGAAGAACTGGCAAGAATCTCCAAGGCTTTAAAATTCAGTATAGGACCTACACAACTTTCTAAACTACCTACTACATAAACTAAACTACTACCTACTAAATAACTAAGTAAAGGTATTTAAGATCCAATAAGTGGCATTTTAATAAAAACCACACATTGGGAAAGCACGATAAGCCGTTGGTCCCGGCTGTCATGAACATCTATTGCAGTCGATATAAGGAAGTCAGTGCCTTCTAGCATAATAGGTTGGGGAAAAAGTCTTTTCGTATTTTTGTATGAAAAGTCAACACATTTTTTTCAAAGTTTATTTACATTTATTTACAATATATATGTACCGTTTTGTTGAATAACTTTCTGCCATTTTGTGGGTAGAGACATTATCCCGTTACTGTAGAAACTTTGGGACTTCTGATCAAAAAAACGGGACAAATAGTTTTGGCAGTCCTCTCTTGAGGTCAACCTTACAGAACCTAAAGAATTCTGCAGAGACCGAAACAGGTGAAAATCTGAAGGCGCAAGGTCAGGGCTATATGGTGGATGCACTAGGACCTCCCAGTCGAACTCTCTTAATTTTTGCTGCGTTGTCGTGATGAAAGACCACACCCTTCCTGTTGATCAATTCCGGCCGTTTTCTCTCGACTGCTTCCTTTAATCTCATCAGTTGCTGGCAGTAAAGATCAGAATCGATGGTTTTGCCGGGCGGTAAAAGCTCATAATAAACAATGCCCTTCCAATCCCACCATACACACAGCATCACCTTATTTCGTGTTAGGCCAGGTTTGGCCACAGTCTGTGAAGCCTGGCCAACTTTCGACCACGACCTTTTTCGCACGTTCTTGTCGTACGTGATCCACTTTTCATCGCCAGTTATCAATCTCTTCAAAAACGGCTCGGTTTCATTACGTCTCAATAATGAATCGCAAATGAGTACACGGTTCATTAAGTTTCTTTGAGTGAGCTCGTGTGGCACCCAAATATCGAGCTTTTTTGTATAACCAGCTTTCTTCAAATGGGTCAAAACTGTTTTGTGGTCAGTTCTTCAGTTCTTCAGTTCCCAGTTCTTCAGCTACATCGTAACTACTAATATGCCGATCTTGCTCCACTCTTTCAAAAATGGCGTCCATTTTATTCGTAACAGGGCGACCAGAGCGAGGTGCATCTTTAACATCAAAATTTCCGGACTGAAAACGTTTGAACCAAATTTGTGCTACTCTTACTGACACTGCATCAGGTCCATAAACATCACAAATTTTTTTCACTGCTTGAGTTGCATTTTTGCCTTTTTTATAATAAAATTTTAAAATGTATCGAATTTCTTCATTAGATTCACTCATTTTTACGGAGAGAAAAACAAATGAAAAATAGCGGGAAACAACTTTTTTTTATTTTTTTCTTTTCTTTATAATGGAACCTTTTTAATGTTACCAAAACCAGCCAGACACAAATAGTACAGTCAAAAAAATTTTATAATAAGTTTATACCTAAAGACTTTTTCCTCGACCTAATACATTCACGGAAGATCAGCGCCGTGACATCTGTGATGTTCGACAATATGCTGAGTGGGCTCCAATTCAATACAAGTTGAGTTCTTCTTTCACTTAAGTTCTTATTATTTTATTCTTGATTTGTGTTAACTATATTTTGTACTTATTTTATGATTTTTTTTAAACTTGTATTGAATAAAATATTTATAGCGTCACAGACAAATGAAGATTGTAACTAACCAATCGATAATTTAAAAGAGCATAGCCTGTGAGTTTCTTGCCAGTTCTTCTTACAGAGCGGTGGCTCGGAACTGGCACTTAGATTCACTTACACTTAAATATTTTTTGTTTGTTTAAATTGTTTGGTTGCAAGTGAATCTAAGCTTCGTGATTTTAGTATAATTATATTTTATTTGTTTTTGTTATTTTTTTTATAATTTTGACGTTTTCAAGTACTATGTAATAGTTTAAGAAATAAAAAGTATTTGATTTGATTTGAATAAATATTTTTCTTTCTTTCTAACAGCAAGTTTGACTATAGAATGTTTCCCTCTGCCTCTAGGTTCCGGAGGTCAGACGGCTGTCGCTCCGTTTAATAACCAAAGTTCGGATGAGTGGTGTCATAACATGCAATAATGTGGACATGCCTTTTTAAATTATTACTGAAATAAACATGCCTTCTAAATAAAGAACATTTTTTTTTTAAGCAAGTGATGGATTAAAAATATCTTTGTAACAATTCCCGATGTCTTCACGACCAACGCTGAAACGAGAGTCGTTTCAGCGTTGGTCGTGAAGACATCGTTGTTCTGAGGCTATCGTACCTGAAGATGCCCTGTGTCAGGGCGAAACACGTACGACACGTGAATAGTTTCTCGATTTTTCGGGAAATTATAGCAGCGCGGGAATTGTTACAAAGATATTTTTAATCCATCACTTGCTTACAATGGATTTCCGCAAAGTAACGCCTGAATCAATAAATTATAATTTTTTTAAAATATAATATCGGTTATCTCCGACTTATTATTGAAGTAAATTATCATTTTTTTTTAACCTTTTTATTGGTTAAGTTATTCCTCTTCATATCCAAAATATATCTATGTGCCGAAAAACTTTTTTCGAAATCCACAGATGTAAGCGGAGCAAACTTAAGCATTTTAATGGGAATATCGTTTTGCCATTTAATTTAATTATAAAAGAGAAAACACAGAAAAGGTTTGAACACGAAGACTTTACTCACGCTTTTCGTATTTTGAAAAGAATATTTTATTTTAGTAATATATTAGGAAGGCATGTCCACATTATTGCATGTAATGACACCCGCTCATCCTAACTCTGGTAATAACTGAAATTCAGTCATCTAGTTAAACCAGTTATCAGACCCTGGGCCGTAAGTCTAAGGCTTAATGCTATTGCTTGGATAATAAAATTAAAAAAAACAGTGTTCGGCTGTGTTCAGTTTTTTATTTCCACCAGTTTGACATAAATTTACGCATTAAAATAAGTAACTTCTCCATAATCTTTAAACAAAATTGTATTATTTTTTTAACTTACAACAATTTACCATTAAAAAATATTAACAAATGATTGCAAGGTTTTTTTACATAAATTTAAACATGTCATATCCAAATAGGTATTTAAATTATAATAATCTTATAAAAATCTACCGACTTATAATTATTTACATCATCGCTTAGTAGGTAGATAACTAGAATGCATGCAAAATAAAATATCTATTAGACGCTCCACAGCTTATTAGTTCCAAAATTTCACATAATTATAACAAACTAGGCACATCGCAAAATAAAATATCTATTGGACGCTCCATAAATTTTCTGTTTCATAAATTTACATATTTTCATGAACTATGCCAGTTACATGCCAAATGGAATATCTCTTGCATACGCCATAGATTTTGTTTTCCAAAATGAGTTTCACATGTTATAATGAACAAGTCACTTTGCAGAATAAAATATCTATTGGACTCACATTTTTACATATTTTAACTAGTAACATGAAAAGTAAAACATATTTTGGATGCTCCATAGATTTGCTGTTTCAAAATTATACATTATAATATAAAACACTAGTCACATTGCAAAAATTTTATATCTATTACACGCTCCATATCTTCTACGATTTTCTTTCAGCTACATTCACGCTCATTATAATCTGTCCCGTCGGTTTAGGGTACTTTTGACCCCTTGCCCTTTCTTTTAAATAGATTTACCTAGGTTTCAGCCAATATATAGGCATAAGATTATGAATGCAATATTTATTGCACTTATAAGATACTAGCTGACCCGACAGCCCGTTGACCCGTCTTGTTTATTTCATTCTGCCAGTTGCGCTAATTGTCAATCGACTGACAGGTATGTCAACCACCATGGTTACAATGAAAGGTCTCTCAGATGTGTATTCAAATAATAAAACATAAGATTTCTTAATAGGGCCGTTAAGTTTTCTAAAATTTTCTACTTTTTCGCGCAACTTTCTTAATATAGTAGTTAACTATACAAAACGGGTGTACAGAGGATCCTAGAATCATCTTTGGAGCACAAGCCAACATCACCTGCAAGTGGTGCACCTGCCGATTAACGGACGAGGCTCTGGCAAACATAGAAGTTCCTGGTAAGCGGCTATAGGCTCGCCACCTACTACGTGGGACCAAAAACACAATTGGCGAAGAGTAGGCATATATTATGCCTCTGCCTACCCATTTGGGGTAACAGGCGTGATTGTATGTATGTACACAAACCTTGTCCCGACAATAACGAACACAATGAAGAAAGAATTATCCAGTAAGATGCAGTCCTTCGATAGTTATGCGCGTACATACATTTTATCGATCCATTTTTACATATACAAGAAGATAGTAGATTATTTTTTGCAATAACCTGCAAAATTACACTTCATTTTGAGAACATCAATGCATGGAGTAGCTTATACACACATTTTATTTGAAAACTCAAAATTTTATATTTACATTATGTATTATTTATAACTAGTTATAGTAATAATTACCTACTTATACTGACTATAATTAATAACTAATATATATGACTAATTAATTACACTAAGGAATAAGTGTTTTGAAATCCATTAATTTCTCTACTGAAACATTTGTATCATACCGTCAGTCTAATTTTCAAACAGCATAACTCCAAAAAACACAATTTGACTTTTAATGCTATCTAGTATAAAATTTCAAGATCTATCGATTGTAATATCATTCAACCCATAAATTAATAATTAATTAGTAATGAACGAATTGGTATAACACCTATATTCAATTCGGGCCTTAATATTTTGACTTCCTCATACAAAGTTTGCTCAAAAGGACATAAGCAGTTTGAAAATTAGGCATATTTGTAACGCTTTTTGGCCATAAGATTAGGTTGAAGGAAGACAAAAGTATACAGGGTGTAAATCTAATCAAAGCGAAAGGCTACAACTCATAACAAGTGACAACCAAATTTTATTGTTGGGAATTTATTTTAATTTTGATGTTAAAACATAGCACGCAATGAACTGCGTATCTGTGCGTGACGCAATATTAAGAAAAAAACTTTAAAAATTACGCTTCCAATGAGATGAGTTAAAAAAAAATAGATTTTGGCACCTATTGGTACAAATCTTTAATATTTGTCACGGCAAAAAGGAGGTTAAATTTAATATATAATGTTTTGGCCACTGGCTCTTGCTATATAACCTCCTTTTTGCCGTGACACATTCAAGTATTGTACCAATAGGTGCAATTGATTTTTTTCCTTGACACCACAGAAATAATCTATAAAAACATGTATGACTGACTTTCAATAACTTTTAAGTATATTAATTTTCCAGGCATAGTTTCAAAGAACAAACCTATCCTATACTTGGCAGAAATCCGAGCTATAAGCTCTGATCAGGGTCGAGTTTTGTCGTCTACGAGAAAAAATACGCATCGCAGCAGTTGTATTACTACACGAAATAACTTCTTTGACAATAGACTATGGAATATTGTTATATGTGTAGAAAATGGGATATTACCGTGTATTGTGATTTTTCTATAAACTCCATACAAGCGTCAGTAATGTCTTCACTATAGTAAGGCCAACCAGACGAGATAAAGAATGTAAACAAATTTTCAGGGGTTCAAAACATTTTTAATTGAATAAATTATTCTAAAGTTCGAATTTTAATCGCTATACTCACAATAACAGCAAAAACCAAAAAATAAAAATAACTGAAACGGAATAATAACAACAAAAAACCAAGTAAATACGGAAACGAAAAAATATGTATCACTTGGAACGCAATCCAAGCAGGAATGAACTTGTTGACAAAATGGCGGACCAAATGTTGACAACTGCGGTACTGAGTGCTTTCCTGGACTTCTTGGCGGGAAAGTGAAGCGTCATGTCTGCAGTTTTGTTTTAAATGTTGCTGCAAATTTGTGATATTTCTAACATTAATGTGTAATAACGGTGGATTATTAACCGCCAAGTGTTTGTGAATATACATGAGTGTTGGTAAATCAAACAAAACAGTGCAACATCACTTTTCAAATTTTCTCTCAAGGAGTCCATGTGAGATCTCAGTATAGTCCCACATCTTTACTGAGGACTCAAGGGGTTTAGGGGAGGGTATTTCATCTTCGATTTATCATCTTGATCACCACTCATTCTCATTTACTATAAATTATATATAATTAATATATCACTTACTTAACACTGGCTAAATGTGCTAAACGCACGAAGCCATTATTTAAATGGAAGAAGAGTGCTTTCCTGTACCACGAAACACACAACGACAGCTGTTGTCGACCAATTGACGCCATTACTGCGCGTACGAGTGATAAGGACAGAGATAATAATCCCTCGCTATCATAATGTAACTCAGTAACGGTCCGCTTGTTCACGTTTTTTACCTTGGCCTTAGTATAGGTACTTTACTGGGGCAGGCTGTTGACTTGACTGTCACGGACTTTACTACTACGTATATATTTAAAGTGAACATTATAGTATAAAGTCATTATTAAAAATTGTATATGATTTGTTTATCGCGCGTTCTCGCACTGTGTCATAACCCTTAATGTAGTAAATAGTTCTTAATGCACGCTTTCACTGATTTGGGGACGTCCAATAATTACGTGAGGCGTTTTTTTAAAAATTTGGACCCCCCCCTCCCCCTTGGTGAGATTAGGTGAGATGTGGTCGGACCCCCCCCCCCTCACGTGAGATTTACCCAATATTTTTTAAATAATTTAATTTATTTGATTTGTCTTCTATGTACTACATTTTTCTGTGAAATAAAAGGAGAATAATGATACCACGTTTTGGACTTCTTGGCGGGAAAGTGAAGCGTCATGTCTGCAGTTTTGTTTTATTTTCTAAAATTTGTGATATTTCTAACATTAATGTGTAATAACGGTGGATTATTAACCGTTAAGTGTTTGTGAACATACATGAGTGTTGGTAAATCAAACAAAACAGTGCAACATCACTTTTTAAATTTTCTCTCAAGGAGTCCATGTGAGATCTCAGTATAGTCCCACATCTTTACTGAGGACTCAAGGGGCTTAGGGGAGGGTATCTCATTTACCATTTATCATCTTTATCACCACTCATTCTCATTTACTATGAATTATATATTATTAATATATCACTTACTTGACACTGGCTAAATGTGCTAGACGCACGAAGCCATTATTTAAAATAAAGAAAGATACCACGTTTAAGGTGCACTATAACGAATGATGACCGGTATTGATATTGTAATACAAAATTTTACTGTGGTATAAAAATGTATATTCTCTGAATTAAAAAGTTGACGTGAGATTTTTATTGACCCCCCCCCTTGGTGAGTTTTGGTGAGATGTGGCCGGACCCCCCCTCCCCTATTTTAGACTCACGTAATTAATGGACGTCCCCTTTGCCGGTGCACTTGCCCTCTGTTTTAAAATGAGTTTTTGTCAACCTACCTCCTTTTTTGAAATGCTAGTTAGTGTTGTAAATCTAGTTAATAATATTTTTTTTGTATTTTCTCTGTAAGTGAATTTTGTAAATTCTTTTGAGAAATAAATGTCTTTAACCGTACTTACTTAAACTGTGACTAAATGACGAAAATGTATGCAAATAACTTGATTCATCAAATTACTTGCAACAGGCGAATACTCTAAACGCGTGAGTCTATTTTGAAGCAAAAAAGGCTCAATGCCTCTCTCTTTGTTACCAGCGACATCTAGCGTCAGGTAGCAAAACCACTAGGCAATTAAAAAGTGGGCGGGTTTTGTTTCATTATTTTATCGAAGTAAGTATTTTTGTCCAATAAAAAATAACCAGAGGCCAAACGAAATTTCGTTAAACCCATTTCTTTCACTCGATAATGATATGCCAAGAGAGTGAAAAAGATAGGTATAACGAAGTTTCGCTTTCGTTAAATTCGAGTAGGCACTCCGATCGTATGATGCCTAGTAAGTAAAGTAAAAGTAAAAAGTTCTTTATTTCATAAACTATTACATAGCACTTGAAAACGTCAAAACAAAATATACATGAAAAAAAAATTTATATCAACCCTGAAATCACAAAGCTTAGATTCACATACATGCAAATAAATAAAAATTAGGTGTAAGTGAATCTAAGTGCCAGTTCCGAGCCTCCGCTCTGTGAGAAGAACTGACAAGAAACTCACAGGCTATGCTCTTTTAAATTATTTTTATTACATGACACACACAGTGTAAATTTGATGATACTGAAAGGGTCCCCCGAAGCTGTAACCAATGAAGTAGCACTAAGGGAACCTTCCATCACAGTCAAGTAAGTATGTATTGTGAAACTGAGCTGAGCCTGTACAATAAGGGATGGTGGGAAGTATTTAAAATTCAAGGTGTACAGGGATCCTACCAAAACCTAAGGAGCCCAAGCCAACCTCACATGCAAGTGGTGCACCTGCCTAACATAACAGTTCTCGGTAAGCGGCAATAGGCTTCCTGTCTATTACGTGGGTCTCATGATATGGTTGGCAAAATATGGGCGTATAATATGCCTCTGCATACCCCTTCCGGGAAACTGGCGCGATAATATGTATGCAGTTTAATATTAATTGTCAGAAAGTTGTTATTTAATATTCATCATATAGAATTATTAAAATTATACACAGTTGTGTAATCAAAATTAAATTTATTTGAAAAATGATACCTTTCCAGGCCTTTAAAGTTGCCCATCCAACCTCCATCCATTTCAAGAGTATGGAATAAATTAAAAAAATAATTACAATCCGAAATCTCGCACAATTTAATTAATATAGAACAAAGTACCTACGCGACCCATACACAATACCAACATATGACGTCATAACGTGGAAGCCGTTTGTATGAAGCGTTTTTGGGCAAGTCTAAAAATGTGATATTAAAATAATCTAATAAATAAATAAACAGAAATATTCATTATTGTTATTTTACTGTATGTCACTGAACTCCTCCTAAATTGCTCAACCCATGTAAATGATTTTTTGTATATGCCTTTGTGTGATGCGTGATGGATGGTTGAAATCTTAACCACCCTATAAAATTTTCTGGCATTATAAACTTTTTCATTGTAACCATAGTTGGTTTGACATTGCTGTCAGCCGTTTGATAATTAGCGCAATGTACAGAAAGAATCTTTATAGGACAGGACATCGGTCTGTCGGTCAGCTAGTGTTGTGTATAATGCATAGCCTTTGGCTTTTGACCACAGACTTTTTAATTAAAGTCTGTATGAAAGGAAGAAAGTATAAATAGAACAATATACGCAAAAGGGCAGTGGTTGGATGCGCAGAGCTGAAGGTCGAGCTCAGTGGCTGGCCATTGGAGAGGATAGGCTGATAATTTTAATTATTTATTTCTTTAATCTTTATTGCAAACTTAAAAGTATTACAAAAGGCGAGCTTAATGCTATAAGGCATTCTCTGCCAGTTAACGGTTAGCAGAAAACTTTAAAGGCAGTGCAGGGGGGGCGGTACTTCTACAAACATAATTGTGTCTGTTATTAATTTAGTATAGCTGTTTATTTTCCTGTGTATAGGGCTCCTATCAAGGTCTGAGGAGCCCAAGCCAACCTCACCTGCAAGTGATGCACCTGCTAATCAACAGACGAAGCTCTGGCGAACATGTAAGTTTCCGGTAAGCCGCAATAGGCTCGCCACCTATTACGTGGGACCAACAATATTATTGGCGAAATGTGGGCACATAATATGCCACTGCCTACCCCTTCGGGGACTTAGGTGTGATTGTGTGTATAACTTTTTCTTATAACACTTAAATATTGATGGTGTTAAGGACCCTATATGCTTAAACGTCTTTCATTGATACTACATAAAAATACGCGAGAAAACCTAAATATTAGCATACTTAAAATTTATTAGAATATCATGTGACTTTCCTTGTTTTGCCTAAACTTGACCTAAACCCCTAAACCTTGGATTGTAGAGGGTACTTATAGCTACGCGAATTATCGTCAGCGCCCAAGCCTTTAGTCACTTTCAAACTATTGTCTATGATAGGGCCTGCACAAGCAATACAGTATACACGGATATAATTTAACCTAAACCTTCCTTTATAGAGGTCGAGAGAATGACAAACTACCTACTGAAGTGAAAAGAACTTACCAAACTTTAGAATTTCCATGTTTAATAAGCGCACCATATTTTATAACACACTTCGAACACAATTTAGTAGTCACTGTCAATTTATATTTAAATATTGTAGTCAAAAATCACACTTTATGTGGTTTTATCATCACTAACTGTTGTAATCACGGTCACAGCGATCGTCGTGGTCCCAATACTTGTGATTTCTTGGTACGTCCGATACATGTCTTTTGGGTGGTGTTTTGGAACAGGTATTCGTATCACTCTCTCCGCTGTTTCTCCTGTTTAACCTGTTCCCAGGTCTAGATTCTCTAGAGCTTCTGGAATTTGAACGGTATTGTTCTCCGTCCTTATTTTTCTCATCGTCATCTTCTAAGTTGTCTTTGGAACGTTGTCTAGTCCAATTCCTCTGTCTGTTTCTGTTGGGATCATCACTCAAGTCACTTTTCTCTCTGCGCCAGTTCTCAACAGGCTTTCTATTTTGAGCGTTCTTCTGAATTTCATTGTTGACTCGTTCCGGTTGTCTTTCCGCTGGAAATTGTAAAGTATCACCTTGCTGGTTGAAATTTGTATTTGTTTGATACTGGTTCTGTATGTAAGCCCCATCGCCTTGTTGCAAATAATTTGCAGCGTTCTCCTCAAAGTTAAATCTGTTTGGTGGAGGATAATCCGGTACTGTTATTGGGAAGCTTTGTATATTCGGTGGCAACACTGAGGGATTAAACACTGGCTCCTCTTGAACTTCGTCTTCATTCTGCCTCCACGAGTTCAAATCGTAGCGTTTCGATAAATTTGTTTTAGCCGAAGCACTCCAAGTATCAAAACTGTCCGATCCTACCGATAGTGCTTGCTCCTGTCTTAGCAAACCGGCTCCAGCACCTAATATAGGTCTTAACTTTGGTTTGGAATCACCATCCTCTTGGTTCAAGCTGACTTGGGACAGATTCTGGCTGACTTTATCCGCAACACTCTCTGTACTGACATCTGATCTGAAATCCTCTTTCTCCGGACTCTTCTTCCACGATCCGTAGCTGACTTCACTGTAATTCTCATCGGGGTTCAACTCCAAATGTGCAGCGTAGAACTGCTGCAGTGTGTTTGGTAGTGGCAGGAATTTGTTGAGACATAAATCGGCAGAGAGTAGAAGCCATATAATGCTGACCGGTGGTGGGGTTAGGAGTCGAATACGTATAGATATGGCCAAATCGTCCAATTCTTGAGCTGTGTGCTGAGAAAGTAGTTCTCTTCCATTTTGCATCAACTGGAAAAATAAATAATACATGTGGTTTACTATTGCGTTATAAATATATACATACATATCGCATCTTCATGGAATTTAGACATAACTTAAAAAATACTATTTTTGGGAAATTATAAAATAGATCTTCTAAAGAATACTTGTAAGCGCATTAAATTGATAATTATTTATTAATTAGTAATTCTGCTTGTGTTTTGAACGTTTAATACATTAACCGCCATGGGGGGCACCGGTGACCGGCATGCTACCCTTCTTATGGGGCCATGGGGGGCACCGGTGACCGGCAGGGAAGACTTATATACCAGATGGCCTAAATGGAACATTTGGGTCAAATTAGCTTGGCAGTTAATGTGTTAATTAACATTAATTCAATCTCAGTAACAAATAGAAAGGCTGTATAAGTACGTAACTCAAACCTGACCTATCTATTAATGGGTCGATGTTCCTTTAAGCATGCGATTTAATCACGCCGGTTTCCTCGAAGGGGTAAGGGCGTCCCATTTCGCCAATTGTGAAGATGGTCCCATGTAATGATGGCAAGCCGATTGCCGCTTACCGGGAACTTTCATGTTCCCCAGAGCTCGTCTGTCCATTGGCAGATGAACCACTAGCTGGTGAGGTTAGCTTGGGCTGCCAAGGTCTTGGATCCCTACGCACCCTGAGAGGTAGGAGTGGGTGTAATTACCGCACCCCTCTGAGGAGGTCCGCTACCTTCCCATTAAGAGCAGTCGTTGCCGCTGGCGAGGCCATGGGCTGATGAGAGACCATGGTCCTGCCATTTTGTCAACTAGTGACGGGCGTCGTCAGTTTTTTTGTGGGTAGGCTGAAAAGTTCCTGCAGGAGCCCCACATACCGCTGTCCGGACCCCCGACCGGCTGGGCATGCGTAAATGCATTTTTCTGACGTTAAAAAAAAATAAAGGATTCCTACGTACGTTATTTGAATATAAGTCTTGAAAAACGTTCCAACACCCAAAGTGTCCTTTGTGGATTGAGATTCCTTCAGAAACTACGTCGATTTATGCAATCTGCTATTTAATCTTTTGCCAGGCTATATTGCCACCATAAATTGAACCTTATGGGGTTGAGTTACGATGGAAAGGTTAATTATTCTTACCTGAGTAGCAAGGCTTCTGTGGGCCCGAATATCGTCGCTGTTGAGAAGAGCTCTCATATACTGCAGTAACGGACTTGCTAATATATGCACCTTATTGCCGTTGCATAAGCGTGCCTCTGAAAATTAAAATACAAATTATTTCATTAATCATAATCATATTCATAAGCAAGTCGTCGTCGTACACTCCCAACAGTTTAACGTATCGATAATTGTGCAAAATCTACCCTCGAAATGGCAACTAAATGTGACAATTGTCTTAAAAATATTACGAAGTCTAGACCAGGTCTGGTGTGTAATAGATGTGGAAAAGTGGTACACTTGGCAAACTCATGCACAGGTCTCACTAACAAACAACTAACTGCCTTGCGCGCCTCCGACAACCTAGAATGGACCTGTCAGGAGTGCCAGAACACCTCGGCTAGGCATCGATCTGTCATCATTCCCGATGACGAAGAAGATGAGGAGAATTTTGAAGAATCATCTAATGTCCAAATTGATATTAAAAAACTACTTGGTGACATCTCGAAAGAAGTGGAAAAGGCGATTAAAAGAGAAATGAAAGAGATCGCACATTCTATGCAGTTCCATGCAGACAAGGTGGATGAACTTATCAGGAGCATTGAAGGTATGCAAGACGCGTTATCAAACCTTCAAAAGAAAAACGTTGACCTCACCAACCGTAATAATCATCTGGAGGTGAAGGTAGGAGCACTGGAGCAGCGTATGCAAGAGATGGAGCAAAGGAAGCTTTGTAAAAGCATTGAAGTACATAATCTTCCAACCGTCGAAGGGGAAAAGGTCGAGAATATCATTAAAAATTTAGCCATAGAATTAAAGCAGAAGGTAGGAGATATAGTGCAAGCCAAGCGGCTACCTGGAAAAAATGGTCGACCTGGACCATTACAAATTAAATTAGATTCAGAACAGAGCCAAGAATCATGGGTAAGCGCATCCAAAACAATTAACGCCAAAATAAAAGTATCTGAAGTTCTCACGGATCCTCACTATACCCAATCAAAGGAATGTATATTTTTATGTGAAGCACTAACACCTTATAACAAGCAACTTTTGTGGCAGACTAAGCAAGAATTGAAGGATTCCTTTCGGTACATCTGGATAAAAAAAGGAGTGATTCGTGTTCGCAAGGAGGGTGAAACCGAAAAGCCGATAATTATCCGTTCCGTTGAGGATATCAGGTTAATTAAGTCATCCTCTATAAATAAAAAGCAATACGTGAGTAAAAACTAAAGATACTTACTAAACTTATATTATGTATTCGTGTAATATTTGCTACTTATGCATTGAAATACATTTTTTTATTATCATGGATAGTAAACTAGAAGACATTTATAAAATTAGTGATTGTAAGGATTTAAGTTCGTTTTTACATATCATTCCTAGTAAAATATCTCTTTTGTGTATCCATATGAACATAAGGTCTTTGATTAAAAACTTTGCTTGTCTTGAACAATGTGTCTACTCATCCGAAAGAACAGTCGATGTTGTAATGTTAACTGAAGTAAATATATCAGACTCACTTAGCTCACTTTATCAATTGAAAGGTTATAACATGTATGTTAAATTGCGAAAAAATAGAAAAGGAGGTGGAGTAATAATATTTATAAAAAGCGAACACAAATTCCACATCGAGCAGCACAGAACACAATATTGTGAGAATATATTAGGAACTATCATCACTCCCTATAACTATAAAGCTGTATTGTGCTGTGTTTATCGTCCGCCAAGTAGTAATAAGCATCTATTCGTTAAAGAATTAGACACAGTATTAAGTAAGATAGATACCCAAAAGGACTTGTACCTTTTAGGGGATATAAACATAAATCTAGACTCAAATTATCCTGTAAAACATATTTATAACACAACCATGTACAACCACGGGTTAGCTTGCGGGATAACAGACTATACGCGTATTGAAATAGTGAAAAATAGACTAAGTAAATCTTGTATAGATCACATTTACGCACGATCCCGCTCACTCGACGTGTACACGGCGTGTCTCGGAACTGCACTGGCCGATCACCGAACTATCGCGCTTGCGACCGTCGACGCGCGGCCTGCGGACACACGGGTGGATAAGTCGAGATATGTCACACGATATGACAATATCATTCTTAAAGAAAAATTAAAACAGATTGACTGGCAGCCGCTAAAAAACATGTCATGTCCATGCGAAATATATTCGGAATTAGCTAAAAATTTTACCAAATGCTACAACCAATCATCTTTTCACATTAAAATATCTAATAACAAAAATAGAATTCATAATAAATGGATCAATAAAAATGTAATAAAAGCATGCAAATATAGGGATAAACTATACGCAGAGTGGATATGTGATCCGACAAATAAAATACTTAAGCAAAAATATAACTCGGCACGAAATTATGCAAATAAGCTAATAAATAAAACTAAAAATAGGAAATTACGTGAAGAAATAACAAACCATAAAAACAACCCAAGAGCATTATGGCGCTTACTTAATGAGATTACTGGAAGGGCCAAAGCCCTTGCCGACACAATAATATTTAATGCGTTAGGAAAAAATAACGATTCCGTTGCAAATATAGCAAATCAATTCGCGAATAATTTTTCTAACAGCGTAAAAAGGGTTGTCCCAAAATGTGACTTAAAGCTACTTAATACAGATACATACACTTTTCCTGCTAATGTAACCTGTAGATTTCAGCAAACATCTACCGGCTCAGTTATTAAGGAAATAAGGTCCTTGAACAACCAAAAAGCACCGGGACTAGATAACATAAGGGCAAAAGATTTAAAATTAATAGACACTGCTGTAGGAGAAATTATAGCCCAACTAATTAATGCAAGTATTAGAGAGGGAAAGTATCCTCAACAGTTAAAAGTAGGTATCGTGAGGCCCATATACAAAAAAGGAAGTCATAGTGAATACGACAATTATCGTCCAATTACAATACTTTCGACCATTAATAAAATAATTGAAAAGGTCATATCTAAGCAAATTGTATCTTTTTATAAAAAAAACGACATTATAACTGACAAACAATTCGGATTTCAGGCTGGAAAAAGTACAACGCAACTACTTTCAAAGTTTACCAATAGTGTTTACAGTCATCTTGATAATAAAGAGCACATTCTTGTCGTATTCATTGATTACAGTAAGGCGTTCGACACATTAAAACACGAAACCTTAATACAAAAACTAAGTGACTGTGGAATACGAGGACCATTGAACAACTGGTGCCAAAACTATTTACTTAATAGGTCCTATATGGTAAAGATAGGAAATGAATATAGTAAAACTGTTAATGTTACCGATGGTACAGCTCAGGGATCTGTACTAGGCCCATTACACTATATCACGTATGTCAATGACGCAGTCAATGTGATCACAAAATGTGAATCGTATCAGTTCGCCGATGATACCTGTTTAGTATCAGCAAATAAAAATATTAGTGTAGCTTTAAAAAACCTACAAGAAGACCTAACGTCATTATGTAGATGGTCTCACGATACCGGTTTAGTACTTAATCCCGAAAAAACAAAACTCATGTACATAAGCTCTTCCCAAAACCGAACGTCACACAATCTTAAACTTATCGCGCACAGTCATAAGTGCCTGCATACTAACGAACAAGTATGTTCTTGTGTAGCCGTAGAACTCGTAAATGAGCAAAGATATCTTGGCTTAATAATAGACAACCGTCTCAAATGGACTTCACATATTAATTATGTCTGTGATAAATTACGAGCAATGTTGGCAAAATTTACCCTAGTGAAAAATAAAATCCCATATGCAACACTTCTACAATTGTATAAAGCACTTGGAGAAACAACGGTTTTCTACGGGCTTAGTAGTTACGGCAGAACCTACAAAACTCATCTTGACGACATTTATAGACTACAATTAAGACTAATTAAGACAATAGTACCGGAAAGAATAAAACAACAGTACAGTGACGATTACGACCAGCTATTCCGTCACTGTAACATTATGCCAATTCACGACCAAGTCAAATACACACTGTTAATCGAACATTATTTCAATGATGAGCTAAAACAAACTATGCAACACAACAAACAGACACGCAATTCACAAAAAGTCACTCTAATTACACCAAGGTGTAATAATTCTTATGGGAGACAAACAGTACAATTCCAGATTCCAAAGCTAATAAATGCCTTACCCACGACACTAAAAAATCAACTAAATGAAAAAAATATAAAAACAAAATTAAGGGAGTACTTCCTATCACTACTAACTTCATAATAGGCCATAACACTTATTACTGCAATACATTCTATGTGTGTATGTAAATATATTTCCATATGTGTACTTATATAACAATAAATACGAATAAGAGCATACATTAATAAATAATTTATAAAAAAAAAAAAAAAATCTTAAACATTCCCAAATCCAATACTTAAAAAATAATAAGTAGAAAAATATAAATTATATATACAACTAAACTATTTATTTAAAATAAATGTATGGATATAAAATTCGTATCAGTATATCACCCCGTGTGTGCCGTATTGTGAGTAATATAATATTGTTATGGTTAACGACGTCATCGTAAGGAGCACAATGAGTGACGAGGTGAGGTGATCGGGTGGGGCGACTAAGGCGCTCGGATGAAGCCGGTTGGTGCGACATTGTGTTCTGGGAGCGAGCGTCAATTAATTTAAATACTGTATGACCTCATAATTTAAATTGTAAATTAATATAATAGTGGCGAGTGGCAGTGTCCAGTAAAACCAATGTTGGTTTTTGTGACACTGGGATTAGGATAATTAATGTTATAATTTTTTTTTTTGTAATATTATAATAAATAAATAAAATAAAATTTTGACGACCGTTATGGCGTGGGGGTCAGTATACCCACACTGAAGTGTGTCGTGGGTTCGATTCACACACAGGACAAATATTTGTGTGCATGAACATGAATTTGTTCTGGTCTGGGCGTTTTCCTATGTATATTAAGTATTTATTTACAAATAAAAGAATATTTAAGTATGTTTATCCGTTATTTAGTATCCATAACACAAGTTATTAATGATACTTATCTTGGTACTAAATAATTGGTGTAATTGTCAGAAAATATTTATTTATTTATCATAATTCTTTATTGTTTCATTTGGTATACAATAAGGTATTACTGTTGGAATATGGACATAAACCATAGTAACAAAACTCACTCGGCGCTTTGCGTATCTGTGGCAGCGATGCCAGCGCTCTCTCGTGTTTCACAACGCACTTGACATATATTCAATTCGAATCTGTTGTAAACCGTTGCTCCGTAAATAAACTAATTCTTTAAACTATAGATTACCACAAGTTTCATTTCATCAGGTTATGGGCCGTTAAAATCGTAAATTTGTTAAAGTAATTCCGTTAGTAAAAAGTTTTTTTAGTTCCGCGAAATAGTTTTTCCTGATTTTTAGGTTAGCCATTACAAAGCAAAAATTTGATCTTGCTCCGAAGTAACATGGCTATGTCTAACGTGCAAATAGACAAATTATTGGGAAGAGAGAACTATAGCACCTGGAAGTTTGCAGTGCAAACATATTTGCAACATGAAGACCTGTGGGAGTGCGTTGAACCTGCCGCTGACGTGTTGGTAAATCCGAAGCTTGACCTCAGAGCTAAATCAAAAATCATTTTGCTCGTGGATCCGATAAATTATATTCACGTTCAAGATGCAAAGACTTCAACCGAGGTTTGGCAAAATTTACAGCGCGCATTTGAAGACTCAGGTTTGACAAGAAAAGTTGGGTTACTCCGAGATTTGGTGAATACTACGTTAGATAGCTGTTCTAGTATTGAAGAATACGTTAACAAAATAGTAACTACAGCCCACAAATTGAGGAATATCGGATTTAATGTAGACGACGAATGGTTGGGTACATTAATGTTGGCAGGCTTGCCGGAACAGTACAAGCCTATGATCATGGGGTTAGAGAGCTCCGGTGTAAAGATAAGTACAGATTCAATAAAAACAAAGCTACTGCAAGAATTTAAAGAGTCTAATGTCTCCGTTCTTTATACAAAGCATAAAAGTACCCCCAAAAATTATAATCAAAATAACCAGTACAATAAGCCATCTGGCCCCCGATGCTACAATTGTAATAAGTTTGGACACTTCAGTAAGTTCTGTAGGAATAAAAAGAAATCTGAAGATAAAGGTTTTGCAGCTGTTTTTTCAGCAGTTCAGGGACAGACAGACAAAGTGGAATGGTATGTGGATTCCGGAGCATCTTTACACATGACAAATGTGTCTGACTGGATGTATGATGTCCGGGCACCTCCGATTCATCACATAATGGTTGCTAACAGTACTCCAGTCACCGTAGAGAAGATGGGTAAAGTAAACCTGGATCTCATAAGTGAAGATGGTAAAATAAATCACATACAGGTAAGAGATATTTTATATGTTCCACAACTAAGTACCAACTTGTTATCAGTGAGTCAGTTGGCAAAGAATGGATGTCAAGTAATTTTTAATAAAACTGGCTGTAAGATATACAATGCACAAAAGCAATTAGTAGCATCGGCAAGACTCACTAATAACATGTATAGATTAAATACAGTTCAAGAAAATGCATTGATTACAACATCAGAGGAGCAGAGCATGAATATTTGGCACCGGAGAATGGGACATCTGAATTACAAGGATGTTGGTAGATTGCCATCATGTACTGAGGGTATAAAACTATCAAATACCAATGACAGTGAAAGTAGTTGCATTCCGTGTTTAAAAGGTAAACATTCAAAACTGCCGTTTAATAATATTGGCTCAAGGGCAACAACACCACTGCAGATAATACATTCTGATCTGTGTGGTCCTATGGAGATGCCATCAATGGGCGGAGCCAAGTATTTCATCACTTTTGTTGATGATTATTCTAGAAAAGTAGCTGTTTATTTTCTAAAAAATAAAATGAATATTAAAGAAGTATTTGAAGCATATAAAAAGGAAATTGAAAATCAACTGGACAGTAAGATAAAAATTCTCCGCACCGACAATGGCTTAGAATATATTAATAACCAATTGTCTAAATATTTGTCAGGTTCCGGTATCAAGCATCAAACAACTGCACCATACACGCCTGAGCAAAATGGGCTTGCCGAGCGCATGAATCGCACGCTTGTGGAGCGCGCCAGATGCATGCTGAATGATGCCGGGCTTCCGAAACAATATTGCGCAGAGGCAGTGGAGACAGCTGCTCACATTATTAATCGTTCTCCGACTCGAGTCCTTGACTATGTGACACCAGAAGAAAAACTGACAGGTATCAAACCAAATATTTCTCATTTAAGAGTGTTTGGCTGTAAAGCAATGGTTCACGTGCCGAAGGAAAAGAGATTGAAATGGGATTCAAAATCGTCAGAAATGGTATTCCTTGGCTATTGCGAAAATACCAAAGGATATAGATTGTTGAACCCAAATACAAAGAAGATTATTAAAAGCAGAAATGTCATATTTCTAGAAGATTGCCACTCTAATAAAATTGAAAATGTTTCAAATGTAAATACCAAAAATACATTACAGATACCCGTGTTATTAGAGGAGACAGCCCAAGACCAGACAAACGATAACTCTGGCTCTGCACAACAAAACCAGAGTGTCTCTACGCTGACTTCAGATGACAGTTTTGACTCTATAAGAGAAGCGACTGATCTAGATGAAACCTATGAACCGAGCACTGACTGCTCAGTTGTCTCACCGAACCGATACATAAACTTGAGACCACGTAGAAGACAACCAAGTTGTATAGAAGAGGACGGAGACTTGCACTATGCCTGTTGGGCTATAAGTGAGGATCCAACAACTCTAGAAGAAGCTTTATCTAGCCCAGAATCGTCTCATTGGAAAAAAGCTATGGATGATGAGTATAATTCATTAAAGAAAAATAAGACCTGGTTGCTATGTGACTTGCCGGCTGGTAAGAAAGTCATATCCTGTAAATGGGTTTTTAAAACAAAAAGAGATGAGAAAGGTAACATAGCAAAATACAAGGCAAGATTGGTAATTAAAGGATGCGCTCAAAGAAAAGGATTGGATTACAATGAAGTTTATTCACCGGTAATAAGATATTCATCCTTGAGATATTTGCTTGCACTGGCAGTGAAACATGATTTGCAAACTCACCAGATGGATGCCGTATCTGCCTTTTTACAGGGTGAAATAGATGAAGAAATATATATGTGTCAACCTCCTAACTTCAACGAAAATAATAATCAAGTATGCTTACTAAAAAAATCCTTATATGGACTTAAGCAAGCCAGTAGACTGTGGAACCAGAAACTAGACCAAACACTAAAAGAAATTGGTCTATTACAGTCATTACTTGATCCATGTATTTATTATAAAATTAAGGATGAAGATATAACATTTTTAGCTGTGTATGTAGACGATATAATTTTATTTACAAGCTCTACAAATACTAGAGTTTATATCAAGGGAAAGCTGTTTTCTAAATTTGAAATGAAGGACTTGGGAGAACTAAAATACTGCCTGGGTTTGCATGTACATAGAGATAGAAAACATGGAACTTTATGTATAGACCAGCAGAAGTATATACAGGAGCTACTAAGTAAATATGGGATGTCAAATTGTAAGGGTGTAAGAACACCAATTGATCCTAAAACAAAGTTTACTTCGAGGGAGGAAGAACATTCAATGATAGATACAATTCCATATCATGAAATAGTTGGATCATTATTATATTTATCACAGGGAACCCGACCCGACATATCCTCTGCTGTAAATACTCTAAGCAGATTTAATTCAAGACCGGAAATGCAGCATTGGGTGGCGCTTAAGCGAGTCTTGAGATACTTGAAACATACTCAAAACTATGCATTAACCTATAAGAAGAATAATAAAGAGAATACAATACATGGTTATTGCGATGCAGACTGGGCGAGCAACGAAGATGACAGAAGATCGTGTACCGGTTATGTATTTGTATTTCAGGGTGGCGCAATAACGTGGAATTCACGCCGGCAACAAACTGTTGCGTTGTCCACTACCGAGGCTGAATACATGTCTCTATCCAGCTGCACTCAAGAAGCTATGTGGCTAAGACAAATGCAAGAGGAGTTTTGGCCTATCTTGGCCACTGTACCTGTAACCCTTTTATGTGATAACCAAAGTGCCATTAAACTTTCAGGTTCTGAAAACTATCATTCAAGGACCAAGCACATAGACATACGTCATCACTTTGTACGTGACAAGGTGCACTTAAAAAAGATTGTCATCAAGTACATTCAGACCAATGAGATGGCAGCCGACGCGCTGACTAAAGGAACCCCTCAACTGAAGCTTGATTACTGCTCAACCAAAATGGGTTTATGTCCAAGGGAGGATGTTGGAATATGGACATAAACCATAGTAACAAAACTCACTCGGCGCTTTGCGTATCTGTGGCAGCGATGCCAGCGCTCTCTCGTGTTTCACAACGCACTTGACATATATTCAATTCGAATCTGTTGTAAACCGTTGCTCCGTAAATAAACTAATTCTTTAAACTATAGATTACCACAAGTTTCATTTCATCAATTACAAATAATATTTTGTCCTCAAATGAACCCTGCAAGGGTATAACAATTTAAAATAAGAGCACATTTCTTTCTTATATTATTTACAGAAATTAAATACATTAGAAATTAAACAACCATCATGAAGAAATCTGTAAGCGATAAGGCCGCCAATTGTATCGCTTTTCTTTTGCAATTGTTTTTTTGTTTTATTTTTAATTTGGTGTACAATAAAGAATTTTCTATCTATCTATCTAACCACAAAAATCAATCAACTATACATAATAGGTTGGGGAAAAAGTCTTTTCGTATTTTTGTATGAAAAGTCAAGACATTTTTTTCAAAGTTTATTTACATTTATTTACAATATATATGTACCGTTTTGTTGAATAACTTTCTGCCATTTTGTGGGCAGAGACATTATCCCGTTACTGTAGAAACTTTGGGACTTCTGATCAAAAAAACGGGACAAATAGTTTTGGCAGTCCTCTCCTGAGGTCAACCTTACAGAACCTAAAGAATTCTGCAGAGACCGAAACAGGTGAAAATCTGAAGGCGCAAGGTCAGGGCTATATGGTGGATGCACTAGGACCTCCTAGTCGAACTCTCTTAATTTTTGCTGAGTGGCTAAAGATGTGTGTGGTCTAGCGTTATCGTGATGAAAGACCACACCCTTCCTGTTGATCAATTCCGGCCGTTTTCTCTCGACTGCTTCCTTTAATCTCATCAGTTGCTGGCAGTAAAGATCAGAATCGATGGTTTTGCCGGGCGGTAAAAGCTCATAATAAACAATGCCCTTCCAATCCCACCATACACACAGCATCACCTTATTTCGTGTTAGGCCAGGTTTGGCCACAGTCTGTGAAGCCTGGCCAACTTTCGACCACGACCTTTTTCGCACGTTCTTGTCGTACGTGATCCACTTTTCATCGCCAGTTATCAATCTCTTCAAAAACGGCTCGGTTTCATTACGTCTCAATAATGAATCGCAAATGAGTACACGGTTCATTAAGTTTCTTTGAGTGAGCTCGTGTGGCATCCAAATATCGAGCTTTTTTGTATAACCAGCTTTCTTCAAATGGGTCAAAACTGTTTTGTGGTCAATTCCCAGTTCTTCAGCTGCATCGTAACTACTAATATGCCGATCTTGCTCCACTCTTTCAAAAATGGCGTCCATTTTATTCGTAACAGGGCGACCAGAGCGAGGTGCATCTTTAACATCAAAATTTCCGGACTGAAAACGTTTGAACCAAATTTGTGTTACTCTTACTGACACTGCATCAGGTCCATAAACATCACAAATTTTTTTCACTGCTTGAGTTGCATTTTTGCCTTTTTTATAATAAAATTTTAAAATGTATCGAATTTCTTCATTAGATTCACTCATTTTTACGGAGAGAAAAACAAATGAAAAATAGCGGGAAACAACTTTTTTTTATTTTTTTCTTTTCTTTATAATGGAACCTTTTTAATGTTACCAAAACCAGCCAGACACAAATAGTACAGTCAAAAAAATTTTATAATAAATTTATACCTACGTTATGCGAAAAGACTTTTTCCCCGACCTAATACATTATGTTTTTTCTAATTATATTTAATTTGAATAAAATGAAATTATATTAAATTTCCGTGCTTCGGAAGGCACGTTAAGCCGTTGGTCCCAGTTATCACTAAATGTGGTAGTCGTTAAGCCATGTTAGAGGCCTAATGGGCGGCTTGATAAATTCTAACAGCAGGACGCCATACACCTGCCTCCGCCAATCCGCACTGGGTCAGCGTGGTGGAGTATGACCCAATACCCTCTCACCTTGATATGTGAGAGGAGGCTCGTGCTCAGTAGTGGGACGTTAATGGGCTGAAATTATGATGAAAAAATAAAAATACCTGCAAAATAGTCTCCCATAAGGTTGGCGGCGTTGATGAGGAACTGGGGATTACCACGCTCCAATAGGTCCAATTCTGAAATATTAATTACAACATTTATGTTCAAGTCAGTGTTTTATTCCCTAAAAACTGGTGTTAATTCGAGTTTTAAGGGTAAATAAGACCCTGAAAGAATTACACAATTGAAGTACTTCCCCTACGTAGTTCATATGTTGATGACTGATATGGCGTGGTGGCGAGTATACCCGCACTCCACTCCTGAAGTCGTGGGTTCGATTCCCACACAGGACAAATCTTTGTGTGCATGAACATGAATTTGTTCTGGTCTGGGTGTTTTCCTATGTACATTAAGTATGTATTTACAAAAAAAAAGTATTTAAGTATGTTTATCGTTGTTTAGTATCCCTAACACAAAATCTTAATGATACTTATCTTGGAACTAAATAATTGGTGTAATTGTCAGTAAATATTTATTTTATTTTAATTAACTTACTGGAGAATGTTCCCTGCATGACTACGTTGAGTAAGGCCCCTCTCAGAAGCTGTTGTCTCTGTTGTCTGGTGAAAGATGCCCCCACTGCCGCGAGCTTGCGCCCTGTTACCGCGTTCAGAAGGGATGCTGCGCGAAGTGTGGCGAAAGCTTGTCTGAAAATTTTAAAAAAAAAATTATGTTACAGTCACGCCGGCTTACAGACACACAGGCTTGTTCATATGGAACTTGTCTTGACTTACTTTGTAACGATTTTTATTTTTTTTATTTGTTTCGGTGTTGACATAATTTTTTAAAACTTCTTAACATATGATTAACGTTATAACTAATTGACATCTTTTGTGTTCAGCCGACTTATAAAATTTAATGTTGACAATTATATAAATTTATGCTATTATTGTCGTGCCCTTTCAGGGTTCATGTGTCGGATAATTTTATGTAAACATCTTAATAACCGCATGAAACAATGAATAAATGAATTATGAATGAATTACCAATAGTTACATTTAGACATAACTCAAACTTTTGGTTGATACAAAACTGTTTTTATTATGTTGACGAGTATTTCAATAGTTCCAGACCTCGAATTAAGATAACCCATTTATTTTGCACATTTTGTGTATGTCTCAATCAATCAAAAATTATTTATTTCATAAACTAACCTTAAAAAACAAACTTGAAAACGTCAAAATTAAATATACTGAATAAATTAAATAAAAAACTGAGATCACAAAGCTTAAATTCACTTATATGCAACAAAACAAAATAAATAAGTGTAAGTGAATCGAAGTGCCAGTTCCGAGCCACCGCTCTGTAAGAAGAACTGGCAAGAAACTCACAGGCTATGCTCTTTTAAATATGTCTGTGAAGCTATACAATGCAATATAATTAACATTAACAATATTCATGTTCTAAGTCATGAAAGGCTGTAAAGGCTAAGTGTGACATTCTGTATTTAATTTTCTCATCACTAGAGGATAACTTATACTTTATTTTTAAATTTTTTGGGCAGATTCCCACACCCTACAATGATGCGACATATATATTCGTAAAATAGGGACGTTTAACTAAACATCAGAACCTATTTTATTATTGCAGGCAGTGAATATTTTTCCATACTAAGTGCCCAATGATTTTTTATTTGCAATAAATGTGGTACATAGTACACATACATACATTCACGCCTTTTTATTATTCGCCCACACTTCGCCAATTACATAGTTCGACGGTAGCAATTAACAATGTCGTAACTGGAAAGTCGTTGCTTTTAACAATGTCTTAAGTGACATGACGTTACTTGCGAGCAAAAGTATGGAATCACTTGCTTGAATTTGATTCCACGCGATCTTGAGTACTTAATAACTAAATAATAATAATACAAATGATACCATTTTAAAGGTTAAATGTGAAGGAGGTAGGAAAAGGCAAGGATAACGGAAAAATTATGAATGAAAAAAACAACAAAAATTAATTAATAAAAACTTTATTTCGCCTAAAAACTTAATGTCAATACTTAGTGTTCCCCCCCCCTCGCCCTAAGGAGAGCTCGGAGACGGTTCTTCATGGACCTGATGAGCTTCCGTATGGTATCTTGTGAGATACCTTCCCACTCTTCAATCAAAGCCGTTTTGAGCTCATATGTGTTTGAAGGAGTAGGATTTCTGGATCGAACCCTCCTCTTTAGTTCATCCCACACGTGCTCTATTGGATTCATGTCCGGGCTAAGCGCTGGCCAGTCCAATGTGGCGATGCCGACTTCCTCTAGGTATTCGGTTGTGGCACGGGAAGTGTGACAACGAGCGTTATCGTGCATGAGGACGAAGTCATCACCGATATATCCCGCATAGGGAACGACATGTTCCAGCAGAATATCGGAAATGTATCGGTCAGAATTTAGACCGCCTCCTCGTCCCCCGCCAGGCACGAAAACAAGCTCCGTTTTACCGTCGGAAGAAATGCCGGCCCACATCATTAAAGAACCGCCTCCATAAGCCACTGTCTCAGCAAAACAGCACTGCACAAAGCGCTCCCCAGGCCTCCTGTAGACCCGACCTCTTCGATCGTTGCCGTGTAAACACATTCTGGTCTCGTCCGAGAACAGTACACGGCTCCATTCCTCAACGTCCCAATCAAGGTGGGAACGAGCGAATCGAAGGCGGGATTGTCGATGAGCTGCCGTCAGTTTCGGGCCTGTGGCAGGCCTTCTTGGGGTTAAATTAGCTTGCTTGAGTCTTCGACGAACTGTCCACTCGCTAACAGCGACCCCGCGAACATTTCGGAGCCCCTGCTGGACGTCAACACCAGTCAAATGCCGATTTCGGAGAGAAGTTGACACGATAAAACGGTCATCCCTCTCCGATGTGCACCGGCGTCGTCCAGATCTTGGTCTCGGCACAAAGCCACCAGTCTCCAGAAAGCGTTTGTACACTTTCGAAACACAAGACTGACTTATGTGGAGCTGACGTCCGACAGCTTGCTGGCTAAGCCCTTCTTGCAATAGGGCGACGATTTGGGCTGCTTCTGTAGGTGTTGTATCCATTGTCTTCGAAGTTCAAGGGTCCAAAGTTGCGGAGATGTGTACCGGTCAACGTGTGAAAGATGACTGATGAAACGTGTGTTGTCTTCTACGTGATCCCCCTGGTGGAGGTCACGGCGCGGTTTCGGGGCCAAGGCCCCCTGATCGCGGTGTCTGGCGGCGCCCGTGAATACGGGCGCGTCCTTGGGGTGGCTGTTCAGCCAGTAGTGGTCCGGAGTGTCAAGTCCGGTGGGGCGCCGCGATCAAGCCCTCGGGCGATCAGCGGCGCGTTGTGTCCTTCAGAGTCTTCAGGTCAAGTCCTGGGTCTCCTGAGGGATGAGGCTGCGGGCGTAGGCCCTGGCATCCGGTGGACGCGCGTGTAGCGGCGCCAACCCTCTGATGTGGTCGTGGCTAGACGCATACGCACGCGTGAACATCGGTCCCGCCAATCGACCTACGAAGGATTCTATGCTCTCTAGCCTCAGGTCCCTCGCGATCGTAGCATTTCTCACGTAGCGAGGTGCCTTGACGATGTGGCGAAGGGTCTGGTTTTGAAATGTTTCAAGCTTCTTTCTGGCCTGCTTCCCGGTGAGCGCGTACCAGGCTGGGGCTGCGTAGGTGAGTAGGGGCCTGAGGTAGGTTTTATAGACCCCTAGCTTCACTCTAGTGGCGAGCGACGAGTTCAGCGCTGGACGGAGCAGGTGCCGCGCCGTCTTGGCTTTTGCGACTGTCATCGCCACGTGAGAGTTCATGTTAAGCTTCCGATCGATCGTGATCCCCAGGTACTTGACATTCGGAGACCACGCTATCTCTAGTCCATGCAGGCGGAGTGGTGGTGGGAGCAGTACGGTGTAAGGGACGACTATGGCCTGGGTCTTCTGGACGTTGGCCGATAGCCTCCACTTGTCTAGCCATTCTGGCAGGAGGTCGAGTGTCTCTTGGACTCTGTTCGCCGCAAGGTGTCTCCTGTACGACGATGAATAATATGCGGCGTCGTCTGCGAACAATGCTAGGTGGACTCTGTCAGTGGTAGGCATGTCATCCGTGTATCGTGCGTACAGGGACGGTGAGAGACAGCTCCCTTGCGGGACTCCGGCCTCGACCCTCCGTTCCGTTGATACGGCGTCTTCTACCACCACTCTGAAGCTCCTGTGCTCCAGGAAGGAAGCTAGCACCTGCGTTATGCGTCTGGGTGCGCTGGACGTAGACATCTTGTGCAGCAGAACTTCGTGCCAAACACGGTCGAACGCTTTCTCCATATCCAAGAGTACTGCAGCTGTGTACTCCTTCTTGTTGGCAGCCATGGTGAAGTAGTGCAGTACTCTCGAAAGCTGCAATGTAGTCGAGTGTTCGGCACGGAATCCGAACTGCTCACTGCGTGGTTCAATGTGCGGGATCATCTGTTCAAGCAGGAGCCTCTCAAACAGTTTCGACAATGTAGACAGCAGGGTGATGGGGCGGTAGCTAGCGGCGAGTAGTACGTTCTTCCCAGGCTTCGGGAGCATGATGACCAGCCCCGTCTTCCATGAGCCTGGGAAGTGGCCCGTTCTCATAATGCCATTGAATAGGCGGGTTATGGCTGCTACCGTTCTCGGCGGCAGGTTTGTCAGCGCGACGTTGGTGATCCCGTCTGCGCCAGGTGCCTTCCTGGGCTTGGTTCTCCTGATCTGTCTCTGCACTTGGCCGGGGGAGAAGACGATGGGATCCTCCTCGTTCGCCATCGGTGCAGAGAAGAAGCTGGCCAGACGGTCCACCACGAGTCGCTCGTGCTCGATGTTGGTCGTCGGGTTGGGTCGAAACTGTTGTTCGAGGTGGTCCGCGAAGATCTTCGCTCTGTCTGCTGCACGATAGCGTGGCATCCCGTCGGATCCCTTCAGCGGTCTGACCGGGGGTGGGACCTTGGAGATTTGGCGGCAGAGGCGATGGATGTCCTTCCAGTCCCCGCTCACGCCCTCCAGGTGTCTTTCCCAGGCGTCGGCGTCGTGTGAGCTAATGGCGTTCTTCACTGCTTCAGTCGCTCTGTTTAGCTGCGTCTTGATAGTGGGGCAGCGGGTTCGCTGCCATTCCCTCCTGAGGCGCCTCTTGGTCGCGAGAAGGTCCCTGATGCCTGCGGGTAGCGGGGGACGTCCCCTGAGCGCAGACTGATAAAAAAAACCGGTGACACGTCTTTTTATAGGGGATGAAGGGCGCGCAACTGGTGACGGGTTAAACAATTGAAACGCATCTTTTTTCACTTAGCCCAGGATAACTTCTGAAGTACTGGCGTTATCTGAATAATATTGGTATCAATTTAAAGTTAATTAATGAACCTTTAAAATGGTATCATTTTTATTATTATTATTTAGTTATTAAGTACTCAAGATCGCGTGGAATCAAATTCAAGCAAGTGATTCCATACTTTTGCTCGCGTGTGTATTTACTTACGATATTGTTTAAAGTAACGGCTTTTCACTTACGACATTGTTAATTGCTACCGTCGAGTTGGTCCCACGTAATAGGTGGCGAGCCTATTGCCGCTTACCGGGCACTGTTTTGTTTGCCAGAGCCTCGTCCGTTGATCGGCAGGTGCACCACTTGCAGGTGAGGTTGGATTGGGCTCCTTAGGTCTTGGTAGGATCCCTATAGGCATATACATGAATTGCAGATTAATATAAAAATAAAGATACTCACTGCAGCCTCGCTTCATCTGGACATATGCTTGATACTGTAGTCTCGAACTGTCTCAACTTGCGGTTAAACTGTATACCATCTTCACCCAGGGAAAACTGTTCGAGCTGAAAAGTGTACAAAAGGAATCCATCAGTTCAATATTTAGATAAAAAATTAAGTTTTCTAATACATCTCGCATGCTTAATGGAATAGTGACTAAACTTAAAAAATACGATCTTAGGGACATCACAAAAGAAGATCTTCTAAAGAATACTTGTCCTACTTGTAAGCGCATTAAATTGATACTGATTTATTAATTAATAATTCTGCTTGTATTTTGAACGTTGGATTAACATTGATTCGATCTCAGTAAGAAATAGAAAAGACTGCATAAGTACGTAACTCAAACCTGAACTATCTATTAATGGGTCGATGTTCCTTTGAGCATGCGATTATGTGTAAATTCGAGTTTTAATATAGTTTGTGGATATAACTTCTTAGGTAACATATTTTTTTTATTTATTAGCCTTTATTGCCAACTTTCCCAATATATAAGTGTGTTGTAAGTATGTATGTTGAAATAACATGCTAGCTAATTGTTGTTGTTGGCGTGTTTTGCGACACAAAGGCCTCCTCCAGCTTTTTCCAGTCTTCTCTTATTATAGCCATTCTTTGCCATAGTGGTCCTGCAATCTTTTTAATGTCATCCTTCGGTAACATATAAAAGTCTCTTAGGTAACATATAAAAAGGTGTTATTATAACTTACCAATACCAAAAGAGGTTTAAATTGCTCATCTATTGTAAGGAGTTCTTTCAAAGTAGTATCATTATCTGTTGTGCCCTGGTAGACCTCCTTGCTCATATCCTCCTTCTCCATGTCATTCCCCACCATACCATCTTTGATCTTTTCCACTTTCAACTCAGATCTGGTGTCTGGAAAAAATAGATATTTACTTATTTTCAGACGAACTGTTACGTAAAAGTTAAAATAATTAACTAAAATCGTTATCATTAATTCAGGCCACTGCTGAACGTGGCGGCGAGTAATGGCTAACTTGCCGCCCGACCGTCTTCTATAGAAGACGGACGATATCAGCACACTGAGGGGCTCCCAGGAAGGGGGCCAAGCCTGCCGGAGACCGTCCGAAAGGGTTACCGCGGCCTCTGTACGTAGCAGGCTCAAAAGAAGGAACATGGATGGTTTTTAGTCAGTAGAAGTCTGACACACCCTCCCGCTCCACCCTCCGCGGGGGAAAATTATTTAAAGATTTTCAATCCGAAAAAAAAAAAGAAAAAAAGGCCACTGCTGAACGTAGGCCATTAATACTGTACTGCCTGCCTTGATGAGATCAATGGTCCATCGGTTGGGAGGCCGCTCTCTACTACGTTCAATACGTCAGTCAAGACCTTAGGAACCCAAGCCAACCTCATCTGCAAGTGGTGCACCTTTTTTTTTTTTGTTTTACGTCGGTAAAAAAAATGCATTTACGCACTGCCTTCCGGCCAAAGGGGGACCGAAAGGGGGTGTGGGACTCACCACCGGCAGACACGACCGCCGGCAGCAATACCCACTAAAAATCTTCCGACGACGCCCGCCGCTTGTTGAGAAAGAGGCGGGGGCCAGTACCTGGGTTGCAGCTTCTGACACCCCGCCTGCGGCCAACGTCCCCCGGACCAAAACCGGGAGGACCTCCTCAGAGAGGCGCAGTGGACGCGCCCCTCCTACCTCCCCCTGCGACCATAGCGTGTGTGGCCGACTTCCCGGAGGGTCCATGGTTAGACAGCAGGGGCCCCCTGCCCCCACTGCCTAGACCCTCCTGGCGCTGCTGAGCGGGCCCTCCTGGCCTACCCGCAGCGCCCTCCATAGGTCCCTCTTAGTTTCCCCCCGGTAGTCAGTACTAAGGGCACCCAGAGTCGTCGGTCTCTGGGTGTTACCCTTTCCCTAACGCCTCCTGCGCCCTACCGGGAGGTACTCAGCCCCCCCACCACGACAAGGTGGAGACCAGTCGGGGGGGGCAAGTGGTGCACCTGCCGATCAACGGACGAGGCTCTGACAAACTCAAAAGTTCCTGGTAAGCGACAATGGCCTCGCCATCTTTTACGCGGGACCAAAAACATAATTTGCGAAATGTGGGCGTACATGCCCCTGGGTAGGGGTAGGCCCTTCGGGGAAACAGGCGTGATTTTTATGAATGAATAAACACTTTATTATACACTAAATATAAAAACTAATCAAACCACATAAACAAATATATGGTACAATGGGCGGCCTTATTGCTAACAGCAATTTCTTCCAGGTATGTATGTAATGTAGGCTGTGAAATAATCTCTGAAAGAGAGAGTTTATCCCAAGAGATTATTAGGGGCTTAAGTAATATATTTTGGACCAGCATTGAACAAAAATTTTTTATATAAAATACAACTAACTCTAAAAGAGTGCTAAAGTCTAAGAAGGCAATCATTCTGATAAAAACTGTCCTTAATATGATCCTTACCGGTATTCTTAGGTCAGAGATCAGAAAATGTCACTGCATACATGCTCCTGTTTATCATCATTTCAGCCCATTAACGTCCCACTACTGAGCACGAGCCTCCTCTCACATATCAAGGTGTGAGGGTATTGGGTCATACTCCACCACGCTGACCCAGTGCGGATTGGCGGAGGCAGGTGTATGGCGTCCTGCTGTTAGAATTTATCATGCCGCCCATTAGGCCTCTAACATGGCTTAACGACTACCACATTTAGTGATAACCGGGACTAACGACTTAACGTGCCTTCCGAAGCACGGAAGCGCTCGATATCAAATGCCACACAAACAGTCACCCATCCAAGGACTGACCTCAGTAAACTCTGCTGTACTTAGGTGATAGTTTCCGACCACTGAGCACCGCAGAGCTACGAGCGCTTCTGGAAGCAGCTTCTACGAATGCTCCTGTTATTCTTACATAAATACATAATGTCACGATCTTTCCCGTAGGGGTAGGCAGAGATCACATCCTTCCACTTGCTATAATCTTGGCACGCACTCTTAGCTTCATTCACACTCATACAGTAAGTATTTAATAATTTGCCTCTGGAGATTAAAGAATTAAGTCTACCAAAGTTCAAATACAAATTAAAAGCTTGGTTAATAAATAAACCATTCTACAACTTACATTTATACTTTTTACGAATTATATTAAGTAACTATTTGTATGTTATATAAATTGCACACCCGCAACGGGTACACTGTTGTTACTAGTGTAATGCATGAACACTAGCAATATGTACATAGTCTTAGAAATAAAGATCTATTAAGCTATTGCATAGCTTCTATCGCGGGTCTTGAGCGTTGAGACCGAATCCAGAAATTCCGTAACGAAATAAAACCTAACACCCCCACTCCAACCGGCACAGCGGTGATACTTTTTAGTTTTTCTATCTATAAATAAACAGCAGAACTTTTAATGGCTTTAAAATATCACGCTTGTCCCTTTAGTTCAGCAACCCGCCTTTAGGTGGCATTGGTTGTATCGGGTGGCTAAAATTTGTTTTCTTATCGGTCACCACGCTCAAAGTGTAACTTGAATAAATATCAAAGAAAAAAAAAATAAAAATTATTATTATTGCATAAGTTGATAAAAAATGCTTTTAATCAACTTATAAGCTTTACGTCTCCGAGTGCCATTCTATTCTATTTTACACGCCCGTCGGTTTAGGGTACTTTTCACCAATTTTTACAATTAACTTAATAAATATAGCTGGCAGAGAACGCTCTATGGCAGTAGGTTTTCTTCTAAGGGTGACTTGCACAGGAGCGAAACGCGTATATAATGTCGCCTTAAATGAAATTACTTGGGACTGATTAGTATGAAGCCATAGGCAACATCATAATTCTAATTCTATTTAACCTAAAACACCTGGGTGTGCAAGCCAGTGTTCATGGAATAGAAGCGACTTACGAATTAGCAAGGGAATAATAGACTTCTTGGCGGGAAAGTGAAGCGTCACGTCTGCAGTTTTGTTTCATTTTCAAATTTGTGTTATTTCGGACATTAATGTGTAATAACGGTGGATTATTAACCGTTTAGTGTTTGCGAACATAAATTAGTGTTGGTAAATGAAACAAAATAGTGTAACATAACTTTTCAAATTCGCTCAAGAAGTCCATGTGAGATCTCAGTATAGTCCCACATCTTTACTGAGGACTCAAGGGGTTTAGGGGAGGGCATCTCATCTTTATCACCGCTCATTCCATTTACTATGATTTATATGTTATTAATATATCTCTTACTTGACACTGGCTAAATGTGCAATGTACGAAGCCATTTAAAAGAAAAAAAAGGAAATAATAAAATAAGTAAATTTGGATTTATCAAACGAAACAGTTCTTTACAAGGTCCTTACCAGTATTCCGAGGTGACAAGTCAGACTCGAGTCCTGATAGTATACAGGGCCTTACTGGAACGTGTTTCCCGTAAGTGATGCTGCCACAAGTATTAGCCACCCTGGTTCATAGAAGACATAGCTTGCACCTAGAAGGTGGCGAGCCTATTGCCGCTTATCAGGAAGTTTTCTATTAGTCAGAACTGCAACTGTTGATGAACAGGTGCACCACTTGCAGGTGGGGTTAGCTTGTTCTCCTAAGGTCTTGGTAAGCGTACATACATGGATAAGATCCTTACCAGCCATTCTAGGTGACAGATCAGACAGAGTCCTCATAACGTAAGTCCTCAGCGGGGCTAAAGCCACTAGGAACATCTAATTTTTTTTGAACTTCCTGAGTTGATTGGCAGGTGCACCACTTGCAGGTGAGGTTAGCTGGGGCTCCTAGTCTTCGTAGAATCCACATACATACTAAGACAAGATCCTTACCAGTATTCCGAGGTGACAGATCAGACAGAGTCCTGATAGCGTCCAGGTCTTCACCGGGGCGTGGCTCCCGTAAGTGATGCCGGCCCGAGTACCCGCGACCGCGGCCCGGAGTCGACATAGCTTCTACCTACCTGTAAATAGACACAATGTACCATTGAGAATCAGAATTTGAACTTCAATTAAGAAAATATGTACAAGGTTGGGACTTTTACTTATATGAAGAATTCTAGCTGCCTAGGCCTTAAACTTGGCTTTACGACTACCACAATTACTGATAGGCAGGACCAATGAGTTAACATCGTCACCTCCATGGCAAACTTAAGAATATGCAGTTTTGGTAAATTTAACATATCTATAAAAAATTGCACCTTATGTTGTACTACATAGGTGTGAAAATAATCTCTCAATCAATCTCTATAGAAGTTTGAAAATTTTCACACCTATGTAGTACAACATAAGGTGCATTTTTAAATACGACATGATACTTCAGTTATCGTTTCTGAACACCCAGCACTGTCATCAGACAATTTTATTACTAGCAAAAGTCTGCCCATCCGTCGAGGCTCCTAGTAAAAAACAATTGTCATAACTATATAAAGCATGCTTTCAGATTTTGTACTATACTTCTCATACTACATAAGGGGTTATCCAAAAATTAAGTCACACGAATATCGTGAAATTTTCACCCCCCTCCGTATTTGTCACTGCTGGTCACACTAGACAGACTCTCTCCTCCTTAGTGTGATGTCACATATTTTGCAATTATACAGCAAGAAATAATTACATTAAAAATTGTTAATAGAACCTGGATTTTGAAATGTCAGCGTCAACTAAATTTTGAATTCCCCTTATTCCCCTTGTCACACCATGTCGCACTTTGTTAACCCCCTCCCACCCTATTAATGTGTGACGTAATTTATGGATAGCCCCTAATAACTCATTTATTCACTTATTTTTTTCATAAAGAGGCTTTAGTTTTTGCACATTTTATCCAGCACACCTCACCAGGAACAGATTAGTACCTTAGATATGGTAAGGAGCACTCTCACTTAATTATAATTTACTGTTTACCATCAGGCGAAATGTCATCATAATGATACTCATAAGTAACATGGTCCATTTCTGCTTAGAGAACCTATATCACTGACCACTGTCATAGGGTATGATTACTGTAATTATTTACATTGCAATAAATGTTTTTATTATTTATAAATAAATAAATATTTTCTAACAATTACACCAATTATTTAGTTCCAAGATAAGTATCATTAAGAACTTGTTTTATGGATACTTAACAACATACATTACTTTTTTTTTTGTAAATACATACTTAATATACATAGGAAAACACCCCGACCAGAACAAATATTCATGGTCATGCACACAAAGATTTGTCCTGTGTGGGAATTGACCCACAGTCTCTGCAGTGAAGTGTAGGTATACTGAACTCCACGCCATATCAGTCGTAAAATTTTCGTCAATTATTTATTATTGTTATTTTAGTAATACCTGTGCATTTAAGAGGTCAAATCAAGTCATTTATTGAAAGTGACACATAATAAAATTGTAACAAAATATTCAGGCGGATTTGTGACACTCTATAATGCTGCAACATATCGCACCCCCGGTGCTACAACGTCACTTCTGCAAACAATTTAATCTTAAAGGAGAAGCCTTTCCAAATTAAATATCCTGTTATAAAACATAGTTCTTCTTAATTTAAGAAATAAACTAGTAATAGCCTTTATTTCAGACTTCATTTCACAGTAAAACGAAACATATTACAGTTTAGTATATTCGTAATTTTTCTCATAATTTGATTTATTTTGACAAAATTGCATAAGTGACGTTGTAGCACGGGGGGTGCGATATATAGAGCGCTCATACACATACAGATACAGAATGCCACATACGAGATATATCGAGGGTTCTGTGCTAAAACCCGATAAGTGACAACATCAGATACATAATTTCTGCCGCTTTTTCTTGTGATATTATCAGATAAGTCGATTTCAGAAGATAAAACTGAGGACTTCATAATTCAATAAGTAAACCTTTTAAGTTTAATTTTTTTTTAATTAACCGATAAATTCTTTTAAGTATTGTTTTAAGCCCAAAAACACTTATCGGGTTTGAGCACGGAACCCTCGATATATAGTGCAATACAAAAGATTTTTATCCATAGAGCAATATAAATTACAATTTAGCTTCTAACATAGGTTTAATCATAGATCATGATATCTAAGCGGCTTTATCGCTTGCTTCATGCCTCAGAAAGCATGTCAAGTTTCTGTTAGGGGTAGGCAGAGATCACATCCTTCCACTTGCTATGATCAAACATACATACATAATATCCTGCCTGTTTCCCTGAAGGGGTGGGCAGAGGCATACTATACACCAACACTTAGTCAATTATATTGTTGGTAATCATATATAGGTGGCGAGCCTATTGCCTCTTACTGGGTACTTTTATGTTCGCCAGAGTCTCGTTCATTGTTCAACAGGCTTAGGCTTCTCAGATCTTAGTAGGATTCCTATACACCTATGATCATGGCACACACATTAGCTTCATTCACTCATTTAACCTTTCTTTGGTTTTGGGTACTTATGAAGAGCACTTTTACCAATACTTTTCTCATTTAAATAAGTTTTATAAATCAGCATTTCTAGTAACACTTTCAGGAAATTTCCGGAAATATAGCAATTGGCGCGAATGCTTTTCAGTGTATTTATAAAATTACGGATCGAAATTATCAATGAAAAAAGTATAAGTCAAATCATTAATATCTCAATTATTAATTAAAAAACACTGAGAATACTTATTTGAGTAAAAATTATGATAAATTTATGTATGTCAAATGACTAAAATCGAATGCAAAATCGCTGCACAAAAATCCTTTGACATGTCAAAAAATACACAATTCTTGTGCTCCAAACTTGAAATAACACCGTTGCAAATGTATTCCAGACATAATTTGCATAATTTCCAGTCATAATAACGTAAATAAAACGATACACACACAAAATACCTTTGTTTTACCGGTAGGAAATGAATTTCAAAGGACATTTCGAACGCAAAATGAGATTGATTTTTTTAACAATACGCTGAAATAAGTAATTACCATTGTCATTATCATAAATTTATGTAAATTACTTACCGAAAGATGTGATAAAATAAATTCGGAAGTTATTTATTTCCTAGTTGTTTAGTTGCGTAGCGGTTGTCATAGGTTTCAGTGCCATATTGGCGAATAGTGCTGCTTCCAATCATCAAAACGTTACCATAGACATTCATCGATTGTTATCGGTTATATTATTTGATAAAAAATTACATTTCAAATTTATTTTACAAAAAACTACTAGATAGATAGACAGAAAATTCTATATTGAACAACAAATTAAAAATTAAAACACGAAAACAATTCCAAAAAAAAACGATATAATTGGCGGCCTTATCGCTTACAGCGATTTCTTCCAGGCAACTTTAGGATGGAGAGTGATTAAAATTAAATGAAAACCGGCGGGATAGATAAGAATAAACATGCATAGTTATATTTTGATAAACAAAAACAGAAATAAATACTATTACCTACATTAAATAAACCTACATACAGAAATATGTACATGAGGAACACTGAGCAGCAGGACATTACTTTTATGAAAGAAAAAGCTTCTTTTTTAAATATAATTGACTTGACAATAAATTTCAAGTTCTCATCTTCTTTACACCATCCTGGTTGCTAGTTTAGTACGACGGGGTCAAATGTGAAATTAGCTTCACACTAACACAAAATCCAACAATATTAACATACTTCCGAAGTAATATCTTTTTTAACGAAGCTTATTCCTGCAGTGCCATGCAGATTGTTAAGGTATATAATTTTATTACGTATTATAGTTTTTTTTTGTTTGTTTTAAAGTTCATTCTGAAGAAGGCAGACAACAGCTAAATATCAAATTTCTGGTAAAATAAATTAACTCCAACTGAAGACTTCTGTAGTCAAATTTACATGATATACGTATTGCTTTCAATATAATTTAATATGTCGCCATAAACTTTCAACTGGTAAATTCTCAAAGACCTTCAACTAGCAAGCTGTAATGAGCTTGACCAACAACCGGTCTTTTAAAAGAAAAGCTGCCCAAAGACAAAGTTCATAATTTCCCAGTCTCCTTCACTACGGAAAAACCGATCGAAAAAATGACATTTCAGTTTCGGGGGTGATGTGAAGAGAGTGGGGGTAGCGTTTTACTGAAACTCGCGAATTTTGAATTGAAAAATTGCTATTTAATCTAGTTTTTCACCAAAAAATCTTTATCAATACATCGAAAGACTATAATAATAATATAGAATATATTTAAAGAGTCGCTCTCGCCCGTAATAAGCCAATATCAGACGCGTTTTATTTTCATCGCTTTTGCGATTGTTTTAGCTGCTGTTTTTATTGTTTTAAAGCAATTCCATCAGTTATTTCACCAGTAAATCATAATATAGTCAAGAATCAATATCAATAAACCAATCCTGCTTTTAATCTAACTTCCCTCAGTTGTTATCTAATTAAATTACATAAAAGCTTGGTTGATATAAAAATATTTAAATAACTAAAATCTGTTTAGAAAAACAACTGTTTAGTGATTAGTGATAAATTATCACATCCAGTATAGTGCTAACAAGTAAAATGGCAGAAGTTCATGTAGAACCGATTCAATGTAAAAAGGATATTATTGTAACGGCCAATGTGCCGAGTGACAGTCCGGTGACCGACCCTGGTCATGTTAGGACCAGTGTGACGAGTGAGGCCAATGCTGGGAAGTTCGAGGGGCAGAGAGCTAAGTCCAGTGCATTGAAGAAGTCTGCACGGTATCGTAGCAGATCTCTTTCTGCATCTTCCGCTGATTCGTATAGCTCAACTTCATACACAGGTAATTATTTTGAACTAAATTAATTATAAGCATCCCTATTAATCCTAGTTGGGTCGCCGTGTTATGAAGAAACTAAGAGCATAGGAATACCTACAATTCAGTCTAGATCTGAACATATGAAACTGAATCATTCACAATGTCGCCCGTCCCAAACTACATGTATACAGCTCAGTAGCTTTAAATCAGTATGGTATCTGTTAAACATGTAGTACACTGATATCAGGGCACACAAATAATGAAATAGGACGACCAAAATGTTTAACCCTTCGTGTGGTAAATATGGTCCCACCATAAATGGAACCCTAAGGAGTTGTGTTAATGTATAAAAATAATGAAAAATTTTCAACACATTCTGCCCGATAAATGTCATTTCTTTGTAGACTGCTGACATTTCTTAAGTTTTCTTAAATACTTATTTATTGATAATACAACATTACACATCTCGGAAAATAAAACTTTACATTATTATAATAATTATTAAAAAAAAAACAATTAAATCACAAATAATATTGCGTAATCGATAATATCAAAATAAAAAATGTCTATGAAAAATTTTATTAGGAAATAAATAACATTGTCAAACCAACATTACCGTATCGTAACAGATCGCTTTCTGCATCTTTTGCTGTTACATATAATAGGTTGGGGAAAAAGTCTTTTCGTATTTTTGTATGAAAAGTCAAGACATTTTTTTCAAAGTTTATTTACATTTATTTACAATATATATGTACCGTTTTGTTGAATAACTTTCTGCCATTTTGTGGGCAGAGACATTATCCCGTTACTGTAGAAACTTTGGGACTTCTGATCAAAAAAACGGGACAAATAGTTTTGGCAGTCCTCTCTTGAGGTCAACCTTACAGAACCTAAAGAATTCTGCAGAGACCGAAACAGGTGAAAATCTGAAGGCGCAAGGTCAGGGCTATATGGTGGATGCACTAGGACCTCCCAGTCGAACTCTCTTATTTTTGCTGAGTGGCTAAAGATGTGTGTGGTCTAGCGTTATCGTGATGAAAGACCACACCCTTCCTGTTGATCAATTCCGGCCGTTTTCTCTCGACTGCTTCCTTTAATCTCATCAGTTGCTGGCAGTAAAGATCAGAATCGATGGTTTTGCCGGGCGGTAAAAGCTCATAATAAACAATGCCCTTCCAATCCCACCATACACACAGCATCACCTTATTTCGTGTTAGGCCAGGTTTGGCCACAGTCTCCCCCCCGACTGGTCTCCACCTTGTCGTGGTGGGGGGGCTGAGTACCTCCCGGTAGGGCGCAGGAGGCGCTAGGGAAAAGGTAACACCCAGAGACCGACGACTCTGGGTGCCCTTAGTACTGACTACCGGGGGGGAAACTAAGAGGGACCTATGGAGGGCGCTGCGGGTAGGCCAGGAGGGCCCGCTCAGCAGCGCCAGGAGGGTCTAGGCAGCGGGGGCAGGGGGCCCCTGCTGTCTAACCATGGACCCTCCGGGAAGTCGGCCACACACGCTATGGTCGCAGGGGGAGGTAGGAGGGGCGCGTCCACTGCGCCTTTCTGAGGAGGTCCTCCCGGTTTTGATCCGGGGGACGTTGGCCGCAGGCGGGGTGTCAGAAGCTGCAACCCAGGTACTGGCCCCCGCCTCTTTCTCAACAAGCGGCGGGCGTCGTCGGAAGATTTTTAGTGGGTATTGCTGCCGGCGGTCGTGTCTGCCGGTGGTGAGTCCCACACCCCCTTTCGGTCCCCCTTTGGCCGGAAGGCAGTGCGTAAATGCATTTTGTTACCGACGTAAAACAAAAAAAAAAAAAAAAGGTTTGGCCACAGTCTGTGAAGCCTGGCCAACTTTCGACCACGACCTTTTTCGCACGTTCTTGTCGTACGTGATCCACTTTTCATCGCCAGTTATCAATCTCTTCAAAAACGGTTTCATTACGTCTCAATAATGAATCACAAATGAGTACACGGTTCATTAAGTTTCTTTGAGTGAGCTCGTGTGGCACCCAAATATCGAGCTTTTTTGTATAACCAGCTTTCTTCAAATGGGTCAAAACTGTTTTGTGGTCAATTCCCAGTTCTTCAGCTGCATCGTAACTACTAATATGCCGATCTTGCTCCACTCTTTCAAAAATGGCGTCCATTTTATTCGTAACAGGGCGACCAGAGCGAGGTGCATCTTTAACATCAAAATTTCCGGACTGAAAACGTTTGAACCAAATTTGTGCTACTCTTACTGACACTGCATCAGGTCCATAAACATCACAAATTTTTTTCACTGCTTGAGTTGCATTTTTGCCTTTTTTATAATAAAATTTTAAAATGTATCGAATTTCTTCATTAGATTCACTCATTTTTACGGAGAGAAAAACAAATGAAAAATAGCGGGAAACAACTTTTTTTTATTTTTTTCTTTTCTTTATAATGGAACCTTTTTAATGTTACCAAAACCAGCCAGACACAAATAGTACAGTCAACAAAAAAAATATAATAAGTTTATACCTACGTTATGCGAAAAGACTTTTTCCCCGACCTAATATATAGAGTATAGCTTTAAAGTTGACATGTTTGTTTTACTTAATAAAAATTACCCAGGAGTTTTTTTTCTTATGCTGCTTAAAACAATTCCATCAGTGATTTTTTACCAGTTAATTCTTGTCATAGCCAAAGAGTTTGAGAGCTTGAGGGGCTGATAATACTTTTTCTATAAACCTTTATGCAGGTTTGCTTATAGTAAATATACTGGTAGTAGAAACAAACATTTGAAATATACAGACATGAGGTCAGTATACCTGCACTTCACTCCAGAGGTCGTGGGGTTGATTCCCACACAGGACAAATCTTTGTGTGCATGAACATGAATATTTGTTCTGGTCTGGGTGTTTTCCTATGTATATTAAGTATCTATGTATTTACAAAAAAAAAAAAAATGTATGTTTATCCGTTATTTAGTATCCATAACACAAGTTCTTAATGATTAAATCTTGGAACTAAATAATTGGTGTAATTGTCAGAAAATAACTATTTATTTATTAGTTTACAAAAAAAAACACAAACTTGTGTTTTGTAACCAACTTCCCAAAAATGAGGTTCTCAATTCAGCCGGAATTTTTTTTTGCTTTTTTTTCTATACATGGTATGTACATCGATTACGCCGAGGTTTATAGACTGATTTATGCATTCAAGAAATTTGAAGAAAAAAATAGTTAATCTCAATACTCAATACTTTATTGCGTTCCACAATGGTTTTATAAGGTAGTGAATATTACAATTTGGTACATTTGTGAATCCTGTCGGGCACAGCATAGTGTAGGAGAGAGGAGGAAGGGCGCCGTACAATTATTATTATTACTATTATTAAATTACCGTTATTAAGTTATTGTTATTAAATTATTATTTATTTATTGAGTTTGTGTCAAATGAATGAATTAATCTCTCACTCCTTAGCAAGATGAACATAATTCCACAACCCAATGGTGGTAATCAGGTTTCTTTCGCATCGTAGGTTCCCGTCGTTTCCAAGGTGTGGGGATGAACTCGCTGTCGCTACTGATGGAGAGCGTGCGATGATAGATAGAAGCCGTTAGCATCAAGGTCAAAGTCAAAAATTATTTATTTCATAAACAACATAGTATAGGTATCGGCACGTAAGTCTAGCGATGAACAAAATTTGGAAGGGATAGCTGCGCATAGAGTGAGTGAGAGAGTACGACTGGAGAGCCAATGAGCGCTTCCGCACGCCCTTTCTCTCCCTTGCGATACCTTATTTTCGACTACTGCGCATTAGCGGTCAGTGCCGCCTACTATACTTGGAAACGTCAAAATTAAATATAAATATAAAAAAAAAACAATCGAAATATTATTACACTGAAATCACAAAGCTTCGATTCACTTATAATATAAGCAACAAAACTATTTAAAAACAAAAAATAATTAACCCTTAAATGGACGATTTTTTAAGTTTGCATAAAATATATCTAATCAAGGACATGTAAAAAAAGGAAAATTAATTTAAAAAAAATCTAGACGTCAATTTTTTTTTAAACGACATAAACGACACCTAGTTGTCAAAATTATTAACAAATCATAGGAAGGTCAGTTTTATTTGTGAATTTTAGTATGTCGCTTAAACACAACACCGCTCGTTTAAGGGTAGTGTAAGTGAATCTAAGTGCCAGTTCCGAGCCACCGCTCTGTAAGAAGAACTGGCAAGAAACTCACAGGCTATGCGACATCATCAGGGATCATTTCAAACAATTCCTCAGAGCACACCCATAATAATTTATTGAATTAGCCGTTACTTTGCGGAAATCCTTTGTAAGCAAGTGATGGATTGAAATATCTTTCTGACATTTCCCGCGCAACTATAATTTCCCGAAAAATCGAGAAATATTTAACACGACAAGATAGTGAATCTCGTTTCAGTGTTGGTCGTGAAGACATCGTTGTTCTGAGGCTCATTTCTTACTTGTGTAAGGGCGAAACACGTGTCGTGTTGCTTTGTTACCCTTACTTTGTTTATTTTTCGGGAAATTATGAGATTTTTTAATCCATCACTTGCTTCCACACATAATACACACGACAGGCTGACTGTCAAACCCCATCGAAAAGAGTCACCGACAGACTGACAAATCTTGAGAAAAAACCACAACAGAGAAACTGATAAATCTTGACTAATTCTGACATAGTTAGAGTCAATTTGCTTTTATTTCTCGATTATGGTACCGTTTCTCTCATTGTTGTTAATAAAAAAATATCGAATTTCCATTTTGTGGGTAAATATTTTACTAATCTAAATGATCCTGTTGATCTTAAAGACAATAAAGTTTTTTTTTACCATAAACTACAGGGCTTCCCTACGTGTACAGGCTACTACCGCTCATTCGGGGGCTCAAATTGACCTACATAATTGTTTCTGCTATACTCAAGGCTTCCAATTCGGATTGCAACGTGAGATGTTTCCGTGGCGAAACACGTGAACGGAGTCCGCCGTGCCAAACTATTTATTTACTAAATTGACCTTCGATTCAAACACATAGTAAATTAAGTACGTATGTATATACAAAAAAAAAGTATATATCTGATTAATTGTTTGTATCAGTTTTTTAAATATTATATAAATAATAAATATTTTAAAATAAATATCATCATTTAGTTTCAAGATAAGTATCATTAAGAACTTGTGTTATGGATACTAAATAACGGATATACATATATACAATTTTTTTTTGTAAATAAATACTTAATATACATAGGGAAACGCCCAGACCAGAACAAATATTCATGTTTATGCACACAAATATTTGTCCTGTGTGGGAATCGAACCCACGACCTTGGAGCGGAGAGCGGGTGTACTCGCCACCACGCCATATTGGTCGTCAGATATATATAAATATTATATGTATATATATATTTTATATATTTGTGTACTTTATTCATATTTAACAAGTAGTTTTAGTGTTTATTCTTTTTAAAGTTTGTGTGCTCTGCCTAGTGCTTTCCTGTTCTGTCCTTTGCGTCGGGTTGTCTGGAAGCTTTTAGCGATAAGACCGCCTAGATTAGCCTTAATTTTTTTTTTTAATATTGTAATCTGTAGTTTTTAAGTTTTTTGGTTAATAAAGAGTATATCTATCTATTTAAGTATGTTCATTCGTTCTTTAGTATCCATAACACAAGATCTTAGTGATACTTAATAATTTGTGTGATTCTAAGAGATATTTTTTTTATAGTACTTTTTGGGCTAATATGGTCTTCTACAAGTACAGTTTAGAGCAGTTATAGCCCACTTTCGAGACCCATGAACTTACAATTCAGGGTGTTTCGGGTTCAAATCCTGGTGGTATTTTTATTGTAACTGTCGGGAGAAAAATTCAAACTTGACGATTTTCTTGCCCGTCCTTTTTGACATTCATAAGAGCTGTATTGAGCCAAACTTGAATAAATGATTTTGACTTCGACTAATTAATTGGGGTCAGACGCAAAACGTCCCTTCGCAAATTGTCTCCTGTTCTCAAAATCTATACAGAGAACAGTAGGTTCAGGTTTTTCTATAACAAAGTAAAAGCAATTCAGTTTTTATAATTTACTTTTATTTCTCGTAATATTTTAGAAATGGATGGAAAAAAACATTCTTCCAAGGGACATTGTACGACAGAGACATTCATTTGCAAATAAATAAACAACCCTAGGAATAATAATAAATGCACAGACACACGCACACGCGCACAAACACACACACACACACCCACACCCACACATAGAAATTAATGTAGGTACTTATATAAAAAAATTATACACGTTTACTATAAGATTGTTCATAATAATATGTAATATTCTGTAAAGTATATAATTACGCTAATGGAAGAGCGCAGTCCCCCGATACAGGCATAATTTGCTTAAAGGGAGACTCCGGCCACTAATCATTGTAGGTAACCATAACTTTTTAATGAAATATTTTTTTATTATTATTGTTATAATAAAGCTGCCAGACGCCATTGGAGCATCGTCGTCATTGATGACGTCACTAGGGCTGTCACGTTCACTGAACAAAAGACGAGTGGGTGGGACATAGCGACCGCTGCCCGGTTGCAGAATCGACACTTGCGAAATTAGTTTAATAGAAGCCATACTGAAATCCAAAGTTAAATCTGTAAAGCTATGATGCTGAATAAAAGTTCATAATTTATGAAAACTATTTCAACAATAATCCAGCTATAATAATAATACATACATACATCTCAGCCCATTAACGTCCTAAGTTCCGTTCCAACGTCCGTTAAGCCATGTTAGAGGCCTAATGGGCGGCTTGAAAAATTCTAACAGCAGGACGCCATACACCTGCCTCCGCCAATCCGCACTGGGTCAGCGTGGTGGAGTGAAACCCAATACCCTCACACCTTGGTATGTGAGAGGAGGTTCGTGCTCAGTAGTGGGACGTTAATGGGCTGTGATGATGATGATGATGGCTTAACGACTACCACATTTAGTGATAACCGGGACCAACGGCTTAACGTGCCTTCCGAAGCACGGAAGCGCTCGATATCAAATGCCACACAAACGGTCACCCATCCAAGGACTGATCTCTGTAAACTCTGCTTTACTTCGGTGATTGTTTCCGACCACCGAGCACCGCGGAGCTACGAGCGCTTCAATGTTAGCTATACCGCCATGCAAAACAGCTCTCTTTCGAAAAAGCATACTAAACTTAGCACCTCGTATACAATAAAGTACCTGAGAGCATAAAAAAATTAAATTAAATTCAGTTTAAGAGAAGGTTATCTGAACACTTGGTTTGACGACCGATATGGCGTGGAGGTCAGTATACCTACACTTCACTCCAGAGGTCGTGGGTTCGATTCCCACACAGGACAAATTTTTGTGTGCATGAACATGGATATTTGTTCTGGTCTGGGTGTTTTTCTATGTATACTAAGTATGTATTTACAAAAAAAAAGTATTGAAGTATGTTTATCCGTTGTTTAGTATCCAAACCACAAGTTCTTAATGATACTTTTCTTGGAACTAAATAATTGGTGTAATTGTCAGAAAATATTTATTATTAATGTTATTACGCCGTCCTGGATTACTCAAATGACTAATAAGTGAATTACATTATGCCTTTCTTGACATAAAATTTACAATTTGACATATTTTAATTAATTATAATTGACCATTTAATCTTTGACAATATTGTAAACTGACATTCGTGCTTTTACTTTATTTACTTTATATTCAAATTCATATTCATTTATTCAAGTTTGGCTCAAAAGAGCTCTTATGAACGTCAAAACTTAAAAACTGGCGCGCCCATTCACTGCGGGCGGGAGCTTGATCGTAAAAGAACGGGCAAGAAAATCGTCAAGGTTAGTTTTTTCTCCCGCCAGTTACAAGAAAATGTACTTAGTAGTAAAACAATTTGACAAATCTACAAAAACCTATTAATTACTAATGTTGCTATTATTGTTATTATTATATCTACTTGCATGTAATTTTTGCATGTCCCTTGGGACAAAACATGCTGATCCAGCTATTATAACTTAAGTTTTTGAAGCAAATAAATGATTTTTTTTCGACTCGTTATAGCGAAGTCAGTGCCTTCTAACATCCTGACAGCTGGTTTAACCATAGAATGATGTTTCCCTCTGGGTTGCGGAGGTCAGACGGCAGTCGCTCCACGTAATTACTGAAATGCAGTCAAATCTGGTTAAACCAATGAGCAGACCCTGACGCTATGCCTAAGTTTAAGTCCACCGGGATAATGCTAGGATATGATGATGATCGACTGACTGACGAACAACAAAGTGATTCTATAAGTGGGTCGTTTTAAGTTTTTTGCCCTTATTTTGGGATCCTTCCGCTGTGTGTTAGAATTATTGATAATTGTTTTAAATATAACTAATTGATTATTACTAAGCAACGGTTATTATAAGACTTATACCTTTAAAATTAATATGTATAAAACGGAAGTAGTAATCTTAAATTACTACTTCCGGTAAATCTATTGTTTCCAAATAATTGTTATTCGGAAACGGAAGTAATATTTTGTTAATAAGTTTTGATTTGGGTAATATTACAAGTTTGTAGAAGAAAAAGGAAAGGGGGAGAATTAGTTTATAAGGGGGAGTTTGTGCATTTGGGAGCACAACTATTCTAGCCACTAGATAGGCAGTAACTCTGCCCGGTTGTAAAATTAAATAAATTTAATAATGTCGTGAACAATTAAATTCGTATTATTTATCACCTGGTTCCTTATATGTGGGTCAAGCTAAAGCTTAAAGCTTCTTTATTGTACACCAAAAAAAATAAAGCAAGTAAACAATTGCAAAAGAAAAGCGATACAATTGGCGGCCTTATCGCTTACAGCAATTTCTTCCAGGCAACTTTAGGATGGAGAGTGATTAAAATTAAATGAAAACCGGGGGTGTAGAAAAGAATAAAAATATATAGTTATATTTTGATAAACAAAAACAGAAATAAATACTAGTACTTAAATAAAATAAACCTACATACATAAATTTATATGTAATATATAAGTGTGTATGTTTTTTTATTCGTACTGCCTCATACTTTTCTGCTAACCCAAAGGTTAACTGGTAGAGAAGGCCTTGCAGCATTAAGTTCGCCTTTTGTACATTTTAATTGTAATTATTGCGATAAAGTTTAAATAAATAAATACGTACATGACATAGGAACACTGAGCAGCAGGACATTACTTCTGTGAAAGGAAAAGCTTCTTTATTCCAATTTTGAACACATTTGGCTACGCGATGGCTTTACTTACTAAAAAACATTCTTGTTCTTGAGCCGTTTGTTCCGAGGCCGCAGTAACTCTTTCTAACAATCTCGCAATTTTACGCAACCCTAGAGTGAAAGCTTTTCTATTCTAGTTTTTGACAACCCTAATCGTAAAGCTCCCAGGCACCGTCGGAGCAATGACGTCATCGATGACGTCACGTTGGGTGTCACGACTAAACAAAACCATTATTTGGTATTCATGTATTTACAGACGATACTTGCGAATTAATTATCATATAGATTGGAACGAATTATTACGTATACTGAGAAAGTAAATAATAAACACGCTACCATAGACGCTCTCCGTAATTATAATCTTCAAACTTCAAATATTTATTGCGATCATGAGTAGACATAGGACGTAAATACATGATACCTTGTTAGGGCGCAGCAACACAATTTTAATATAAAATTACTTACATACTATTTAATTAATCTTATATTATATATCTATTTATATATTATTATACTCATATATACCTCTATTATTATTTTTCCTATATATTTGTACTATTTACTTTAATATTTAATAATTGAATTATTATTTATTTATTTATATTTTACACTGTGTTACAGTTTAGTTCTGTTCTGTGTAATCTAATTGTAACTAAATAATTTTTTAATGTACAATCATACTTTATAGTAATTGAACTTTACTCAAACTGTTTCAACAATTTTGTAGGACGTTTTCTTAAACTTATTTATCAAAAAAAAAAAAAAATTTTTTAATGTATAATCATAGTTTATAGTTAATGATCCTTCAGTCAAACTGCTTGAACAGTTTTGTAGGTCATTTTTTTGAACTTACATATTAAAATTCATTTATTCAAGTTTGGCTCAATAGAGCTCTTATGAATGTCATACTTATAAACTAACGCGTCCATACACTGCGAGCGGGAGCTTGGCAGTAAAAGAAAGGGCATGAAATTTGTCAAGGTTTATTTTTATTTATTCATTCATAAAACTTACAACTATCTTTACAGGCACCAAACCTAATACGATAGAGTAGCTGAGCTTACAATACTTAAATAAATAAATATAAATAAATATTTTTTGACAATTACACCAATTATTTAGTTTCAAGATAAGTATCATTAAGAACTTGTGTTATGGATACTAAACAACGGATAAACATACTTAAATACTTTTTTTTTTTTGAATACATGACTAAAAACTTTCACATAATTCTAATCTACTTAACACTAAACTACTACATTATTATCTACTGCAGAAGCAATATGCTGCTTTTGCGAAGTCGTTCAGTGAACATGCAAATAAATCTATCCGGTCGGACAGTGACAGTGCATTGAGTACCCGCAGCGCCCGCACGAGCGGGTTAGTTTGGTTTTTTCTCCCGCCAGCTTTTTTTTCCTTCCCAATTGGCAATTTAAAATTAGCCAGCGTCAAATGTCAATATCTCCCGCCAATTGCTTTACCAAATTACTTGACACTGGTCAATACTCTCAGGGGTCATCCATAAATTACGTCACACGAATTTCATGATCTCTTAACCCCCCTTCGTCCTTGTCACAGCTGGTCACATTTGTGCGACTCCCTCCCTCCTTGTGTGGTCACATATTTTGCAATACAATCGCAGGAAGACAGCAGGAAATAAATACAATAAAACAGCTTTCGTTTTATATTAGTTTCGGACCTAGATTTTAAAATTTGACATCGCGATTTTTTAAATACCACCCACCCCCTTGTTTTTTTATTTCTTTTACTTTAATTAAAAAGGTGTACAAAACTAATTACAGTAATGAAAGAAAACAATTAATTTCAAAAATACAATTCAACACTTACAAAACTATACTCAGCAACAATATAATGCTAAAAAGAGAAACCAACCTTGACGATTTTCTTGCCCGTTCTTTTACTGCCAAGCTCCCGCCCGCAGTGAATGGGCGCGTTAGTTTATAAGTATGTCATTCACAAGAGCTCTATTGAGCCAAACTTGAATAAATGAATTTTGATTTGATTTGATAATAATTAAATTAATCAGATAAAATTTAAACAAATTAATTAGACAATATTAAAATAAAATTAACTGTAATAGACGCAACCTTTCTTTCACAATAACTTAGGCAGTCCGACCAAATTTTCGACCATGTCACACATTTTCAACCCCCTCCCGCCCCCTTAACGTGTGACGTAATTTATGGATAGCCCTTAAACGAGAAAGTCTATAACAAAGAGATCTCATAACTGGCTTCGTACTTTATTCCAATCAATTTAATAAGCTTTTATATAAACCTATTTACTACCTTACAGTGGAGTAAACAATTTCTTATGATAATGCGTTGCGACGAATCTTTACATAATTCCTCAATTTCTTTGACAGATTTGTTTACGCGAATCTGTATTCGTACATAACTTTTTTTTTACGTCGGTAACAAAATGCTTTTACGTACTGCCTTACGGCCAAATGGGGGCCGAAAGCGGGTCTGGCAATCACCACCGGCAGACGCGACTGCCAGCAGTAATACTCACTAAAAATCTTCCGTCGCTTGTTGAAAAAAAGGCGGGGGCCAGTACCTGGGTTGCAGCGTCTGACACCCCGCCTGCAGCCAACGTCCCCCGGACCACCGTAAAACACGGGGAAGTTTTCTCCCGCCTTGTACGGCTCCAGGACGGAGGAGTGGCCCTAACCCTAGGTCCCTCCGTTGCGAGTGAGCCTGCCTCACGGTGGGCTGCGCGGAGGGCGGACATGGTGTAATCCGAAAGGAAGTTCCGTGTTCGCTCTATCCAACCGCGCGAGTAGGTGTCCCTTTGTTTTTAGTCGGTGCGAGTCCGACATAACCCAGTGTGCCTCCGCGTGGCCTCTCTGGGCATACATAAAGTATGTTTCAAAGGGCCTTATTGGACAGCTCCAGAATTCTAACAGCATGACGCAACACACCTGCCTTCCGCCGGTCAGCACTGGGTCTGCGTGGTGGAGTATAACCTGAATCCCTCACACCTTGGTTTGTGAGAGGAGGTCCATGCCCAGTAGAGGAACTTTACCAGGCTGAAATATTGGTGATATTTCTAAGCAGCTCTCCAGAAATCTGGCTACTGTCAGTCACGTGTCTCCTATTATATATAGACGCTGACTTTTCAGTTTTACAGGTTTAAGTGGCATGCAAATTATAAGCAAGTGATGGATTAAAAATATCTTTGTAACAATTCCCGCGCTACTATAATTTCCCGAAAAATCGAGAAACTATTCAACACGACACGTGCTTCGCCCTTGCACAGGGCATCTTCAGGCAAGATAGGAGCCTCAGAACAACGATGTCTTCACGACCAACGCTGAAACGAGAGACAACTCTCTCTTACTCTCGTAGTTTCTCGATTTTTGGGAAATTATAGTAGCGCGGGAAATGTTGCAAAGATATTTTCAATCCATCACTTGCTTACAATGGATTTCTGCAAAGTAACGCCTGAATCAATAAATTATGCAAATTATAATTAAATTACACATAAATTTTTAAAAGAAAACTATGTTTATATGTATATCGTTAAAATGTGAAAATTGGGAATTATAATTAAATTTTAAATGTGAAAATTGCGAATTAGTAACTAAACATTATTGATATCAAAATACGGATACCCACAAGTCATTCATGAGTACAATCGCAAAAATAATAATAATAATTAAATCATGTCCGCCAGTCACGTGTTCCCTATATATTTAGACGAGTATGATCGTGTCGTTTACGTACATTTGCCAGTACGAGCGTGGTCCGACCCACGTCCGACACTAATCAATTTTATGCAGGTGAATTATGCGCGCCGGCTGCTTTAGTGTGGAGTTAGACTTTTTAGTTATTAAAATGGTTTATTATTAATGCAGTGTTAATTTTTTTTGTGCAAATTTAAAAGAAGCCTGGACGAAATTGCTGTAAGCGATAAGGCTGCTAATGGTGTCGCTTATATTTATTTTATTGTCTATGTATATTAAGTATGTATTTACAAAAAAATATATATTTAAGTATGTTTATCCGTTCTTTAGTATCGATAACACAAGTTCTTAGTGATACTTATCTTGGAACTAAATAATTGGTGTGATTGAAAGAGAGTATTTATCCTATCAAGACCTAAGGAGCCCAAGCCAACCTCACCTGCAAGTGGTGCACCTGCCGATCAACGGGCTGACTGCGACTTTTGTATGCTAATTAAGTACCGTAAGTAGATGGTGCGATATTCTAAGAGTCGTGAGTATCAAACCAGTATTATGTCAAGTGTAGTTTGTATACAAACACCTACCATCTGCATGCAATGAGGTTTTGGGAAGGGTATAAATAAATAAATATTCTTTTACAATCACACCAATAATTTAGTTCCAAGATAAGTATAACCAAGAACTTGTGTTATGGATACTAAAGAACGGATTAACATAATTAAATGGGTGCCCTTTGGTTCACCTAAAATTAATTGTCCTAAAATGGTTTGGCCAAACCGTTTTGGCCTAAACTTAAAACGTACAATTATTGTTTCGCCTAAAAATCGTTTTGCCACCATTATAGTTTGGCCTAAGAATTGAAAGGCCTAATTTTAGAATGTCTAATGTAAAATAGTCTAAACTATATTGGCATAACTTTATTTTGGCATAACGATTATTTCGCAAATTTATAAAAGCTCTAATTTTAGCATAGCTAAAATGAAATGTGCCAATAATGTATTGGAATAAAAGCATAGAATTTTATTGAGAAAATAAATTGACAGAAGCGAATCGCTGCAAACCCGACTCCACGTAGTCTTGTCTGCCTTACGCTAGAGTGCAATATAAGCCCGCGTAGGCGCGGAGGGGCAAGGCGGCCCGCGAACTAAGGAGCAGGTGGGTTAAGCTCGCCGCCAGGGCTAAGGCTGGCCGGCGAAGCCGGTCAGCAAGCCGAAGCCTCGGTGGTGAGCGAAAAGCATCTGCGACGAAAAGCTCGCGTAGGACCGCCGGAGACCCGCAGCGCCGAAGCCGTGACTGAAACTATGCATGCTGCATGCCTGCACGCATGCTTTTTATTATGCTGCATCATCATGTTTTGTACTTTATGGTTTTTAATTTTGTGCGAATTAATATTTAGGAATTGTAAACTTTAGGGATTACGAATTGTTCTGCCAAATGACGCATTTGGTAAATGACAATGTGGCGATAAAAAGTTAGGCGAAGTGAAATTAGAGCAAACACGATTATGAAGAGTGAAATTAGGCGAAAAAATTTTAGGCTTTTCGTTTGGGTGCCATTACAAATTAGGCGTACAAAAAGTTTGGCGATCCTATAAGGACCCAATCAAGATCGTAGCAAGTGCAAGGATGTCATCTCGGTCTACCCCTACGGGAAAGAGGCGTGACATTATGTATGTAAGTAAATAATTGGTGTAATTGAAAGAAATTATTTACTATTTACTTTTTCTTTATTCCATGGGAGCTCGGTTTCGAAACCATAAATTGATACTGCAATGCAGAATATTACTTGACCTTACTTCTTACACAACCCTTTTATTACTTACATGGCGGTCGATTTCGTGACGGAGGGAAATAAAAGGAGCGTTAACCTTACACAATATATGATTAGTTCGTATTTTGTTCATGAAACGTTTTTATATTTCGAAAATGGAGAATGCGTAAAGATAATTGCAAAAGTTAACCAGCAAATTTAATGTTGGCAAACATGTAGATTTAATTAGTTTGCAAACGAAGCTGCACTGGCATCGTTTTTAGAGATTTCCATTTATCCTGTATGTAAATACATAAAATCACTCCTGTTTCCCTGTATGGCTAGGCAGAGGCATATTATACGTCCACATTTCGCCAATTGTGTTGCTGGTCCCACGTAATAGATGGCGACCCTATTGCCGCTTACCGGGAACTTCTATGTTTGCCAGAGCATCGTCCCTTAATCGGCAGGTGCACCACTTGCAGGTCAGGTTTGCTTGGGCTCCAAAGTTGATGGCAGGATATACATCCCTACAGGCCCTATACATTTCATTATTTCCCAGTCAAAAATAGCTAGTCAATGGATGCAGGCGACTCAGGATCGCTCAATGTGGAAATCTACTGGAGAGGCCTATGTTCAGCACTGGATGTCATACGACTGAGGTGATGATGATGATGATGTAAAAATTAACCGTCGTCAGCTTCATGAGCAGCAGTTTAATTTTTCTGTGCTTCTTCAACTGCGTACTATCGTATCGTATAATACGCAGAATGTGGTATTGTAAGCAGTCGTGGTAAGGTAAACTAAGAGGGCTCCATATCGTGGAATAAAAAAAAAAAATTCTCCATACTTGCCAAACACATAATAATCTTGAGCAGCTTTGGTTTGGTCACAGTTTTCTAGTTCGTTACGCGCGCTGAACGTATTCAAAAGTCGAATTGTAATTTAAAATTTAAAGAATTTAATAAAAAATCATTTTACGTACTTGAATCGCAGTTTAATAATAATAATTGATTTTTCCGAATAATTTCCCGCCATAATCGCGTAAATAGGAGAGAACACTCAAAGAGAACATTCAAATTTAAATAGTTTTCTAAAAATCTATTTTGTAAATTTTCGTTTTGATCTCGTGTTGTCTTCGGTGCTAGTGCGGTGACAGTGGTGAATTGTTTATCGATTTTACCGGTTAAATTCCAAGAAGCGTCCATCTGTTGGCCTGTGCCGTTTTTATATGCAACTAACGAGGCGGTTTGGCGCAGTACGTTTTACTGCATTAACACGTTGGAGTTTGAACATAGAAAACATATTTTTATATGTCGGTCGTTTCGCGTTCAAATATAAATATGTGGGAAGTTTGTGTCTTCTTCTTAATATATGGCTCGCACGGCTTGTGCACTTAGCCAGAAGTTTGTGTCGAAAGCGCTGTTTTGGAACTTTTTTAAAATTTGTGACAGTTTTGTTTTTTTTGTTTATGCGGTTGTTTGTTAAAGGAGCTATAACATTTATATTATAGCAGCTGTGCCCGCTGTTTGAAATAGTTTTAACGTAAAATCATACTTAAATACATACATTGTCATACTCATTCCTTATTCTGTAGAGATCACATCCTACATGGTTAATAACCCTCCTATACACTCCCGTCGGTTGAGGGTACTTTTGACCTGTATTTTCTCTAAAACCTTCTGGGTTTGGTCATGGAAGGAACGTGGTCTCCCCCTTCCAATATTTCCATTTACTCCAACATAAATCGCTCACCATAACAAAAATATGTACTCTAAATATGTGTCTGACTGTACGCTCTCGATAGTGGGTAACACATTTCCCTTGTTAACGTTACACAAACAGAGATTGCATCGCGATGTGCCCGTTTAATAATAACTGACCTAGAAACATGATGGGTACAAGTTAAACTGTCTATTTAGTATTGAAAGCTACTTGGTCTCGTCTTCTTATGTAGTACTTGTAGACGCCCGATATGGCGTGGTGGCGAGTATACCCGCACTCCGCTCCTGCGGTCGTGTGTTCGATTCCCACACAGGACAAATTTTTGTGTGCATAAAAATGTACTGACCTGGGTGTTTATGACCGATATGGCGTGGTGGCGAGAATACCAGCTCTCCGCTCCTAAGTTCGATTCCCGCGCAGGTCAAATCTTTGAGTACATGAACATGAATATTTGTTCTGGTCTGGGTGTTTCCCTATGAATATTAAGTATATATTTACAAAAAAAAAGTATTTATGTGTGTTTATCAGTCATACATAACACAAGTTCTTATTGATACTTATATTGGAACTAATTGATTGGTGTAATTGTTGGAAATTTATTTACTTGTACTAGTGGCGAGAACCATTACCAGTCTTCAAATTCAGAGGATCTCGGATTCCAACCTCGGTGGCGTACCCATGTTTTTTCGAAGTAAAGTGCGTAATTATCACATGCTTCGTGCCTCGGAAAGCACATTAAGCCGTTGGTCCCGGCTGTCATGATCGTTATTAGGAATACATACATACATACATAATATCACGCCTGTTTCCCCGAAGAGTAGGCAGAGGCATACTATACGCCCACACTTCGCCATTTATATTGTTGGTCCCACGTTGGTGGCGAGCCCATTGCCGCTTTCCGGGCACTTTTATGTTCGCCAGAGCCTCGTCCGTTGATCGGCAGGTGCACCTCTTGCAGGTGAGGTTGGATCTTGGTAGGAGCCCTATACACTTATACGTTATTAGGAATCTAGAGCCTTTTAAACATCCTGACAGCTGGTTTAACCATAGAATGATGTTTCCCTCTGGATTGCGGAGGTGAAACCGCGGTCGCTCGTTTGATTTTGTACACATAAAATAAACATAAAAATGGCATTTAAGGCGTTCTTTCCTTTTTTTTTGTTTTAAGACGGTAACAAAATTCATTTGCTCACTGCCGTCCGGCCAAAGGGGGACCAAAAGGGGTGTGGGACTTACAACCGGCAGCCGCGACTGCCAGCAGTAATACCCACTAAAATCTTCCGACGACGCCCGTCGCTTGTTGACAAAAAGGCGGGGGCCAGTGCCTGGCTTGCAGCGTCTGACACCCCGCATGCGGCCAACGTCCCCCGGACCAAAACCGGAAGGACCTCCTCAGAGAGGCGCAGTGGACGCGCCCCTCCTACCTCCCCGTGCGACCATAGCGTGCGTGGCCGACTTCCCGAAGAGTCCATGGTTATTTATACAGCAGGGGCCCTCTGCCCCCGCTACCCTTCCTAGCGCAGCTTGACAGGTTCTCCTGGCCCGCTCGCTGCGCCCTCTTAGTTTCCCCCCCGGTAGTCAGTACTAAGGACACACAGAGTCGCCAATCTCTATGTGTTACCTTTTCCCGGCCTCCGGGAGGTACTCAGCCCCCCCCCCCCCCACCACGCCAAAGTGGAGAAGTCGAGGGGGAAGGCGTTACCCCCTACTAATATGTTAGGATGGATTCTAATATACCTTTTCAGTATCTCATTTCAGCGTTTCTCGTGTAGACGTCGTTGTGCCAATGCTGTCTCATATCTAAACTGAAGATGCCCTGTGTAAAAGCAAAACACGTGTCGTTCTGAATTGTTCTTTAATTTTTGAGACATTACAGTTACACGAGAATTATTGCAAAGTTAGTAAAAAAAAGTAAAAAAAATATTTATTTCATAAACTATTATACATTGTACTTGAAACGTCATGATTACAAATGAAAAAAAAAACAATCGAAATAATATTACACTAAATCACGAAGCTTAGATTCACTTACATGCAACAAAACAATTTAAAAACAAAAAATAATTAAGTGTAAGTGAATCTAAGTGCCAGTTCCGAGCCGTTGTTTGAAACCCTAACTAGCATATAAAAGACTTTGAGAATACATTTAGTTTGATGTCGGTCACTGGGATTTTGAAAAGCACAATGCTTATTGAACAGAAGTTGCTGAAGAAGAGACACTCCGTTATATCAGGGAAAAGTGATTTTTGTAAGTTTTTATAAGATAATATCAGTGTAATTCTTTAGAAATTAGAATAGTGATCGAGCGGCGATAGCCCAATGGTAAGACCCATTGCCTTCAAATTCAGAGGGTCTCGGGTTCAAACCCTCGTAGCGCACCTATGACTTTTCGAAGTTATGTGCGTACTTGTTGCGTTGACGACCGATATGGCGTGGTGGCGAGTATACCCGCATTCCACTCCTGAGGTCGTGGGTTCGATTCCCACACAGGACAAATATTTGTGTGTATAAATATGAATATTTGTTCTGGTCTGGGTGTTGTTCTATGTATATTAAGTATGTATTTACAAAAAAAAAGTATTTATGTATGTTTATCCGTTATTTAGTATCCATAACACAAGTTCTTAATGATACTTATCTTGGAACTAAATAATTGGTGTGATTGTAAGAGAATATTTATTAATTTATTGATTCAGGCGTTACTTTGCGGAAATCCATTGTTACTGTGGTTATAGTTTAACGGATTTGAATCGCGGTGAACGGGGTGTTGCACCACGGTTACTAATAAATTTAATGAAACAATTATAACAAATTTTGATTAATGGATGTTATTATGATGTTACGGAATATTTAACCGCCAAGATTAATATATGTTTGTGATTTTTGGAGATAATTAGTGGAATTAAAAAGTTGAATGATGCAAGTTTTTGTTTTAACAAGTTTTATTAATGTTAATTTTTTATTTGTTTTAAGTATTTGATGATTATTGATTGCAACTCCCCTCTCTTCAGTCTTAAAGTTGCGTACCCGACAGGGTCCATAAGTCGGTCGTCATTTATCGGTTTTTTTATTCCGGTAAACTGTTTTATATAGTAACTATCAGTGTCACGAGGTGTCACTCGCGTGGAAATAGCGAGATAAAATATGTCCTATGCGTTATCCTAAGACTGCAGCTGTACACATACCAAGTTTCATCAAAATCGGTTCAGTAGTTTTTGCGTGAAAGAATATTTAAAAAAATTTTTTTTAAATTTTAAGACTTTTATTTCCAGATTACAATAAAATTTGAATACATTCCGCCAAACTGCATAGCAGTTTGTTGGCAGAAAAACACTCCATATTTATATTTACATTGCATGTCAAAATACAAAATTATCACTCATTAATTCATTTATACAATTAATATATTGTTACTATTTACTTATTCTATATTAATAAATTAAATTACTATTACATCATTTTTTTATTTTTAAATTATTATCCTCCAATCTACTCAGTAAGAAGCAAAACAAGGAGATACAAAAAAAAAAAATATGGGTGGATCATTATTACTGACTAATTTCTTTTGACACAAATCTATCCAAAAATATATCCGTACTCACAAACTAAGTAACTAAACATTAGTAAGATCTACAGTACCTAAATAACAGAAAACAAAGTCGAACCATGAGCTCTGAGCGATTCCTTATCATTACTACTACTTTGGCGACGGATATGGCGTATTTCCGCACTCCGCTCACGAGATCGTGCGTTCGATTCCCCGCAGGACAAATCTTTGTGTGCATAAACATTAGTATTTATTCCGGTCTGTGTTTTCCTATGTATATTAAGTATCTATTTACAAAATAAAAAGTATGTATGTATGTTTATCCGTTATTTAGTATCCATAACACAAGTTCTTAATAACACCTATCTTGGAACTAAATAATTGGTGTAATTGTCAGAATTTTTTTTATAATAGTAATCCTTTATTAATGAGGTATATAAAATAACATGTACAAAGGTGGGCTTATCTCTAGAAGAGATCTCTACCAGCCAACCCTAGCAGTTGTAAACTAAATAGTTGTACGGCATGAATGTTGTCCAAGAAAAGTGTTACTACTAAAATTTTTTAATTAAAATAAGAACAAAATATAAAGCAAATCTCTGACATGCTAATAATCTATTAAAAATATATACATACATACAATTTATGCTAACATTATTGTAAGAGAACAAAGGGAAATTTAAAGAAAAAAAAGTGTTAATATTGTGCCAACTTTGACAAGTAGTGATTCCTCAGTATCAGTTGTATCCTCATCATCAGCTGGACATAGGCCTCTCCAATGACACGCCACAGAACTCGATCATCAGCTCTTCATCCAACCGCTGCCAGCCATTATTCTGAGCTTTTATAATTTGTGATATAAACAAAACTATGCGAAAATAGATGTATTTGTAATTCCGAACCGGCTCCAGGCAGTAAAATTGGTCTAAATATACAATCGAGGTCGGGGAATAAACTACAGGTACCCTTGTAGATACTGTGCAGACGTGTGCAATGTAGTACAGTCAGGCTCAGAAGTAGCTGAACACTTTGGTGCCGATTTAATCAAACACAATCCGCAATGGGTCCACGTTTTGGAGTATGACCTGAATTCTTCTAACGTTGGTTCGTTAGTCCCACGCGATGGACCGATGATCTGGTCAAGGCGGCGGGAAGCCGATGGATGCAGGCGACTCGGGATCGCTCAATGTGGAAATCTATTGCGGAGGCCTATGTTCAGCAGTGGACGTCAGATGGCTGAGATGATGATGATGATGGTTCGTTAGAGGCGGCCGGTGCTTAGTAGTGGGGCGTTAATAAAGTAAAGTAAAGTAAAAAAATATTTATGTCATAAACTATTATACATAGTACTTGAAAACGTCATGATTACAAATGAAAAAAAAACAATCGAAATAATATTACACTAAATCACGAAGCTTAGATTCACTTACATGAAACAAAACAATTTAAAAACAAAAAATATTTAAGTGTAAGTGAATCTAAGTGCCAGTTCCGAGCCACCGCTCTGTAAGAAGAACTGGCAAGAAACTCACAGGCTATGCTCTTTTAAATATGTCCATTAGTTTTGTACTAGAATTACAATGGGCTCCGATTATGATTGTGAGCTGTAAATCCAGGCCCCTCTTCCCCACTGGGCACTATGGGCACGTGCCCAGGGCCCCGCGATCAAATGGGGCCTCTAGTTCCTGCCAGATTACCAAATGATAACCGATATTTAGGTATTACCGAAAAACATTAATTTTGAAAAATCTGATGATAATGACTTACTACAATACCTACTTGCTTATTAGCTTAGCTTGCTGCATGCGCATAGCTATACCGTGTACAACATAGCTTGAACTTTTTGACAGATGGGAGTGAGTGAGCTTTCTCAAGGTCATAGAGGCCCCATGATCCTAACGTGCCCAGGGCTTCAAATAGTTTAAAGACGGCCTTGTGTAAATCTAGTATTGAAATGAGGGTATCCAAAATCTTTGTTCTGAGAGACACGACCTAAGTTAACAATTTGATTTGATTTGCTTATAGTTTTTGAGAACATTTGGGTTGGACAGAAACAGTTGTCCCCGAAGGGGTAGGAAGAGGTATATTATTTGCCCACATTTCGCCAGTTGTATGTTTGGTCCCACATAATAGGCGAGCCTATTGCCGCTTACCGGGAGTTTTTATGTTCGCCAGAGCCTCGTCCGTTGATCGGCAGGTGAAGTTGGCTTGGGCTCCTCATATCTTGATCCTTTAACATCTTTACGTAAACTCCTGAAAACCTTACTACAACGATTAAAAAAATATCTTAGTTGTTGGAAGTTCACTTGTAGCACAGAGCTTTCTAGATGAAACGTATCAAAAAACGTATCAACGTATCGTGTGATGTGGCTAGCTCTGCGCCCACATCCTCAGTAAAGATGTAGAACTCTAGCAAGATCTCACATGGACTTCTTGAGATAATTTGAAAAGTGATGTTGCACTGTTTTGTTTCATTTACCAACACTCATGAACGTTCACAAACACGTAACGGTTGATAAGCCACCATTGTTACACATTAATGAAATATCACAAATTTTAGAAAATAAAACAAAACAGCCGACATGACGCTTCACTTTCCCGCCAAGAAGTCCCTACAAGACCCCAGTCTTCTTCATAGCCCTTCTTTTTTTTTAAAATAATGTTTAACATTGTTAATGTTGTTGCATTATAAATATACAGATAATATTTACAGAGTTTGGTCTTTTTTGTTATATTTTTGATAATGAATGCTATAAATTATGGTTTCTTAATACCAGGGTCCTCATCAGATGAAGACGAAGGAGTCCAACCCCATGAAAAAGCTATAGCAGCCGGTCAGCCAAATCCACCGTACTGCGTAAGGAACATAGAGCAACATGCCTTCGGGAGGAGAGAAATCGAGATTGCTGAGCAGGAAATGCCCGGCATCATGGCTTTGAGGGCCAGGGCGAAGGAGGATAAGCCTTTGAAGGAAGCTAAGGTAAACTAGTTGAATGAACTAAATATTTCTGGTCTTAGGAACCACTCTCGCAAAGGTACGCAATAAATTCAAATTCAAATTTCAAATTCATATTCATTTATTCAAGTTTGGCTCAAAAGAGCTCTTATGAACGTCAAAACTTAAAAACTAGCGCGCCCATTCACTGCGGGCGGGAGCTTGATCGTAAAAGAACGGGCAAGAAAATCGTCAAGGTTAGTTTTTTCTCCCGCCAGTTACAAGAATATGTACTTAGTAGTAAAACAATTTGACAAATCTACAAAAACATGTGTTCTGCAGTCACATGATTTAAAATAAAAGAAAATAACTTTTTATTTTAAGTTATACGAGTATGAGTACGAATAAACATAGTAGACATGAGCAGACCAGTCCTCACTGGTGGCACCCGTTCACGAGTATGACGCATGAACCAGCCATCGTTTCGCTCAACCATATTTTAGGGAACGCAACGACCCGACGCATGACGCCACCACCGCAAAGACATTTGAGTGAGCATGACATACTCAAGCTACAGGATAAACAAATTTTAACAAAAATAACATTATATTAATTAAATGTGCTGCAAACCACAAATATTTTTGGTCTTATGAAAGATATCATTTACAGCAATTCAGTTCAATATTGGGGTTGCTAAAGTTACCGCCTCTTCTGAAGACCTCCAGCTATGTAGGACTTTGCTTCTCTCAGTGTCTTCTACCGAAACTACTACGGAGAGTGTTCTGAAGAACTTTTCGATCTCATTCCGCCATTTTCTGTTCTCTTCCGAAATACGCGTGATTGTCTGAGAATACTCATACTTTGCTGACTGTCCACTCTCAAACCAGAGTATTTGAGTATAAGTCCATGCGTTTTTGGCATTCTTAGCCATGTGTTTCCCATCTCCGATAGTCTCGGATCTTTAAGCAAGGCTTGAATATACGGGACCTTTTATGACCATCAAAATCAAAAAAATCTAAATCACAAGTAAACGTTTATTCAAGTTTGGCTCAATGGAGCTCTCATGAATGTCATACTTCTAAACTAACGCGTCCATTCGCTGCGGGCGGGAGCTTGATCGTAAAAGAACGGGCAAGAAAATCGTCAAGGTTGGTTTTTTCTCCCGCCAGTTACACAAAAAATACTTAATATGAAAACAACAAAAACTGGTGTTCTGCAGTCACAAGATTTAAAAGAAAAGAAGATATAACTCTTTTTAGTTATATTAATATAACTACAGATAAACATAGTAGATATGAGCAGCCCAGTCCCTACTGGCGGCACCCGTTCACGAGTATGACGTATGAACCAGCCATCGTTTCGCTTAACCATTTTAGGGAACGTGATGACCTGACGCATGACGCCACCACCGTAGAAACATTTAATTAAGTGAGCATCTTATGTACTATGTAATGTGACACGCAACAAACGATTTGATTTATTCGGACTGCATCGACTACTAACACCTGCCTTCTTGCTGCCACAATTACCGTAGACCCTTTCTCACTCTTTGAAATAATAAATTACTATCACAGTATTGGTGTAGCATCCTGAGATGGGATACTACTATCGTCATTGGCGTCTTTTTTTTACATAATATACATATTCACGCCTGTTTCCCCGAAGGGGTAGGCAGAGGCATATTATAAGCCCACACTTCGCCAATTATATAGTTGGTCCTACGTAATAGGTAGCAAGCCTATTGCCGCTTACCGGGCACTGTTATGTTCGCCAGAGCCTCGTCCGTTGATCGGCAGGTGCTCCACTTGCAGGTAAGGTTGGCTTGGGCTCCTTGGTTCTTTATAGGTTCCCTATACACCAACAACATACAAAATGTTTTTTTTACGTCGGTGACAAAATGCATTTACGCACTGCCTTCCGGCAAGAGGGGACCGAAAGTGGGTGTGGGACTCATTACCGGAAAACGCGACCGCTAGCAGTAATATAAATCTTCCGACGACGCCTGCTGCTTATTGAGAAAGAGGCAGGGGCCAGTACGTGGGTTGCAGCGTCTGCTACCCCGCCCGCGGCCAACGTCCCCCGGGCCAAAACCGGGAGGACCTCCTCAGAGGGGTGCAGTGGACGCGCCCGTCTTACCTGCTTGTGCGACTATAGCGTGTGTGGAAGTCGGCCAGAGGTTAGACCCTCCTGGCGCTGCTTGGCGGGCTCTCCTGGCACGCCCGCTGCGCCCTTCATAGGTCCCTCTTAGTTTCCCCCCCGGTAGTCAGTCTCTGGGTGTTACCTTTTCCGGGCCTCCGGGAGGTACTCAGCCCCCCACCACGCCAAAGTAGAGGGAGGATCGTCATTGTAGCCTAAGCCATCCTCACCTGGAAGTGGTGCATATGCCGATTAATTCACGAGATTTTGGCAAACATAAAAGCTCCCGGTAAACGATAAACATGGGACCAACAACACAATTGCCGAAATGTGTGCGTTTATTATGCCTCTTTCTACCCCTTTGGGGAAACAGATGTTATTGTGTGTGTGTATGTTTTTGAACATGTTGCGCACTACCTTAATTAGTTTTCCTTGGATATGACCTGAAGGCCTCTCACCTTGATTGAAGAGAAGGGTCGTGCTCAAAAAGAGACCTGCGTTGTGGTGTTCGTCACCTCCACGGGAAACCTACGAATCTGCAGTTTTTGTACTTCTATAAGTTTGAATATTTTCACAGCTATGTAGTAAAATATAAGGTGCATTTTTGAATAGAAATGTCAACAAAAACTGCAGATTCTTAAGTTTGCCGTGGAGGTGACGGTATGTTAATGGCCAAAAATGGTGATTAATTTTATAATTTTCAGATCGTAGGCTGCACACACATAAATGCACAGACAGCGGTGCTTATCGAGACGCTAGCAGCGCTGGGGGCGACAGTTCGCTGGGCTGCCTGCAACATTTACAGCACGCAGAACGAAGTTGCAGCCGCCTTAGCACACGCTGGTGAGTTGGCCATGATCATCATGTCAGCGTAGCTCAGAAATACTGCATAGGTCTTCCCAAAATTTACATTTTGAGACACTAGGGGCGATAATGCTAAAATGTCTGCAACATTTACTGCATGCAGAACGAAGTTTTGTAGGACTATGTTATAAAATAAAAAAATAAAATAAAATATACTTTATTGTCTTTAAGATCAACATGATCATTTAGATTCGTCAAACATTCAGACACAAAATTGAAATTCGATATATTTTTTAACAACAATGAAAGAGATATGAGCTGTACAATAATAAAGAAATAAGCAAATGGGTTCTTTGTCAGAATTTGTCAAGGTTTGTCAGTTTATTCGTCTGTTGTGGTTTTTCTTAAGATTTGTCAGTCTGTCTGTGAATCTTATCGGGGGGATCTGTCAGTCAACCTGTCGTGATTCTAAAGGAGGGAGGGGATTGTCCGTTAGTTAGACAGTCTGTCGGTGACTCTAACGAGGCTTCCAAAAGGCAACGAGATTGAGAAGAAGCCTCAAGAAACTCAAATTATGTCTTAATATCTAATACAATTGACGAAATAAAATATTAAGAATACCGCTGTTCTTAAAACTAACAAAATCTAATATCTAAAGATCATACATATCTTAAGAAAGAAAGGAGCAATTCATGTCAATGTTATAAATAAGTTGATATAACCTGTACTTACTGAATAAATTAATAAGTCGCGGACGCTTTGGCTCACGCTGGTGAGTTGGTCATCATCATGATGTCAGCGTAGCTCAGAGATACTGCATATAGGCCTTCCCTAAATTTACATTTTGAGACCCTAGGGGCGATAATGCTGAGCTGTCTGCAACATTTACAGCATGGAGAACTATGATTCAGCTGCCTTAGCACACGCTGGTGAGTAAGTCGTCATCCTCAAGATATCTGCACTAATATTATCATAATATATAATATAGTTTTTATTTAATTTTAATCACTCCAACCTAAGGTTGCCTGAAGAAATCGCTGTTAGCGATAAGGCCGCCGTTTTCTTGTTTTATTTTTAATTTTAATTTGGGGTACAATAAAGAATTTTCAACCTATCTTCTACACTAATATTATAAAGAGGAAAGATTTGTATTTTTGTATGCAACGAATAAACTTAAAAAGTACTGGACCGATTTTAATAATTCTTTTTTCATTAGAAAGCTACATTATCACTGAGTAACATAGGCTAAATTTTAATTTGAAAAAAAAAGGGTTCCGTAAAATATTTGGGTTTTTCAGACACAAAGTGTAAAAAATCAACCAGTTACTCATTTTGCGTACGCTGCCTAAACTATAGAACCACAAAATGTACGAATTAATTGTAGATCTTATCCTACTAATATTATAAACGTGAAAGTTTGTATGTGTGGATGTATGTTTGTTACTCTTTCACGCAAAAACTACTGGAGCGATTGTGATGAAACTTTGTACGTGTATAGCTGCAGTCCTGGAGTAACATATAGGACACTCTTTATCCCGATATTTCCACGGGAACGGGGACCACGCGGGATAACCGCAGGGCGCTGCTAGTATTGCATATAAGTAGCTGAATTAAGAGATACTGCTTCTCTCAAAATGTTTTTTAAAGATGATTTCCACCTAACGAATCGCATTTCAGCACATGGACGCGATCCTTTACATCAGATCGGAAAGGAACGAACGGGTCTATGCCATAAAGACACATATGCTTTTGCACTAAACAAATACATTTTCGGTTCAATAAATATAAAAAAGTTTTTAACACAATCAAACCATTTCTTTTTCTTTGTCTACTTCATCGCCTCCCGACAACACTCAAATTCTTCTTACATACTCTTCGACTTTTCTCAGTTAATGGATGATATAGTATGATGGCATGTGCTATAAACATACTTTGACAAACGGTTTTCATTAAGCAAATGATGGATTAAAATATTTTTGTTTAACATCGGGAACAATTCAACACGAAACGTGTTTCGTTCTTACACAGGTCATCTTCAGGTGAGATATAAGACAGCCTCAGAGCAACGACGTCTCTAACATATACATTCCTAATCTCATCCCTCCTAGTGACTTCATACATTCATATTGGAATTTTCATCCCCGTTGCAAGCAGTCGTCTTTCATCTACCTTCTTAACAGCCCAGCTCAGCGTTCTGATCCATACAAATACTAAAATATAAATGAAATAAAATAAAATTATACTTTATTGTCCTTAAGATCAACAGAATCATTTAGATTCGTCAAATTTTTATACACAAAATGGAAATTCCATATATTTTTTTCTTAACAATGAAAGAGATATGAGCGGTACCATAATCAAGAAATAAAAGCAAATGGATACTTTGTCAGAACTTGTCCAGGTTTGTCAGTTTATCTGTCTGTTGTGGTTTTTTTCTCAAGATTTGTCAGTCTGTCGGTTACTCTTATGGGGACTCTTATGGCTCTTATGGGGGGGAGCAGCAGTGCCCCACAGGGCGCAGAAATGACCAGACTAGTATCTAGTTTTATCTCATGCATGGTGGCCTGTAGGTACATTTTGTTATATTGCGAACATGGTGTAGTCGCGCCCTACTGTACCTGGCCTGTATTTTCAGAGCCTGGTCAGAGCATTTTTCAAGGGCGCAGTTTTGAAAGCTCGCACCGGGTGCATAAAAGGCTAGTTACGGCACTGTCTGTCAGTCAGCCTGTCGTGACACTTCATGCCTAGGTGTTCACGGAAGATCAGCGTCGTGACATCTCATGGTGTCCGACAGTGTGCTGAGTGGACACCGTTTCAGTACATGGTTTAATGTTGTATTTTGCTTGTGTAAATTTAATCGTTGCTTTTTTGTGTACTTAATTACTATGTGTATTTGTACTGAATAAATTTATTTTCTTTCTTTCTTTCTTTCTATCAGTCAGACTGATCTGTATATGAGCGGTATTGAAAGGATTAGGAGATCCATTTTGCAAGCAGACAAAGTATTACAAGTAGACAACATTTATGACAGCGGTGAATTCGTCAATTGCATCCTGTAGAGCATATTATTTGTGGCAAATTGCCCTGTTTAGATATTTCTGAGTTATGATTCATAATCATCTTAGCCAAATAACGTCCCAGTACAGAGCACGGCATCCTTTCATGCATCAAAATAATAAGAGGGTATGAACTCAATATGATATTAAGGAGCATTATATTTCAAGTACCTACTGGTTTTATATGAAATAATAACTAATAATAAATAAATAAATATTTTCTGACAATATAAAAAAAACAATCAAAATATAATTATACTGAAATCACGAAGCTAAGATTCACTTACATGCAACCAAACAATTAAAAAAACAAAAAATATTTAAGTGTAAGTGTATCTAAGTGCCAGTTCCGAGCCACCGCTCTGTAAGAAGAACTAGCGAGAAACTCACAGGCTATGCTCTTTCAAATTATCAATTGGTTAGTTACTATTAATACTTTTTTTTGTAAATACATACTTAATATACATACCCAGACCAGAACAAATATTCCTGTTCATGCACCGGTTTTTCAATTAACACAGCATTATTTTCCAATTACGTTTGCGACTACTCAAGTTAGCGAATATAAATTCGCTTGTAGTGGGCAGAATAAGTACTGGATATATATTTACCGGTTTTGCACTATTTCCTTACCGGTTTCTTAAATACCGGTCCACCATGCGATAAAATTTCCCTATCTTATTTTATGTGCTAGTTTTATATTATTATGTACCAGTTGCATAATAAATCCTGCTTTATTTTTCCAATAAGGATACGCTATACTCTCAAATAATAATAAGGTTTCGCTATGGAGGGATAAATAAAATATTAGTTCTTTAATCGCGTGGCGCGGGGAATGTCTTTACTGGTTCGAACCGGTTTTTAAATACCGGTTTATCTTGCAATTTGTTTATATTTACATGATGTTTTGTGGTCTGTGGTCAATAAAATATATTTTTCTTTTCTTCAAGGGTACGCCATATTCGCGTGGCGTGGCGAGAGTGAGGCGGCGTTCTGGTGGTGCATAGACCAGTGTTGCGCCCCTAGCGCCACCTGGGAGCCGAATATGATACTAGACGACGGAGGTGACGCCACACATCTGATGCTCAAGAAACATGCCGCTGCTTTTAAACATATTAAAGGTATATTATGTTATGTGACATGAGCAGGCTATGGCGCCCATATTAGTGGCCCGGTAAGCAGCATTAGGCTCGCCACCTATTACGTGGGACCAAATATATTTATTATATAAATTATAGGTTAATTTTATATGTAATAATAATATTGTATAAATATTGTTTTTTTTTGATTTCATATTTGTGTTTTGATGAGTTTGTTAGTTTATAGAATAATTAAGTCTGTAGTTTTGTAATATGTTTAAGTTCCCTCTCAATTTGCAGTGCCCCTACGGGGTGTCAGTATTCATTGTATTACTTAGGTACCTACTTCTTTACTTGATGCAATAAAGATTTATGATTTATATAATTGGCGAAGTGTGGGCGTAAAATATGTCTCTGTCTACCCCTTCGGGGAAAAAGGCGTGAATGTATGTATGTGTATGTACTTATATATATCCATAACTTAATTAATTATATTAAAATCACTTACAATCCTTGCAGGTATAGTAGAAGAAAGCGTGACAGGCGTACACAGACTTTACCAGCTCAGCAAAGCGAATAAGCTGTGTGTACCAGCGATGAACGTAAACGACTCGGTCACGAAGACGAAATTTGACAACCTGTATTCATGTAGGTCAGTATCGCTACAGTAATTTTTTTTTTTTAAATCTTTGTGTGCATGAATGTGAATATTTGTTCTGGTCTGGGTGTTTTCTATGTAATATTAAGTATGTATTTACAAAAAAAAAGTATTTAAATATGTTTATTCGTTGTTTAGTATCCATAACACAAGTTCTTAGTGACACTTATCTTGGAACTTAATGATTGGTGTAATTGTTAGAAATTATTAATTATTATTGTTATTTGTTTTTATATATATCTCCGTTTTGACACCGGCGTTATTAATCTAGCCACAGGCCTAAGCCAAGTGGTCAAGATTATTTGGTGCTGCTAAGGAATTTGAAGCGAGCGATTCCCGTTCTAGTTCAGTCTGTAAAAATTTCCGCACTATTCTACAGGTATTCAAAATTACTGCTTTCTGTAAAGTTGCAAATGTGTAATGTGGTAAATCTAAAGTGGTGATGGATTGATGTAGTTTTATTATTATTATTATTTAATCTTCATTGCCCACACATAATAATACAATATAGAAAAGGCGAACTTAATGCCATTAGGCATTCTCTACCAGTCAACCTTGGGGTTAGCAGAGACATTAAAGGCGGAGCGAGTAATATTTATAGTTTTGATAAACTTACATAAAATAGTACGCTGATCTACATAAAAATACAAATACACACGCAAATACATATATATATATTTACATCTTCTTCTCCACTTCGCACGGTCTTCGGCATCCTTGGTCGATATGTTATTGGCACGCATGTCATCCCTTACGACGTCAAGCCAGCTTTTCCTGGGCCTGCCCAATCTACAAAAAATCATTTTTGGGTATTAGTATCAGATTTTATAATAAAATTCCGCAGGAAATAATTGATCTGCCATTGGCAACTTTTAAAACTGTAACTGTAAAAAGCAGTTTCTTCAAAAGGGGTATTATGCTGTTAATGATTACTTATCGGATAAACAAGCTTGGGCTTAACATTTTCAAAGTCAACCAGATCATTGTCGTGACCATCCCTTATTGTACAGGCTCAGCTCAGTTTCACAATACATACTTACTTGACTGTGATGGAAGGTTCCCTTAGTGCTACTTTATTGGGACCCTTTCAGTACGCAAGATTATATAAATGATAAGACGGCATGGCTGTAAATTGTATCTATCATAGAACAAACAATTTTGTGGTCTGCGGCTGTTTGATTTTTATAATATTATTGTTATTTCTGCTACTTTAATAGTACAAATGTGTACAAATCTTTTTATTTTGTGGCTTGAGTATGTCATGCACACTTAAATGTCTCTGGGGTGGCGGCGTTATGCGTCGGGTCGTTACATTCCCTAAAATATGGTTGAGTGAAACGATGGCTGGTTCATTCGTCATACTCGTGAACGAGTGCTGCTTGTGGGGACTGGTCTGCTCTTGTCTACTATTTTTATTTGTAATTAAAGATTTAGCTAACTGAGAAAAGTTAATATTATTTTTAATCTGATAGCTGCACACACAATTTTTGTTGTCCTATCATTCTCCTAAATGATGTTTTTGATTAGGAACGCATAGTATTGTTCAAATGATTATATAGATATTAAGACTGAATTGCTGTAAATGATATCTTTCATAAGACCAAAAATATTTGTGGTTTGCAGCACATTTAATTAATATAATGTTATTTTTGTTAAAATTTGTTTATCCTGTAGCTTGAGTATGTCATGCTCACTCAAATGTCTTTGCGGTGGTGGCGTCATGCGTCGGGTCGTTGCGTTCCCTAAAATATGGTTGAGCGAAACGATGGCTGGTTCATGCGTCATACTCGTGAACGGGTGCCACCAGTGAGGACTGGTCTGCTCATGTCTACTATGTTTATTCGTACTCATACTCGTATAACTTAAAATAAAAAGTTATTTTCTTCTTTTATTTTAAATCATGTGACTGCAGAACACATGTTTTTGTAGATTTGTCAAATTGTTTTACTACTAAGTACATATTCTTGTAACTGGCGGGAGAAAAAACTAACCTTGACGATTTTCTTGCCCGTTCTTTTACGATCAAGCTCCCGCCCGCAGTGAATGGGCGCGCTAGTTTTTAAGTTTTGACGTTCATAAGAGCTCTTTTGAGCCAAACTTGAATAAATGAATATGAATATGAATGAATATGAATATGAGTATCTTCAAATTTACACTGTGTGTGTTTTGTAATAAAAACAATGTAAAAGAGCATAGCATGTGAGTTTCTTGTCAGTTCTTCTCACAGAGCGGGGGCTCGGAACTGGCACTTAGATTCACTTACACCTAATTTTTATTTATTTGCATGTAAGTGAATCTAAGCTTCGTGATTTCAGGGTATTAATATTTAATTTTTTTTATGCATTTTTTGTTTTGACGTTTTCAAGTGCTATGTAATAGTTTATGAAATAAAGAACTTTTTACTTTTACTTTTACTTCCTCGGCCAGGCGGTGGTGCAATGGCTAGACATTTGTTCCCCACGTAGGTTGCCGGTTTTCGTCAAACGTGGCCGTACCAGCGTAGGCTCATACTAGAGGGGCCCAATTTGAAGAATCATGATTTTTGGGAAAACGCGTTTAAAGATTTTTGAGGCCCTATATTTTCACAAGATCGATCATAACGAAACATTTTTTTTGACGTGACAACGTCTTATAATTCGATAGAGCCGGCTGCACGCACGAAAAAACATGACTCATGCGGCGTTACCTCGCTCTGAGGCGTTCCATGTAACGCTTGAAGTGCAAGCGAGAGCGCGGAACGAGCGACAAAGAAGCACAATCGGCCTTTGCGTTCGGCAGCGTTCGACATCCGTCTCTCTCCTACTTGAGTGAGCGATGCGTCTGCGTGGACAGCTGCTGCTTTATTAAACAATTTTCTTTTGAAAAATGCTACCATTCCATCAGTATTTTCTTAAGACGTTGTCACGTTCAACTATCGTCAGTAAACCGACTTTACAGACAACCAATTTTTTTTTTTAAGATGTGCCCCTATAGTTGGAAAACTGCGATTTGTTCCCCACGAAGTTTGCCGGTTTTTGAAAAACGTTAACAATTTATCTGCGATATCACGAACATGAAGGCTGCCACGGATGCGCGAGTTCTTGACGCGGTCCTTCTGCGTAACTCCGCACTTCCCAGCATTTTTATTTCCGTGTCACGCAGCTCTTGCTTGTGTCGCTCAAGCACAGGCCAGGCTTCACTGCCATACAAAAGGACAGACCTAATGATGTATTTATAGACCTGTCCCTTCAACTTAACCGGCAATTTGAGGTTACAAATGACACCAGACACCTCACGCCACTTAGCCCATGCCGCACGCGCGGAACCCTAAAACACTGCAATTCCTTTTTTTTTTTTTACAGAGAAAGCATTATAGACGCACTCAAAAGAAGTACGGATTTAATGTTTGGCGGGAAGCAATCTTTGGTGTGTGGCTATGGGGAGGTGGGGAAAGGGTGCTGTCAAGCTTTAAAGGCCCTAGGATGTGTGGTAAGTAGGCTTGGTAATATAATGATATACATAATTTACAGGAGCTTTATTCTAGAATAAAATTCATGTAGAATAGAATTCGTTTAGAAAAGAAGTCATGTAGAATAGAATTCGTGTAGAATAAAACTCGTTTAGAATAGAATTCATTTAGAATAGAATTCGTTTAGAATAGAATAGAATTCGTTTAGAATAGAATTCGTTTAGAATAGAATTCATTTAGAATAGAATTCATGTAGAATAGAATTCATGTAGAATAGAATTCGTTTAGAACAGAATTCATTTAGAATAGAATGCGTGTAGAATAGAATTCGTTTAGAATAGAACTCGTGTAGAATATAATTCATTTAGAATAGAATCAGGCGGCTCGGGATGTAAAGCCTATTCGGAAGGCCTATATTCAGCAGTGTACTTCTAATGTCTGCGGTGATGATGAAGATACATTCATAATGTCACGACTCTTACCCGCAAGGGTGGACAGAGATCACATCCTTCCACTTGCTACGATCTTGAAACACCCTCTTAGCATCATTAACACTTCTTGCCAGTTCTTCTTACAGAGCGGTGGCTTGGAACTTACACTTAGATTTACTTTTTCACACTTATTTATTATTTTTTTTGTTACATGTAAGTGAATCAATGCTTCGTGATTTCAGTGTAATCATAATTCTATTTTTTTTATTTTGACGTTTTCAAGAACATAATATACTTAATACCTAGTTTATGAAATAAAAAAAAAATGTTTGATAATTATGTTTATAGATATTTTTTGATTTTTTTTTATATATTTCAGGTATATGTGACAGAAATAGATCCAATATGCGCTTTGCAAGCGGCTATGGACGGATTTAGAGTGGTCAAATTAACTGAGGTAAGTGAATGTAATCTTTGTGTGCATTAACATGAATATTTGTTTTCTGGTTTTTTCTATCAATAAATGATTAAATGATTGATTGAATAAATGAATAATTGAATGAATAAAAACTTTTTTGTACACTAAACATAAAAACTAATCAAATCATATAAACAAATGTATGCTACAATGGGCGACCTTATCGCTAACAGCAATTTCTTCCAGGCAACCTTAGGATGAGCAGGAAACATGAAAAAACGTCTTATATTATTTGCAGTAGACTTTTTACTCAGAGTGTTCCGGGTTTAAACCCTTAGAAAAGTCATAGGTATATATATATATATATCGCACATCCTCTAAAAAAGTGTCATAACACAAAAAAAGTCGATAACGAAGTAATAATAAAGAAATGTTTAATTTTTTCTTTTATTTTTGTCTTACTGTCATAAAGTTAAATAAAATTTAAAGCAATATAACACATAAAAACAAAATTAATTACAGTTCCTAATTCACAAGACGACAAAAAATAAATAAAAAATCGTAAATCTTAATTTTCATAAAATCACTTTTTTTGTGTTATGACACTTTTTTAGAGGATGTGCGATATGACTTTTCCAAGTTATCTGCCTAATTATCGCTTGCTCTGTGCCTCGGAAAGCACATTAAGCCGTTAGTCCTGGCCGTCATGAACATCTATTGCCGACCTTTTTAGGAATTCAGTAGCTTCAACTGGTTTAACCATAGAATGATGTTTCCCTTTGGTTTGTGGAGGTCTGATGGCAGTCGCTCCATATAATATCTGAAGTTCAGCCAAATCTGGTTAGTCCAGTGAACAGACCCAGGGCTTAAGTCTGAGGCAACCAGGAGAATGCCAGTATATGATGGTTTTTCCTTTATGTATATTAAGTATGTATTTAAAATAGTATTTAAATATGTTTATCTGATAGTTAGTATCCATAACACAAGTTCTTAATGGTACTTATCTTGGAACTAAATAAATAAATATTTTCTGACAATTACACCAATTATTTAGTTCCAAGATAAGTATCATTAAGAACTTGTGGTATGGATACTAAACAACGGATAAACATACTTAAATACTTTTTGTAAATACATACTTAATATACATAGGAAAACACCCAGACCCAGAACAAATATTCATGTTCATGCACACAAAGATTTGTCCTGTGTGGGAATCGAACCCACGACCTCTGGAGTGAAGTGTAGGTATACTGACCTCCACGCCATATCGATCGTCAAAATAAATAGTTGCTATTAGTGTAAGAAAATATATTTATATATTTTAAATATATCAAGCTCCTGCCCGCTTTAATGGGCGCGTTAGTATTTAAATACATTCACGCCTGTTTCCCCGAAAGGGTAGTGTTTAAAGCCCATATTTCGCCAACTGTGTAGTTAGTCCTACGTAATAGGTGGCGAGCCTATTGCCTGAACTGTAATTTTGCCAGAGCCTTGTCCTTTGATGGGCAGGCGAAACATTTGCAGGTCTTGGAATCAAATCCAATCAAAATTCATTTATTTAAGTTTGGCTCAATAGAGCTCTTATAAATGTCATACTTATAAACTAACGCGCCCATTCACTGCAGGCGAGAGCTTGATCGTAAAAGAACGGGCAAGAAAATCGTCAAGGTTGGTTTTTTCTCCCGCCAGTACAATTAAAATACATAATATTAAAACAATTGTGTTCTGCAGTCACAAGACTTAAAAGAAAGGAAGACAAAACTCTTTTTAGCAATATTAACATAATTACGGATAAACATAGCAGACATGAGCAGACGCGTTACGCTCAACCATATTTTAGGGAGCGCAACGACCCGACGCATGACTCTACCACCGCAGAAACATATAAGTGAGCGTGATATACTCAAGCTGGATATAAAGATTTTAGTAAAAATAACATTAATCTTAGAAGACTGAATTAAATGTGCTGTGAAGGATTCCTATACACCATTTAATTTTTTAAGTTGACATTTCTAAAAGCATTATTAAGCCAAAATTTTATTTAAAAACTAAATATGCTTTTGAATAAAATTCCAGGTAATAAGACAAGTAGACATAGTAATAACAGCGACTGGAAACAAAGGTGTAGTCACAAGGGAACATATGGAGAGGATGAAAAATGGATGTGTCGTGTGCAATATGGGGCACAGTAACACTGAGATAGATGTGCACGCTCTGAGGACGCCGGATCTATTGTGGGAGCGAGTTAGGAGCCAGGTGAGTGTATACAAGCGCTCGTAGCTCTGCGGTGTTAAGTGGTCGGAAACGATCACCGAAGTACAGCAGAGTTTACAGAGGTCAGTCCTTGGATGGGTGACCGTTTGTGTGGCATGTGATATCGAGCGCTTCCGTGCTTCGGAAGGCACGTAAAGCCGTTGTTCCCGGTTATCACTAAATGTGGTAGTCGTAAAGCCATGTTAAAGGCTTAGATAGATATACTCTTTATTCACCAAGAAACTTAAAAACTACAGATTACAATATTGAAAAAAAAATTGAATTTAAAGCCAATCTAGGCGGTCTTATCGCTAAAAGCGATCTCTTCCCTTAATCGGCGGCTTGATAAATTCAAACAGCAGGACGCCATACACCTGCCTCCGCCAATCCGCACTGGGTCAGCGTTGTGGAGTATGACCCAATACCCTCACACCTTGATATGTGAGAGGAGGCTCGTGCTCAGTAGTGTGACGTTAATAGGCTGAGATGATGAGTGTATACAATGATATTGGTAAATGGGGCACGTGTTTAGTAGCAATGTTGGTAAATGGGGAACAGTAACACGGAGATAGATGAGCAGGCTCTAAGGACGTCTGATCCATTGTGGGAGTGAGTAAGAAGCCAGGTGAATACAACGATATTGGTAAATAGGGCTCGTGTTTAATAGTAATGTTGGTAAATGGGGAACAGTAACACGGTGATAGATGAGCAGGCTCTAAGGACTTCTGATCTATTGTGGGAGTGAGTTAAAAGCCAGGTGAGTGGTACATAATAATATTGCAAAATGGGGCACATGTTTAAAAAATTATAACTAATATATGGGGCACATGTAATACAGGAATTTTGCTTTAAGGGGCACTTCAATACGGAAATAAATGTGCAGGCTTTAAAGACACCCGATCAATACAAAGCGAGTGATAAGCCACCTGGCTTCTCACTCACAATATTTATATATTTTAAATTTATTTGTATTAGTTACACGATGAAAAAGGGCAGATGTGAATGTTCACTTTGTTCGGTATAACCTATGTTAGCAAAAAAATAATGATTTAATTTTCTATCATTCCTTTAAATTATAATAATAATATTATCATAATGTAATCGTGTATCGTTTTGTCCACAGGTAGACCATATAATATGGCCAAACGGCAAACGCATAGTGCTCTTAGCAGAAGGTCGGCTCGCGAACATGTGCTGTTCGTCCCTACCTTCGTTTGTGGTGTCAGTGACTGCTGCCACGCAGGCTTTGGCTTTAATAGAGCTGTATAACGCGCCTCAACATAGATATAAGGTATGTTATTTCATTGGCACGTAGTAATCCACAAATCAAGCTGGTTATTTTAGCCGCTTCGGGACTGTCCAAAAGGGTTACGACGGCCTCCGGACGTAGCAGGCACAAGAAGGAACATGTATTTTTTAGTCAATAAAAGTCTGAAACACCCTCTTGCTCCACCCACAGCGGGGGACGGTTATTAGATGATTTTCCATCTGAAATAAAAAAGGTTATTTTAGCCACTTCATGAGTAAAAGTAAAAAGTAAAAGTAAAAAGTTCTTTATTTCATAAACTATTACATAGCACTTGAAAACGTCAAAACAAAATATACATGAAATAAAAAAAATTATATTAACCCTGAAATCACGAAGCTTAGATTCACTTACATGCAAATAAATAAAAATTAGGTGTAAGTGAATCTAAGTGCCAGTTCCGAGCCTCCGCTCTGTGAGAAGAACTGACAAGAAACTCACAGGCTATGCTCTTTTAAATTATTTTTATTACATGACACACACAGTGTAAATTTGATGATACTGAAAGGGTCCCCCGAAGCTGTAACCAATAAAGTAGCACTAAGGGAACCTTCCATCACAGTCAAGTAAGTATGTATTGTGAAACTGAGCTGAGCCTGTACAATAAGGGATGGTCACAACAATGATCTGGTTGACTTTTTATTCTAATATACACATACAAGTTGAAAATGTTAAGCCCAAGCTTGTTTATCCGATAAGTAATCATTAACAGCATAATACCCCTTTTGAAGAAACTGCTTTTTAACTACAGTTTTAAAAGTTGCCAATGGTAGATCAATTAATTCCTGCGGAATTTTATTAAAAAATCTGATACTATTACCCAAAAATGAATTTTTTGTTTTGTGAAGTCGACAATTTGGCAGAGAGAGCTTATTTCTATTCCTAGTATTAAAATTATGTACTTTTGAATTTTTATCAAATGTATTAATGTTTTTGCGAACATACATTATATTATCGAATATATTAGGTCGGGGAAAAAGTCTTTTCGCATAACGTAGGTATAAACTTATTATAAAATTTTTTTGACTGTACTATTTGTGTCTGGCTGGTTTTGGTAACATTAAAAAGGTTCCATTATAAAGAAAAGAAAAAAAGAAAAAAAAGTTGTTTCCCGCTATTTTTCATTTGTTTTTCTCTCCGTAAAAACGAGTGAATCTAATGAAGAAATTCGATACATTTTAAAATTTTATTATAAAAAAGGCAAAAATGCAACTCAAGCAGTGAAAAAAATTTGTGATGTTTATGGACCTGATGCAGTGTCAGTAAGAGTAGCACAAATTTGGTTCAAACGTTTTCAGTCCGGAAATTTTGATGTTAAAGATGCACCTCGCTCTGGTCGCCCTGTTACGAATAAAATGGACGCCATTTTTGAAAGAGTGGAGCAAGATCGGCATATTAGTAGTTACGATGTAGCTGAAGAACTGGGAATTGACCACAAAACAGTTTTGACCCATTTGAAGAAAGCTGGTTATACAAAAAAGCTCGATATTTGGGTGCCACACGAGCTCACTCAAAGAAACTTAATGAACCGTGTACTCATTTGCGATTCATTATTGAGACGTAATGAAACCGAGCCGTTTTTGAAGAGATTGATAACTGGCGATGAAAAGTGGATCACGTATGACAAGAACGTGCGAAAAAGGTCGTGGTCGAAAGTTGGCCAGGCTTCACAGACTGTGGCCAAACCTGGCCTAACACGAAATAAGGTGATGCTGTGTGTATGGTGGGATTGGAAGGGCATTGTTTATTATGAGCTTTTACCGCCCGGCAAAACCATCGATTCTGATCTTTACTGCCAGCAACTGATGAGATTAAAGGAAGCAGTCGAGAGAAAACGGCCGGAATTGATCAACAGGAAGGGTGTGGTCTTTCATCACGATAACGCTAGACCACACACATCTTTAGCCACTCAGCAAAAATTAAGAGAGTTCGACTGGGAGGTCCTAGTGCATCCACCATATAGCCCTGACCTTGCGCCTTCAGATTTTCACCTGTTTCGGTCTCTGCAGAATTCTTTAGGTTCTGTAAGGTTGACCTCAAGAGAGGACTGCCAAAACTATTTGTCCCGTTTTATTGATCAGAAGTCCCAAAGTTTCTACAGTAACGGGATAATGTCTCTGCCCACAAAATGGCAGAAAGTTATTCAACAAAACGGTACATATATATTGTAAATAAATGTAAATAAACTTTGAAAAAAATGTCTTGACTTTTCATACAAAAATACGAAAAGACTTTTTCCCCAACCTATTATACTGAGATGCAACCGTTAATATGTTAATTCTTTTAAACATCTCTCTAAGCTGAGCTGAAATTAATAGGACATTCAGAAATAGGCAGGGTTCGACTTTATCAATGATTTAATTACGACTTAGTCATTGAAGCTGTCTTTAACTTAACGTCTTTACTTTGCCCTGAACTTTGCCTCGAACTTTGTTCTTACCTTTGTTCTTACCTTTGTTCTTAACATTGTTCTTAACTTTGTTCTTACCTTTGTTCTTAACTTTGTTCTTACCTTTGTTCTTAACATTGTTCTTAACTTTGTTCTTACCTTTGTTCTTAACTTTGTTCCTAACTTTGTTCTTAACTTTGTTCTTAACTTTGTTCTTACCATTGTTCTTAATTTTGTCTTTATTTAAGTACAGTCTTTTATTTTCCAGGCTGATGTATATTTATTACCGAAGAAAATGGACGAGTATGTGGCAAGTCTACACCTGCCGACATTCGACGCGCATCTCACGGAACTGTCTGATGAACAGGCAAAGTATTTAGGATTAAACAAAGTCGGTCCCTTCAAACCGAACTACTACAGATACTAGCAAATAGAAACTATGGCAGTTGGGGTTGGGGCATAGTGTTAGTTACATTGTAATGAAAGGCAGATTTCACTGTGGCTTAGGCTCGATCGACCGATATTTTGTAGAATTTTTTTTTTTAGATTTTCTAGGTGTTTTTTAGGAGAAAAATCAATTTATACGCGATGCCCTGAGATAGAATGGAAACCACGACCTTTGGATAACAATGTCAAACCAAAATCAAAGTCAAAGTCAAAGTCAAGTCAAGTCAAAGTCAAGTCAGGTCAAGTCAAGTCAAAGTCAAAATCATCAATAGTCAAGTTTGGCTTAGTAGAGCTCTTACGAAGGTCAAACTTAAAATTTAACGCGCCGAGATTCAAAATGGACGGATTATCCAAAGGTCTGTTGACTGTTTCTAGTAACAAAACCATCTTATTACGTACTTTTATTTATTTAATTTTTATACATACTCAGGTTTAGAATCTATAAATTACATGAATAGTCTTGTAAAATTAAATTTATTTATGTATTTATATTTTTATGCTACCAGTACAGGTGTCTTAACCTAATGCGATAGCATAGCAATTTTTATAATAAATACAATATTCTATCTTTTTAATTATCAATAAATAATATTTTAAATCATTTAACACATGAAATATAGTATGGTATATAAAAGGTGAATATAATATAGGTCTACATGTGACAATCTGCAAGGGAATGGCGATTTAGGAACGCTAACTAAGGTCAGACTTATCATATTTACATTTTTAATATCCATGAAGGCGGCTGTCCGGTTTGGCCATAGCACTTTATTTGTTGAGTAAACCCTGGAGGTGAAGCAGAGGTGGTTCTTTAACCCTTAATAGAACAATGGTCAATAATTGTCACCGTAAAATGAACCTTATGCTTTAACATAAGGAGGAAAACTAATGAAGAATTAAAACTCCTCTGTCATAAGGGTTAACTTTTTACGGATAATAAGGAACCAATGTTACGTGTTCACGTATGATATAAAAATAATTAAAAACTAGTTTTGCATCAATTTTTTAAAACATTATTTCTATTATTATTTTATAAATTTCTGCTATGTTTTTCCAGCCATCCTCTAGTAACACTTTTCTTAATCAGAATAGCTTGTATTCTGGCAATGTTTGTTTAAAACAGTAACATGTTTAAAGTGAGTACAAAATGCTAGGGGGAAAATTAAAATACAATAATTAGCAGTAAATAAATAAGTTTTAATATAATTATGATGAAATTGCATTCATTATGTAGAGTATTTAGTAGATTCACCATTGATTGCATTAGAAATCGAAAAAAACAGATAGGAATCTGCCTAGCCATTTTGTAGAATGACTTATTGTGCAATCTGCCTTGGACACTTCACGCTTTGCATTAAGGTCGAAAGTATTGCTATTTTTAATTTATATTTTGTGCAATATATTTTTTTTAAGTTCATTCTTATTTATAATGTCGAGTTTTTGAAATTGAAACCAAATATCAGTACAATTATTACATAAATAAATAGGTACAACTAATTTAAAAAATAAGTTTAAGTTCATATTTAAGAAATAGTCAGAATTAGTCATTGAAATTATTTAATTACATACATACAATTGCGCCTGACTCCCGAAGGGGTAAGCAGAGACATATTATACGCCCACACTTCGCCAATTACATTGTTGGTCTCACGTAATATGTGGCGAGATTGCCGCTTACCGGGCTTATTTAATTACTATTTTATATTTTTATCAATCTCGGACCAATGGTGACCCAGACATTAAGATAACATGCGTGGGGTCGAAGCCTACATATAGAGACTCCTTAGACAATTTTAAATTATTAGTTATGTGACACAATCAACGATTATATTTGACGACCGATATGGCGTGGTGGCGAGTATACCCGCATTCTACTCCTGAGGTCGTGGGTTCAATTCCCACACAGGACAAATATTTGTGTGTATAAATATGAATATTTGTCCTGGTCTGGGTGTTTTTCCATATATATTAAGTATGTATTTACAAAAAAAAAGTATTTATGTATGTTTATCCGTTATTTAGTCCATAACACAAGTTCTTAATGATACTTATCTTGGAACTAAATAATTGGTGTAAGTGTCAGAAATATTTATTTATTATTTATATATACAATTTTATATGGAAAGAAACCTTGCTATTTTATTTTTTATTTTTTTTAGCAAACACAAATAACAGTCATAATTATATCCTACCATTATCCCGGTTGCCCTAGACTTAAACTTAGGGCCCAGGGTCTGCTCACTGGTTCAACCAGATTTGACTGCATTTCAGTTATTACATGGAGCGACTGCCGTCTGACCTCCGCAACCCAGAGGGAAACATCATTCATCATGGTTAAACCAGCTGTCAGTTTGTTAGAAGGCACTGAGTTCCTTATAACGAATGCCATAGATGTTCATGACAGCCGGGACCAACGGATTAACGTGCTTTCCGAGGCACGGAGCAAGCGATAATTACGCACATAGCTTCGAAAAGTCATTGGTGTCACCAGGGTTTGAACCCGAGACCCAATACTCAATACTTTATTGCGTTCCACAATGATTTTATAAGGTGGTGAATATTACAATTTGGTACATTTGTGGACCCTGTCGGGCACAGCACAGTGTAGGAGAGAGGAGGAAGGGCGCCGTATAATTCTTATTATTAAATTACTATTATTAAATTACCATAATTTAAACAGCAAACACAAATAACAGTACATTATATATATCTTCATAGTTATATTTGAGGAGGCCGTCAGGAGTGGGTGCGCTTTGTGCCGTGCTTCTTCTGCCGTGCATATTCTGCGATAAGAAGCGCCTTCACTTTTTTTGGACTGCATCGACTGCTTACCATCAGGCAGGATGTAGACTATGACGTATCACATAAAAAAAGTTAAACAAGAAAACATAATTTTAACGCTTTGTAGCGGTCAAGATACATAAGCTAAGAGGTGTATAGGGATCTTACCAAGACCTAAGGAGCCCAAGCCAACCTCACCTGCAAGTGGTGCACCTACCGATCAACGGACGAGGCTCTGGCGAACATAACAGTGCCCAGTAAGCGGCTATAGACTCGCCACCTATTACGTGGGACCAACAATAAATTTGGCGAAATGTGGGCACATAATATGCCTCTGCCTACCGTTTCGGGGATATAGGCATGATTGTATGTATGTATGTTTAGCTAAGATGAATGGGCTAGGCAAAGCTTGTATCTTGGTGAATTTGAAAGGAATCCATATTGTTGTTACAAAATATACTTTATTTTGAGTTGTTTATTAAAATTTAAGTAAATAATTCAGTACGTGAATGTTTCCTAGTGACATAATTACGTTTATTTTATAAGTTCAATAATATTATTGTGCATGTATGCGTTTATTTTATAAGATAGAAATGTAACTGTGCAATATTCTTACCAAAAAATACAAATGATTAAGTTAAAAATGTTTATTTATTATTTTTAATGTTTTTTTTTATATATTCTTGTGCCATATTATAATTATAAAATCATTTGTGGGCTTAAAGAGACATATAAAATTTAAATTGAATTTTTTATTCAAAATTTATGATTTTTATAATTTCTAATTTAAAAATGTCAGGATTTATTAGTTGTCATGTTATGTAAAAAAATACATTACCAAGCTTATAAGCTTATTTTATGTAATATCACAAATTTAGTAAAATTAATTTTAAGGAGTACAATTTGAAAATGCTTGCTATATTAATTAAACGCATATGTTGAAATTAGAACGCTTCATACAGTCGAATACGGTAACAAGTCTTATGTTTATAAGTCATAAGGCGTATTTAAAGACAGGCCTTTTTATTTGTACAGCACAAACTATTTATAACATTGCGTACAGACACTGCGTTTAGTGCCAGGACATATTAATCTCATAATGCCAACTTTTTAAAATGTCAACTTAGCAAAGTGCCAATTTTGCAAAATGTCAACTTAGCAAAGTGCCAATTTTGCAAAATGTCAACTTAGCAAAGTGCCAATTTTGCAAAATTACAACTTAGCAAAGTGTTAATTTTGCAAAATGTCAACTTAGCTAAGTACAAACTTAGCAAAATGTCAACTTAGCACAATGCCAACCGCTATTAGATCATACAGTACACAGAATTATGAAAAAATATAAATTATAAATATTAGATGAGAGGTGTCATATTAAAAAAAAACTTTTTAAACTCCATTGTCATTTTGAAAAGTGGTTACTATAAGATTGATCAGTGTTACCTTTCTTATGATGTCCTATGTATTTAATTTCGGCATAAAAAATTTGCCACCTCAAAAATGCATGCTTAAATTAAAGTTTGCTAAAAGTCGATTTTTCTTTGTTAAAGTAGCTTACAAAACATCCTGTATGTATTATTTCTACTTAAGAATGTAGCGACTACTAAAAATAAGCCTGGATTTTTTAAAAGTAAAGTTAGCTAAAATCGGGCTTATACATTTAAAGTGGCTTATAAAACACCCAGTTTGTATAATTTTAAACTTAAAAATATTGCTACTACAAAAAAATGCCAGAATTAAAATAAAAAGTTACCTATAAATCTGGTTTTTACCGTTAATGTGGCTTACGAAACACCCTGTATAATGTCAACTTATTGTAAAGCCTAACTGCTAAATTTTATAGTAAGTAGTAATGTAATTAATATTGTTGCAATGTTTTAATAAATGAGAACGGTTAGCAAAATTGTCGTATTGTTTTGTTACCCTATATTCCATAAATTTATAAAAAAGCGGTGATAACCCAGTGGCGAGACCTTGCCTTTAAATTCGGAGGGTCTCGGGTTCAAACTATGACTTTTCTAAGTTAAGTGCGTAATTATCGCTTGCTCCGTGCCTCGGAAAGCACGTTAAGCCGTTGGTCCCGGCTGTCATGAACATCAATGGCAGTCGTTATTAGGAAGCCAGTGCCTTCTAGTATCCTGAGATTAGCGGTTGAGTCGATTTGATTGTTAGTTTCATTTTAATGTTTTTGTTTATTTGATTCTTATATTATTTTTGACGTGACAACGTCTTATAATTCGATAGAGCCGGCTGCACGCACGAAAAAACATGACTCATGCGGCGTTACCTCGCTCTGAGGCGTTCCATGTAGGGCTTGAAGTGCAAGCGAGAGCGCGGAACGAGCGACAAAGAAGCACAATCGGCCTTTGCGTTCGGCAGCGTTCGACATCCGTCTCTCTCCTACTTGAGTGAGCGATGCGTCTGCGTGGACAGTTGCTGCTTTATTAAACAAATGAAATTAAAATTTTCTTTTGAAAAATGCTATTATTCCATCAGTATTTTCTTAAGACGTTGTCACATTCAACTATCGTCAGTAAACCGACTTTACAGACAACCATTTTTTTTAGTTAACGCCACTCTACCTCAAAATGGTGCAGGAACACCAGCGCTGCTATATTATTAGATACAGCAGCATTACGCTGATGTATCGCCCTTATGATGGGTAACAATTTTTTTTAAACAATGGCTTTGTTCGTTAAGCGCATTTAGCCAGTGTCAAGTAAGTGATATATTAATATTTAAATCATAGTAAATGAGAAAGAGTGGTGATAAAGATGATAAATGGTAAATAAAATGCCCTTCCCTTAAACCCTTGAGTCCTCAGTAAAGATGTGGTACTATACTTAGATCTCACATGGACTTCTTGAGAGAATTCGAAAAGTTATGTTGCACTGTTTTGTTTCATTCACCACTACTTATGAACGTTCACAAAAACTTAACGGTTAATAATCCTGTAATAAAACTGCAGACATGACGCTTCACTTTCCCGCCAAGAAGCCGACAGGTAACATTACCTATGTTGTTGTTATTTGTTTTTAAGCTATTGCATAGCTTCTATCGCGGGCCTTGAGAGTGGAGACCGAATCCAGAAATTCCGTAACGAAAAAACCTAACACCCCCCACTCCGACCGGCACAGCGGTGATACTTTTTAGTTTTTCCATCTATCGATAAATAGCAGAACTTTTAATGACTTTTTGAAATATCACGCTTGTCTCTTCAGTTCAGCAACCCGCCTTTAGGTGGCATTGGTTGTGTCGGCGTTACTGTTTTTGTTATGTTATGTATAGGTAATACACATTAATGCCGCGCAGAGAAAGTATGTATTACTATAAATGATATTATATCTATATAAATGTATATAAAAATAAATAAAATTATAATTGCATAAGTTGATAAAAAATGCTATGCAATAGCTTTACCGCGGCAGTCTCCGAGTGCCACACGTCGTTTATATATATATATTTATGTGATACTGTTTGATCTAATTGTTTGTGTTATTTTGTCAATAAAAAATATTCTTTTTCTATTGCTTGAGAGTGTAGGAGAAGAGCTGAAAATCGAGTTCAGTGGCGTGCCATTGGAGAGACCTATGTCCAGCAGTAGCTAAATGTGGGCAGATGATGATGATGATGAGGGTAGTCATAGTTAGTAGAGTGGTGCTTACCGAGGAATGAGCACACTGCTGTAGTTGTTCATCTGTGTCATTGCAATTCAATGACATCTATTGAAGTTAGCTGTTTAGTGATATGCGACTGCCTGGGTGATTGCTTTGAATGTTATATTGTGCGCTTTCGTTGTTTTACATAATGTAGAATTTGCCAATTTAGGTACAATTGCTTTCACTAGTTTATCAAGTACCTAGACTTCATTTAACTAATTAAATACTAATTAACTAGCACACCAGACAAATCTCTGTGATTTATTGTGTGTTTTAAAACCATGTGAAAATGTTATTCATCATATCCTAGCATTATCCCGGTTGCCCTAGACTAAAGCTTAGGGCCCATGGTCTGCTCACTGGTTCAACCAGATTTGACTGATCAGTTATTACGTGGAGCGACTGCCGTCTGACCTGCAAAACACCATTCCATGGTTAAACCAGTTGTCCGGATATTAGAAGGCCTTGACTTCCTAATAACGACTGCCATAGATGTTCATAACAGCCGGTACCAACGGCTAAACGTGCTTTCTGAGGCACGGAGCAAGCGATGATTACGCACATAACTTCGAAAAGACCCTCAGAATTCAAAGGCAAGGGTTTTCGCCACTGGGCTATTGCCGCATGTAAAAATGTTATTATGTTTATTAAATAAAACAAAAAAAGGGTGTATAGGGATCCTACCAAGACTTAAAGAGCCCAAGCTAACCTTACCAGCAATTGTTGCACCTTCGAATCAACGGACGAGGCTCTGGCGAACATAACAGTGCCCGGTAAGCGGCAATAGGCTCGCCACCTATTCGAGGGTCCAACTATATTATCGGCGAAGAGTGGGCGTATTATATGCCTCTGCCAAGAAAACAAGCGTGAATGTATGTATGTAATAAAAAAAAGATCTTATGGATCATTTCAATATGAATCATTTTTAATACATACCTTTTTAATTTTCCTTTTACTGATATGTAATTTGTAGATTAGTAGTAAACAGTAGCAAAATAATAATCCATTACCTGCGTACGTAGGTACTATATCGGCTATCAAATAAATAAATCGTTTCTGGCATCGATATCATCACGTTAACAATAATAACATAATCTTATCTCTATTGTATTGTAATGGAATGCTTTAATATTTTTATTATACATGCTGGCATGCCGGACCTCGTGTTGAGAGGCCTTGTCTCTGATAGAGTGACTGTTCTAAGGAGGTCCTCCCGGTTCTAATCCGGGGGACGTGGACCTCTAAAAACCCAGGCACTGGCCCCCCGCCCCTTTTTCAACAGCGGTGGGCGTCGTCGTAAGCTTTTTAGTGGGTAGGGATGCGATGGTCGCGTCAGCCGCAGTAAGCCTATTAGTTTAATAGGACACACGTACGACTACTTACATAGTAACAAACACGATTGTAAATGTGATGTCATTCAATATGTTGACAATTTCAAATATTTAGGCTTAAAAATAGATAAGAACTTCAACTTTTCAATTCATGTAAATGATGTCTGTAATAGGTTACGATCAGTGCTAGGCAAGTTCTACCATTTACACAGAATAGTCAACTCAGATACAATGAGGATGGTTTACCACGCGCTTGCTGACTCACTGATCAGTTACGGTCTATTAGTATACGGGCGTACTTTCCGAACTTACTTAATGGAAATTAAAAATTTACAATTAAGACTAATAAAATATTTAGTGACTAAGAAAGAGAAAAACATTTGTAATAATGATTATGATAAACTATTTCCACTGTGTAAAATACTGCCGATAGATAGGAAAGTTGAGTATTTAATAGGATTAGAGTATTACTATACCAATTAATTTAAAAGTGTAATAGAGAATAAATATAACACCAGAAGGGCTAGAGAACAGATGTTAAAAAAACCTAGAATAATTAACTACTATGGTGAGAGAACCAATAAATATATAGTGCCAAAAATATTTAATAAAATAGATATGTTAAGAGACGAAAATAAGATAAGTATGTATATGTTGAAGAAGAAGTTAAGGGGAGAATTGCTTATGAGAGCATAGGCATCATCATCACAGCCCATTAACGTCCCACTACTGAGCACGAGCCTCCTCACACAAATCAAGGTGTGAGGGTATTGGGTCATACTCCACCACGCTGACCCAGTGCGGATTGGCGGAGGCAGGTGTATGGCGTCCTGCTGTTAGAATTTTTCAAGCCGCCCATGAGGCCTCTAACATGGCTTAACGACTACCACATTTAGTGATAACCGGGACCAACGGCTTAACGTGCCTTCCGAAGCACGGAAGCGCTCGATATCAAATGCCACACAAACGGTCACCCATCCAAGGACTGACATCTGTAAACTCTGCTGTACTTTGGTGATCGTTTCCAACCACCGAACACCGCAGAGCTACGAGCGCTTCATAGCTACGAGCGCTTCATAGCATAGACATAGCAATCTTAAATTTTTTGCCCTAAAAATGTTTACTTTTTTATTTTTGTTTTTGATTTTAGTTTTCTTTTTTAATTTTAGTTATAGTTCTTAGTAAGTCTTATTAGAAAGAGAAAAGAGTGCTTCTCGCCTTTAAACGTAATGTTTGGCGAGGATATTAGTTATAAGAACAAAATGTATTTTTTTAAATTGTACTTTTTGTAAATAAATAAAATAAATAAATATACCTAAATAGCTAAGCTAATCTAATTATAATGAAATGTATGTACTTTTAAATGTGCCTAGCAAAACAACCTGGGATGTATCAGAAAAGATTAATTTAAGCTAGGATTAAAACACCACTATCATGCCATAGATGATAGATATTATAGATATTACCTTCAAAGAGTATGGTTTCAAACAATTTATTTATGCTTACTCACTTGATTTCGAGCGCTTCCTTGCTTCGGAAGGCACGTTAAGCCGTTGGTCCCGGTTATCACTACATGTGGTAGTCGTTAAGCCATGTTAGAAGCCTGATGACGCCATATATCTGCCTCCGCCAATCCGCACTGGGTCAGCGTGGTGGAGTAAAACTCAATACCCTCACACCTTGATTTGTGGGAGGAGGCTCGTGCTCAGTAGTGGGACGTTAATGGGCTGTGATGATGACTCACTTAAGAGGACGGTGGATGTTGCTAACTTTCAGAACGAGGCGTCTCCGCGTCCGCGGCAGAAAGGATTTAAGATGGATTTCGTGCATCGATAGCAAATAGAAATTCATCAAAAATAATAAATAAATAAATTGGCAAAAACAACCAAAAGGTCTCTTTAATTGGTATTCAAACTACTAATAACATGGTATCATCAAAAAATACTTGCTTTTAATAGAAATAGTTTAGAAATAAAATGGCCGAAAAAAAAGACGAGACGCAACTTTAAATATATAATATAGAGAAACAAAACGGCTTATTTTATTTCTATCCACACGTTCTTATGTGTTATATGATGTAGATTTATGTCTATTTTTTATATTTTTTCCGTCCAAGATGACAAAGAATAATCAAATTGAAGAAGCCAAATTCTAGCGATCTCACATAACCCCACACCTTAAGTAGTGGAAACTTTACTAGAGGTTCTATAGAGTTTTGGTATAAATAAATAAATAATTTCTAACAATTACACTAATTATATAGTCCCAAGATAAGTATCATTTAGAACTTGTGTTATGGATACTAAATAACGGATAAACATACTTAAATACTTTTTTTTTTGTAAATAGTGGGAATCGAACCCACGACCTCAGGAGCGGAGGGCTGGTATACTCACCATCACGCCATATCGGTCGTCAACGCGATAATTCAAAATTAACTGTAATAAACCACTTATATTCACTTTTGTACTTTGTAGAAGAAGCTATTAATAAAAATTCACTATATTTACACATAAAACTTTAAATTTATTTTTTTCTTATTTGATGTTTTTTTTTTTTACTTTTAATATTATTCTTATTTGTATAATTTGTAATCAATTCCGTTGAATTTAATTGTAAATAATTTTCATCACACCTTATTTATTTTAATTGATTCTGTTATTTTTATTTTGTGTAAATGAATGTGTGCTCTGTATCGACAATGTTGTGTCGCCTGTAATCGGTTCTCATGTGAGTCCGGAACCTATACCTTTACTAAATGTTTTAAGTATGCATGTAAACTTGTTGGTGTACCTATTTAAATAAATAAACTAAAAATAAATAATTTACACTAGTTTTGGAAAATAACATACTGTCGCAATTTGTCTTTTCAACAATGGCGCCAAAACTCTCATAAATCCGTCTTCTAGTCGGAAATTATAATATAACCCAGTAAAGAGTAATTATAAAACAATTAGAAGCTCACGGGATATGAGCAATTAAAACAGATCACGTAACATTAGAAAATATTTTATTCTGCGTCGTTGGTTTCCAAAGCGATGAGTTTTCCTTATAATAAAAAAAAAATTACCCACCGGTATGGCATAGAGGTTATTTGCATTCCTTTCCTGAGGTAATAAGGTCGATTCTTACACAGGGCAAAATATATATCCTTTGCTTGATCTTCAGATCAGATGTAGGTACATAGAAAAACATACATGCATACATTTACGCCTGTTTTCCCAAAGGGGAATTCAGATGCATATTAATACGCCCATACTTTACCTTACTTAAATACTAGAGGAAAAAACGTATAAGAATTCAAATACTATGATCTTAAAATGACATGATAAACCATTTAATATAGTGCATATCAATATTACATACATACATACATTCACACCTGTTTCCTCGAAGGGGTAGGCAGAGGCATATTATACGCCACATGTTTTTAAATTGTTTTGTTGCATGTATGTGAATCTAAGCTTCGTGATTTCAGTGTAATACTATTTCGATTGTTTTTTTTAAATATTGAATTATGACGTTTTCAAGTACTATGTATAATAGTTTATGAAATAAATAAATTTTGACTTTTGACCTTTTTTGACCACACTTCGCCATTTACATTGTCGATCCCACGTAATAGGTGGCGAGCTTATTGCCGCTTGCCGGGATCTGTTAAGTTCGCCAGGGTCATTACTGTTGATCAGTAGGTGCACCACTTGCAGGTAAGGTTGGCTTGGGTTTCTTTGTGTGTGACTGGGAGCGTGGCGTCTCCTGTATTTCGGCTACTCTGAGATCTGGTACAGAGGTAGGTTTGAGGTCGGGAATCCTGGTGCTGAGTGTTGACTGGACGTCCACACTAAGCCTGGTATTAAAATGGACCCCCCGGAGGAGTTTGGGGGGTGCAGGTTATTAAAGGAGGTCCGAACCGGGCTTCTTTGTGTAATGGGATCCTCTCGTTTTTTTTTACGTCGGCAACAAAGGGGGATCGAAAGGGGGTGTGGGTTTCACCACCGGCAGACGCGACCGCTAGCAGTGATACTCACTTAAAATCTAAAAACGACGCCCGCCGCTAGTTTAAAAATATAGGTGGGGGTCAATCTCCTGGCGCTGCTTGGCGGACAAAAATAATCCATAGACTTTCAAGTATTCCCTACTAAAACAGTCCCCTCCAGCAAACTATTAGACTTCACAGGATGTCACGGCGCTGATCTTCTGTGGACACCTAAAACAAGTTTCTATAACAAGCTCACACACACAAAACAGACACACGACACATTTTATTCTGTTTTAAAATTTTGTTATTTAAGTGTTTTGTTTATTCTATTATTTATTAGTTTATTGTTTGAACTACTTCATAGTCTCAGTCGAGTCGGAGCTCTTATAACATTATGTAACTTAAATTGTTATTCTCTTTTTGACTGCTGCAACACAGGCCTGCGAGCCTAGTGCAGAAGTCATAGTTTACAAATATCCTTGTCACATTTATTTTTCTGGTATTAAGATATAATATTAAGATATATTAATAAATACCCAGGCAAGACTAAGACTAATCACTTAATTGTAAGAATGTTAAATGTACATTTTTCCCAACATCGGGCGCGTCATGATAATTTTCCTAGTTAGAATAAAATGTTTTCATTTGTAAATCGGAAAACCTTTGCTGCATCGTTATGACGATTTGTATCAGTATGGATTAGATGTATGATGAGAATTCTTTTTTACGTACTATATTTACGTATACTCGTAATTAAGATATTGTTAATGTGGTAATAAAAAAAAATAGTAAATATTTTCTGACAATTTCACCAATTGTTTTCATCCTTTGACGATGAAAAGAAAGTTAATTAACACACTGATAATAAATTCAAAGTCAAATTACTTTATTCAAGTTTAGTTAGGACAAGTTACTTGCCAATTTATTCTTGAATTTTCTCAAGTTTTCAAAAAAAAAAAAAATTAATTTTATCATTATCCTGGTTGGTTTTATATCGGTTGTGCCCTAGACGCTAAGAACCCAAAGTTTGCTCACCGGTCTAAAGAGCTTTGTTTGGACTTCAGTTATTAACCATAGACCGGCTGCCGTCTGACCTCCGCAACACAGAGGGAAACACCGTTCTATAATTAAACCAGCTGTCAGAATATTAGAAGGCACTGGACTTCTTGGCGGGAAAGTGAAACGTCATGTCTGCAGTTCTGTTTTATTTTCTAAAATTTGTGGTATTTCGAACATAATGTGTAATAACGGTGGATTATTAACCGTTAAGTGTTTGTGAACGTACATAAGTGTCGGTAAATAAAACAAAACAGTGCAACATAACTTTTCAAATTGTCTCAAGGAGTACATGTGAGATCTCAGTATAGTCCCACATCTATACTGAGGACTCAAGGGACTTAGGGGAGGGTATCTCACCTTGTCGTGGTGGGGAGGCTGAGTACCTCCCGGTAAGGCGCAGGAGGCGCTAGGGAAAAGGTAACACCCAGAGATTGGCGACTCTGGGTGCCCTTAGTACTGACTACCGGGGGAGAAACTAAGAGGGACCTGTGGAGGGCGCAGCGGGCGGGCCAGGAGGGCCCGTCAAGCAGCGCCAGGAGGGTCTTAGGCAGTGGGACAGGGGGCACCTGCTGTCTAACCATAGACCCTCCGAGAAGTCGGCCACACACGCTATGGTCGCACAAGGAGGTAGGAGGGGCGCGTCCACTGCGCCTCTCTGAGGAGGTCCGCCCGGTTTAGGTCCGGGGGACGTTGGCCGCAGGCGGGGTGTCAGACGCTGCAACCCAGGTACTGGCCCCCGTCTTTTTCTCAACAAGCGGTGGGCGTCGTCGGAAGATTTTTAGTGGGTATTACTGCTGGCAGTCGCGTCTGCCGGTGGTGAGTCCCACACCCCCTTTCGGTCCCCCTTTGGCCGGAAGGTAGTGCGTAAACGCATTTTGTTACCGACGTAAAAAAATAAAAAAAGGGTATCTCATTTACCATTTATCATCATTATCATCACTCATTCTCATTTACTATAAATTATATATCACTTACTTGACACTGGCTGCATGTGCTAGACGCACGAAGCCATTATTTAAAAAAAAAAAAAAATAAAGATTGTCATAGATGTTGATGACAGCTGGGACCAACAGCTTGACATGCTTTCACTCGGAAACAACTTCGAAAAGTTGGCAAATTTTAAATTGCCAATTAGGGAGAAAAAAAAAAAACTTCGAAAAGTAACCTAGAACTTGAATAAATAAAAAAATTATGATAAAATATTAATGGCGAAGTTTTTGTTTGTACACAACATAACTTGGAGGCCTAGTATCGAAAATTTTAAGAAGTTCTATAGTTAATAAATAGAAGAACTGGTAAATCCAGATTAGTTAAGCTTACTGTATCACGCTCGGATATAATAAGCGTGGCAGTGATGTGACTTATACGAATAATAATTATCTATATACGTAAGTAGATAGGTAGATAAATATGTACATATAATTCTTTATTGTACACCAGATTTAAAATAAAACAAGAAAACAATTGCAAAAGAAAAGCGATACAATTGGCGGCCTTATCAATTACAGCGATTTCTTCCAGGCAACCTTAGGATGGAGAGTGATTAAAGTTAAATGAAAACCGGGGGTGTAGAAAATAATAAAATTGCAATGTTACACTTTGATAAACAAAAACAGAAATAAATACTATAACTTAAAAAAAATAAAATAAACCTATATACATAAATACGTACATGAAATAGGAACACTGAGTAGGAGGACATTACTTCTGTGAAAGGAAAAGCTTCTTTATTCCAATTTTGAACATATTTAGTGTTTGCGCTTGTCTTATAGTAACTGGGAGAGATTTCAGATCGTCTCTTGTACAGTAAAAGAAGAATCGTAAAAAGAAGTGACATGTGACGGAATCTTAAGGCTAAGACTCTCAGATGATCGCAAAGACCGCGAATGTAAGCAGTGAAGGAAGTTAAAGTTATCTTTAAGATAGTGAGGGTAAGTGGGATTGTGCAAAATGTTAAAAAGAAGAGATAGAATGTGACTATTCCTGCGAAGACGAATAGGAAGCCACTTGAGTACAGAACGGTAATGAGATACATGATCATATTTGCGCAAACAAAATATTAATCTGACACAAAACATTTTTAAGACGCTCAAGTAATTAACAACGTTGGAAAAAAACACTTAAAAATAAGCTTTAAGGTATGACTGATGCCCTGACTTCCTAATAACGACTGCTATAGTTGTTCATGACCGCCGGGATCAACGACTTAACGTGATTTCCGAGCAAAGCAAGCGATAATTTTGCACACAACTTCAAAAATTCATAGTCATATGTACATATCGCACCTTCGGTAAGACAAGGACATAATGGTCAAAAATTGTGAAAATTAGTCAGGTATGCATAAGTGTTTTAAAAATGCCTTTTCAACTGGTGGGATAAAGACACCGTCATACATAGTTTACTTCATATATAGGAGAATTACTTTAGAGTAATGTTAACTATAAACAAAATAACATAGAGCGCAAAAAAAATCTTCAAATAGCTCTCCTGTAAAATTGCAAAAACTGCAATTATGCCCTTGTCTTACCGAAGTTGCGATATTGCCAGGTCTATTCCCGTAGCGGTAGGCAGAGATCACATCCTTCCACTTGCTACGATCTTGGCACACACTCTTAGCTTCATTCACACTCATTAACCTTCTCATACACGCCCGTCGGTTTAGGGTACTTTTGACCTGCCTTTTCTCCAAAACCTTCTAATGCTTTAAATTAGATAAATGGAGTATCCTCTCAGCTTATTAACGTCCAACTACTGGCACAGGCCTCTTTTTACTAAACAAGGTGAAAGGTCTTCAGGTCTATACTTCACAACTTTGAAATTTAATAATTATTTATTAATATTGCGTACAGTTTTAGAATCACTGAAGGGCGCTTATTGTTATGTAAGTAATTTATTATCTTATAATTGTTACAATAAAAATAACATTTTATAGCTTGTATCTGAGTTTAAATGAGCACATTGCTCTGCGCTAATATTATTTATAGTATGTTATTGAAGTGCTCGTAGCTTTGCGATTCTAGGTATTTGAAAACGATAGAATATAATAGATCTTTATGGCTAAGACTGTGTACATTTTACTGGTGTTTACATTAGTAACAACAGTGTCCCTGTTGCGGGCGTGCAATTTGTATAACATCAATCAATCAATCAATATCGTTTATTGCGAACACAGGTTACAGGATAGGTGTTACGGTACAGGTTTAAATCTAGCCGTGGTCTGCCTCATGGGCGTACAATAGTTGCGATTTCATATAACACGAAATCAGATTTTTATGGATTAAAAGTAATAATAACCAATGGTTGCAAATAGTTACCTAATATAATTTGTAAAAAAGTATTAATTTAAGTTGTAAAATGGTTAGTCTGCGTTAACGTGGCAATAGTCCATTGCCGAGACTCATAGCTTTCAAATTCTGAGGGTCTCGGGTTCAAACCCTGGTGACCGTGTTATCGACATAGCCCAAAGGATTAGCAAGCTGAAATAGCAGTGGGGTGTACTCCCTCTGTTCAGCGACCCAGAGGGAGAACATCCAAGCACAGCAGAACATAGCGCTCCGGATCATCACCGGGGCAGGAAGCGCCACGCTGTATCAAACTAGCAAGAAACTCACAGGCTATGCTCTTTCAAATTATCGATTGGTTAGTTACAATCTTCATTTGTCTGTGACGCTATACAATGCAACATAATACAACATTAACAATATTCATGCTTTAAGTCATTCATATTAGAATAGCCTGTATGAAACGGCAGTTTAATCCCAAGCATTTTTATCAGCCATATAGTCTTTAGTAGAATAGTATCCCTTTAAAGATATCCCTTTATCGGGACCTAAAAGTGCGGCCCGTCGACTAGTTTATTGGCGAGCTAGCCAATAACGGTGGAACATCACCGCGCCGAACATGGGCCGCACCCCCACCTGCAAGGCATCGCCCCCACCACCACCTCCGAGCGCTCACCTGCCGTCGCTGCCGCACAAGATGTCGTCGTAGCCGCTCCCGCATCGGCAACCACCCCAGCCGACAACTACATACCTCACCCTACGCCCATTTGTTTGTGCTCCGCAGGCTCCAGTAGCATAGCCGCGGCCACAACCAGCCAGCACCACAATCACCCCACCACAGCGAACGCCCCACCGCAGCTACAGCCAGATAGCACCATCGGGCATCAAACTCCTACCCTGGGCTCCATTCCCAAGAAGAAGAAGAGGAAGGCGCCTTCGAGACCTTCTTGCGTTCTCATCGCCTCCCCCTCACACCCACCAAATCCCAAAACCCACCCTCCTAAGCAAACTCTCATCCCTGCTTACTTCAGTCACCGCCTGCTCGCTGACGGCTTGCTGGACCTCCCTATGGGGTACCGGTGTGCCTGTCGCGCTGAGGGCGGTGCTGTAAGCCTCCACGATGAGAGCGCCATTCGTCATTCGACGGCCGCATAGCGGCACCCAGCGCCTTGAGGTAGAAGCCTCAGGAGATGAAGCCCGGGGAATGAGCCCAATGGCTCGAAGCCCGAACCTGCCATCTGGCAGAAGATCCCGGATTGATATATATTGTTAGTATAGATTGTTAATATTTGTTCTGGTCTGGATGTTTTTCTATGTATATTAAGTACTATGTATTTACAAAAAAAAAGTAGTATAAGTATTTATGTATGTTTATCCGTTATTTAGTATCGATAACACAAGTTCTTATGATACTTATCTTGGAATTAAGATTTGTCCTGTGTGGGAATCGAACCCACGACCTCTGGAGTGAAGTGTAGGTATACTGACCTCCACGCCATATCGGTAGTCAATAATATTATCGGATTATCAAAAAAAGGTATTTTTAATGGAAAAAAGTAAAAATATCATTTTATTAGTTAACATATTATACGTAGAAGGTATCGAAATATTCATGTTTATACACCCAAAGATTTGTCCTGTTTGGGAATCAAATCTACGACCTTAAGAGTGGAGTGCGTCTATACTCGCCACAAACGCCATATCGGTTCTCAAGTACTTAATTACACTTATTTTGAAACCTAATAAGTGTAAAAAATAGATGATTGTACATAAATTATGTAAAAGAATCACACAAACGGTCACCCATCCACAGAATATCCTTTTGAACCTCTGCTTAACTTTTGCGATCGATTCCAACCGAATACTAACGTGCGCTTCATTTGGCTTGACAATATAATCTAAATATAGATAATTTATGATCTCACCCAACGGAATTGGTTTAAGCCAGTGTTAATGGATCACCAATTATTATATTGGTTAGTTTTTATTAAGCCGTAGCATAATTTGATATAGCACGCAGCACGCATGACCATTGAACTCTTAAGGCGATGAGTTCAGTTAACTATTAAATTTGACCTTAAGTGACTTGTTGTTAATCAATAGTTAGATAGATTGATAGATAAGTTTTTAAGTTTCTTGGTCAATAAAGAGTAGATAATTATACTCTTAATAAAATCTCAATAAACTTAAATACTACAGATTATAATATTGATTAAAAGTAAAATTTAAAGCCAGTTACTTAGTGTATTGGCTTTTTTATTTTAATTTAATTAAGAACCTTATTTTATTCTTATTATTTTAATTTGACATTGTAATATTTAGTAATTTACATAATTGTTACTTACATGTAACAATTTGCATGTTGTGTGTTGGATGCACTGCTCTGTAAGCCGACATGTACAACTATATTAAATAAATAAATAATAATTATTTTTCTGACAATTACACCAATTATTTAGTTCCAAGATAAGTATCATTAAGAACATGTGTAATGGATACTAAATAACGGATAGACATACATAAATACAGTTTTTTTTGATAAATACATTAATAAAAATCTATAGGGGTGCATAGGGATCCTACCTACCTGACGAGGACGTGGAGATATTGTATGATGACATTTCTGCCGCCATTCATACTTCACCGACTCACTACACGGTTGTTATGGGAGACTTTAACGCAAGGCTAGGCCAACGAAGCGATGACGAGCAGAAAGTGGGGCAATTTGGAATAGGGCGAAGGAACCATAGGGGACAGCGGTTGGCTGACTTCATGGAGAAGGAGGGCCTCTTTATGATGAACTCCTTCTTCAAGAAGCCACCACACAGGAAATGGACCTGGCTGAGCCCCGATGGTTTCACGAGGAATGAGATAGACTTCATCATGACCACTAAGCGACAAATATTCAATGATGTCTCTGTGATCGCCAGGGTGAAAACCGGTAGCGATCACCGAATGGTAAGGGGCACATTGAATATTAATATAAAGCTTGAAAGGTCCCGTTTGATGAGGTCTACGCTCCGACCCTCAGCTGCCCATATTCAAAACCCCGAGAACTTTCAGCTCGAGCTTCAAAATCGCTTCGCAGGTCTGGAGAACTGCGTAACCGTTGACGATATAAGCGGCGGGCTGGTTGAGACTGTCCACGTTGTCGGGTCCAAACATTATAAGACCCGACAAACTAAAACCAATAAACTGTCGACTCAAACTCTTAGTCTCATGGAAGCGCGACGAGACATGCGATTGCAGTCTTCAGCGGAAGCGTCTACTTACCGGCTCATCAATAGACAGATCTCGAAATCCTTGCGACTCGATATTCGCAAATTCAATACAAATTGTATTGAAGATGCAATAGAGAGGAACAGGGGTTCAAAAGTGTTCGCACGGGATCTGTCTATTGGTCAGAGTCAGTTGACACAGCTGAAGACCAACGAAGGCAGTCTAGTCACGTCGAGACCTGAGATTATGAGGGAGATCGAAAGGTTTTATGGACAGTTGTATACCAGTACGCAAGATCCCGCTACTTGTTTGGCTAAAGACCCTAGAGCCAAACTAACCCGACATACCACCGAAGACATCCCGGACGTCAGCCTGTACGAGATTAGGATGGCCCTGAAACAACTAAAAAACAACAAGGCACCGGGGGAAGACGGGATGACAGCAGAGCTTCTGAGAGCGGGTGGTACACCAGTACTTAAGGTACTCCAGAAGCTCTTTAATACCGTCATTCTCGAGGGACGTACGCCACAGGCGTGGTCCAGTGGTGTGGTTGTCCTTTTCTTCAAGAAAGGTGACAAATCCCTTTTGAAGAATTATAGGCCAATCACGCTACTGAGCCACGTCTATAAGTTGTTTTCACGGGTCATCACGAACCGTCTCGGGCAAAGGTTTGACGACTTCCAGCCTCCCGAACAAGCCGGTTTCCGAAAAGGCTTTTCAACCATAGACCACATTCACACGCTGCGGCAGGTTATACAGAAGACCGAGGAGTATAACCAGCCACTTTGCTTAGCGTTTGTGGACTATGAGAAAGCCTTTGATTCGATCGAGAGCTGGGCAGTGTTTCAGTCCCTGCAGCGATGCCGCATTGATCATCGGTATATCGAAGTTTTGAGGAGTTTATACAGAAACGCCACCATGTCCGTACGAGTACTGGACCAGTGCACGAATCCTATCCTCTTGCAGAAAGGCGTGAGACAGGGTGATGTCATTTCACCGAAACTGTTCACTGCTGCTCTGGAGGATGTTTTCAAGCTACTGGACTGGGAAAACTACGGCATCAACATTAATGGCGAGTATATGACTCACCTTCGATTTGCCGACGACATAGTGGTCATAGCGGAGTCGCTTGTGGATCTGGGCACAATGCTCGGAGACCTCGACAGAGCTTCCCGAAGGGTAGGTCTTAAAATGAACATGGATAAGACCAAAATCATGTCAAATATCCATGTTGTGCCTACCCCAGTAATAGTGGGAAGCTCGGCCCTCGAAGTTGTCGACGAGTACGTATACCTGGGACAAAAAGTCCAATTAGGTAAGTCCAACTTCGAGAAAGAGGTCAATCGTCGAATCCAGCTCGGTTGGGCTGCGTTCGGGAAACTACGCAAAATCTTCTCGTCCAAAGTACCTCAGTGTCTCAAGACGAAAGTCTTCGACCAGTGTGTGTTGCCAGCGATGACGTATGGGACTGAGACGTGGTGCCTGACTATGGGCCTCATAAGGAAGCTCAAAGTCGCTCAGCGTGCAATGGAGAGAGCTATGCTCGGAGTGTCCCTACGTGATAGAATCAGAAATGAGGAAATCCGTAGGAGAACCAGAGTGACCGACATAGCGAAGCGCGTTTGCAGGCTGAAGTGGCAATGGGCGGGGCACATAGCTCGAAGAACCGACGACCGATGGGGCGTTAAGGTTCTTGAATGGCGACCACGAATCAGCAAACGTAGTAGAGGGCGGCCCCCAACGCGATGGACCGAAGATGGGCGGCAAAGAATCGATCTACGTGGAAAGCAATTGGGGAGGCCTATGTTCAGCAGTGGACTTCGAATGGCTGAAATGATGATGATGATGAGGGATCCTACCAAGACCTAAGGAGCCCAAGTCAACCTCACCTGCAACTGTTGCACCTGCCGATCAACGGACGAGGCTCTGGCGAACATAACAGTGCGCGGTAAGCGGCAATAGGCTCGCCACTTATTTTGTGGGATCAACTACTTTTGACGACCGATATGGCGTGGAGGTCAGTATACCTGCACTTCACTCGAGAGGTCGTGGGTTCGATTCCCACACAGGACAAATCTTTGTGTGCATGAACATGAATATTTGTTCTGGTCTGGGTGTTCTCCTATGTATATTAAGTATGTATTTACAAAAAAAAAAAGTATTTAAGTATGTTTATCCGTTATTTGGTATTCATAACACAAGTTCTTAATGATACTTATCTTGGAACTAAATAATTGGTGTGATTGTAAGAGAATATTTATTTATTTAACTATATAACTGGCGAAGTGTGGGCGTATTATATGCCTCTGCCTACCTCTTCGGAGAAACGTATGAATGTATGTATGTACATACTTAATATACATAGTGTGAGGTAGTGGGGACTGGTCTGCTCATTTCTACTATTTTTATCCTTAATTAAGTTCATTTTGCTAAGGATTGAGAAACAGTGCAACATTTTTTTGTTTCATTAACCAACATTTATGTACTTTCACAAACACTTAACGGTTAATAATCCACCGTTATTACACAAAAATGTTCGAAATCTTTTTCTTCGTTCGCTTCACTTTCCCGCCAAGAACATCAAATAAAATCTTATAATTAAACATATTCGTATTTTTTTTAAAGAGTCGTACTCGCCTTAAGATTCACCATAGGAATTTTATCAATGATCGTTTGCAGGTACAAGAGGAGGAAATATAATTATTAAAATATATATACTATGTAACGTTAGCAGTTGGCTAGACATTCGCGTTTATTTTATAATCTGACTTACACATGTTTTCATATCGCTACGCCATCTGTCGTCAGATATAGACGATAAGGGGATAATTAATTAAAGTAAATCGAAATTACTTAAAACGCTATTCGTAGCGTGTGGGCGTGTTTGTGTGTTTGTTACGTTTTTTTTACGAAAAATTAAATAAAATGTTTTTATAAAGTGACAGTTGTCAATAAAAAGATTTGTTGTTTTGAGTAAAAAAAAAGTGTTTACATTTATTTTAGAAGAGATTTTTAGACAAGGATTCGCTTTTTATTGTACATTTTGGTAAGTACGTAATAATTTATTTTTATTTTAACTTTACTTGTGTAAATCCATATATACTATAGCAAGTGGCAAATAGTTCTGCTAATAATAATAATAAAATTAATTTAAAAGAGATACCAACAGTGGACATACTGAAGATTAAAATTAAGATATTACAAATTAGAGTATTTATTTGTATTTGTCTATTAAAATATAATTATGTATTGGTTATTCCCGGTTTTCTTTTAATTTTAATCACTCTCCAACCTAAGGTTGCCTAGAAGAAATCGCTGTAAGCGATAAGGCCGCCAATTGTATCACTTTTCTTATGCAATTGTTTTCTTGTTTTATTTTAATTTGGTGTACAATAAAGAATTTGCTATCTATCTACTATACAATGGATCAGGTCGGCTGTCCAAAATCAAAACCTTGCCAGAGACATATTTTTAAGACACGTTTTCTAAAATTAATATTTCAAATATGATTACAAGTAGTTATTTATAACACGTGTTTAAACAAAATGTCTCTTGCTAAACTAATGGACATATTTAAAAGAGCAAAGCCTGTGAGTTTCTTGCCAGTTCTTCTTACAGAGCGGTGGCTCGGAACTGGCACTTAGATTCACTTACACTTAATTATTTTTTGTTTTTAAATTGTTTTGTTGCATGTAAGTGAATCTAAGCTTCGTGATTTAGTGTAATATTATTTCGATTGTTTTTTTTTTTTTCATTTGTAATCATGACGTTTTCAAGTACTATGTATAATAGTTTATGAAATAAATATTTTTTTACTTTACTTTACTAGCTTTTGGTATTGGATAACCGAAGTTCTGGATCTACAGCATTCAAAACAAAACAGACAATTATTATAAGCTTAAAACTATGTTAGCGCAACAGCGTTAGTATATCCTACTAATATTATAAACGTGAAAGTTGAGAAACGAGAAACGTGTATGTGTGGATGGATGTTTGTTACTCTTTCACGCAAAAACTACTAGAGCGATTGTGATGAAACTTTGTACGTGTATAGCTGCAGTCCTGGACTAACATATAGGACACTCTTTATCCCGATATTTCCACGGGAACGGGGACCACGCGGGTAAAACCGCAGGGCGCTGCTAGTACTCAATATAACAAAATTTAAAAAGAGACAGTTGAAGATGTTTTAATATGGTATCATTTGACGCGATTCATCTAAAGCAGCTTTTCCGGTACTGGTACCGGGTCGCCAGCATTGCCTCCATATTTTAAATAAGTACTAAGAGATGGTCGATTTTATTTCTTGACTAATGAGACAACGATGATCACTCGACGGGCAGATTGTAGGTATTGTAACTAATAGCAAAAGCTGTGTTTTATTTTTCCCCAATACCGTTTTCAGTGGGTTCAAAAACTTAAGTGGGTCACGAAAGAGGAGTATGAAATTTACCGGGTCACAGTAGAACAAAGTTTGAGATACGCTGGTCTAGAGGTCTGTGTACTGAAAGTGAACTTAGCTATAAATAAATATATATCATGGCTTTGCCCACACCTATTGGAATTTATAAGTGGAGTAGATATATAATATTAAATAAAGTACCCTAAGACATAATTTAAGACGTTTTTCGGAAAGTTGTTTTATAAAAACTATTATTGTGAAAGTATGTAATTAGACATGCCTGAAATTATTTCAAATTATGTCATAATAGCAGCATTGTTCTATAATTACATTTTTATTGCATTTGCAAATTAAATTAAAAAAAATTATGAAGTAATTTTGAAGTGCTGAATAAATTTCTTTCTTTCTTTTCTTTCCTTTGCGGAATGGAAAATGTGCGGGAATCGAATCCACGACCTTAAGAAGCCAAGTGTAGATTGACCTCCATGCCGCCGTATCGAACACTTCTCGCGAACTAACAATTTTTATCACGAATTAAATATCAGTTCTGAGCTAAAAGTTTTTAAAGTAATTAGCTTGAAAAGCTATTTAGTTAGATATGATATCATTATTAACCTTATCACATTAAATTACTTAATTACCTTAAGGTTTTTATGTATTAATTTCCCTCCGCCACACAGACAAAAACATTATTCTGTGGTTAGACAAACAGGCAGCACTGACTTCCTAATAACGACTGCCATAGATGTTCATTGCTTTCCGACACACGAAGCAAACGATAATTTCAAACTTTAAACACTTTTTTTTCCATAAACTATTACATAGAACTTGAAAACGTCAAAATTAAATATAAATATAAAAAACAATCAAAATATAATTATACTGATATCACTAAGCTTAGATTCACTTACATGCAACTAAACAATTAAAAAAACAATTTTTTTTTAAGTGTAAGTGAATCTAAGTGCCAGTTCCGAGCCACCGCTCTGTAAGAAGAACTGGCAAGAAACTCACAGGCTATGCTCTTTTAAATAATATATAAGTAAATTAGTTTCTTGCTAGTTCTTTTTACACAGCGGTAGCTCAAAACTGGCACTTGGATTCACTTACACTTTAATTATCAATTGATTAGGTTATTTTAATTAAAATCTTTATTTGTCTGTAAAGCTTTTTTTTTAATATCGTCGGTAAAAAATACTGTTTATGCTCTGTCTCCCGGCCAAAGGGGGAGACCGGGAGGGGGTGTGGGGCTCACTGCGGCAGACGCGACCACCGCAGTCCTACCCACTAAAAAACTCCGACGAACGCCCAACGCTGTTGAAAAGGGGCGGGGGGCCAGTGCCTGGGTTTGTAGCTTCTGGCACCCCGCCCGCGGATGTGAAGCTACACAATGCAATTTAATATAACATTAACAATATGACTAACCATTACAGAGCCCTTACATGTATAGGTCGCGTCATGTAAAAAGAACGCTAGCGGTCAAGCTGCGCATTAGGCGATTTATCGGTCTGTTTGGTGGTATGAGGTGCGGCGCGGGGCGGGCGGGTCACGCGCCGCATGCTAGACGGCGCGCGATTGGTTCGTCAGTCGACCCATGCGCAAACACACCCCCTCCACTTTCTTCCAGCGTTCTTTTTACATGACGCGACCTGTATCAAAAGTACCTTTCCAGATTTAAGATTTGATTTATTTCCGTGGACAATCAATAAACATTTAGAATTAGAGCTTTAGGAATAATTGGAACAAAAGTGGGTGTCTATCCAAGATTGATTCCTATCTTAGATTGCGGATAGGTTATAAAATTTCAGATGTAAGGCATTAGATATGAATTAATAAATATCCTCTTACAATCACACCAATTATTTAGTTCCAAGATAAGTATCATTTAGAACTTGTGTTATATATACTAAAGAACGGATAAACATACTTACATATCTTATTTTTTGTATATAAATATTTAATATACAGAGGAAACACCCAGACTAGAACAAATACTCGTGTTCATGCACACAAAGATTTGTCCTGTGTGGGAATCGAACCCACGACCTCTAGAGTGAAGTGCAGATATACTGACCTGATAGGGTTCCTACCAAGACCAAAGGAGCCCAAGCCAACCTCACCTGCAAGTGTTGCACCTGCCGATCAACGGACGAGGCTCTGGCGCACATAACAGTGCCTGGTAAGCGGCAATAGGCTCGCCACAATTATATAATTTTCGAAGTGTAAGCGTATTATATGCCTCTGCCTACCCCTTCGGGAAAACAGGCGTGAATTTATGTATGTAGACCGTGATAGAGTGACTTTATAAGTCTATTAGGGTGGTGGATATGTTCATACATCCACAACTGCCACAACGGTGGATCCGGTAGTGATTCCGGTTAAAGACACTGAGAGAAACAATGCTCCTGCGCAGCTGAAGGTCCTCAAGGGAGGCTGTAACATCGGCATTTCCAATTTTGCGGTTTCATGAAGAAATAATCTGAAATATGACAAAAACATGAGCGAATGCTAGTTTGTAATATCAATAAGGATATAAGACAAACAATATCGTGTGTGGATTAAAAAATAATTATCGTAGATTAATAAATTATCTGATTTCAATGCTAAATAATGTAAAAAATATGTTTTTGCAAAAGAAAGTCGGTTCTTAAGAATAAAAAAAAGGTATATTTAAAAGGAGGTTTTCACTAAGTACAGACATTTTATTGAGAAATATATTTTTTTTATATTGACTCAGATGAATAGAGTAGTCGCCAGTGTCAAGTAATTTAAAAAAAAAATCTAGTATTATTTACAAGATTGAACATTATGCAGGACTTCTTGGCGGGAAAGTGAAGCGTCATGACTGTAGTTTTGTTTTATTTTCTGAAATTTGTGATATTTCGAACATTAATGAGTATTTACGTTGGATTATTAACCGTTAAGTGTTTGTGAACGTACCTGAGTGTTGGTAAATGAAACTAAACAGTGCAGCACGACTTTTCAAATTCTCTTAAGAAGTCCATGTGAGATCTCAGTATAGTCCCACATCTTTACTAAGGACTCAAGGGACTTAGGGGAGGGTATCTCATTTACCATTTATCATCTTTATCACTACTTATTCTCATGGACTATGATTTATGTATCTCTTACTTGACTCTGGTTAAATGTGCAAACAGTACGAAGCCGTTATTTAAAAGAAAAAAAAATTACGCAGTGTTTTTGTCAGTCAAGTAAAGCCTTTCACGGTTTAGTGGAGATTTGAAATTAACAATAAGGGAGTATATAGATCCTACCAAGAGCTACTGAGCCCTTATTTTTTTGTTTTACGTCGGTAACAAAATGCATTTAAGCACTGCCTTCCGGCCAAAGGGGGGCCGAAAGGGGGTGTGGGACTTACCACCGGCAGACGCGATTGCCAGCAGTAATATCCACTAAAAATCTTCCGACGACGCCCGCCGCTTGTTGAGAAAAAGGCGGGGGCCAGTACCTGGGTTGCAGCGTCTGACACCCCGCCTGCGGCCAACGTCCCCGGGACCAAAACCAAAGGAGGTCCTCCTGCCTCCTCAGAGAGGCGAACATACTTTTTATTTTTAACCAATTTCCAAAAAGTTCCTCAATTATTATTTTTTGTAAAATCATAAGCATTCTTACGGAAGTATTTGCCTATATTATTAAAAGAAGCATTTTATTACAAAACCCGCTCTTAAAAATCGTGCTTCAATATTTTTTAAAGATAAGTATGTTTTGATATTATGTCTACATCCGTTTGTCTGTAATTGAATACATGAACTCATCAACCGGCGAATGCCGTGTCAAATCGTTTAACCTTAGTTCAATTATATATTAACGGAACTGATATTCCGTATATATAGAAATTTAAGCGTGTTTTCTATAAAATATAATCATAAAGTCGTGATTAACTGCTGTTTGCTGCAAGTTAATTCAATTTTCAATACAAGTTAAGTCTGAGTGAGTAATTAATTATACTTATTGTATTTAGTAATCGTCTTGTAGCGACACCGTACAAGCGATGAACGGAACGTAAAAGATAAATGAAATCCTGAATCGCGCAAACTAAATTCCTCAAGCTTGTTACTATATATACAACACCCAACCATCATCAGATGGGTCGCGGCCCTCGGGCACATCCTACCGCCGAACTTGCTGGTACCTAATCGATTATTAGGAAAAATGGAATTCGAATTGATTCTGTCGTACCGCCGAACACATGGAACTCGAAACAAGATGGCGTTTTCCCCATTCAGACACAAATTTTGAAGGATTGGCGTAATGTTTGACAGTCTTTATCAGTGCTTTATTAAAATTATATAACAAGTTATTAATATTTAAGTAATAATGTGTCATCGAAACGCGAATAATAATCATTTAATTGATTAAAGATAAATTTTAAGTCGCTTTAGTAGTCTGCCAAGGTCATGAATAATCTATGGATTTCGGCAGATTCCCCGGTACGGATTAATGTACCTCAGAAAATTTGGATCTAGATGAAATAGCTGAAATTCATCGGATTCGGCGGTAGGGCTCCTGGTGCCGAATTGCAGAGACAGGGTTGTGTGTGTGTAAAATCTAAAATACAGGATGATGGGTAACAGTGTCCTGTCGGCCACCAAGATCATGCGATTTAACGCCGTACGATTTTTTTCTTTGGGGTTTTGTGAAATCTCGAGTTTATGCGAATAAACCCGAAACAATTCCTGAGCTCAAATCGGAAATCCAACGCGTCATCGGTGAGATACAGCCACATCTCTGTGCAAAAGTCATGAAAAAAGAAATGGCCTGTCATCAGAGCCGTGGGTGTCATTTGACAGATATTTTATTCCATACTTAATCGGAACATGTCTTCTTTACAATACAATAAAAATATCACAACTCTGTCATAAAATACTTGAGGTTATTTTAAAATGAAACAGTGCACTCTTATTGACATTCGACGACCGATGTGGCGTGGTGGCGAGTATACCCGCACTCCACTCATGAGGTTGTGGGTTCGATTCCCACACAGGACAAATCTTTGTGTGGATAAACATGAATATTTGTACTGGTCTGGGTGTTGTCCTATTAAGTATGTATTTACAAAATAAAAAAGTATTTATGTATGTTTATTCGTTATTTAGTATCCATAACACAAGTTCTTAATGATACTTATCTTGGAACTAATTAATTGGTGTAAGTGTCAGAAATATTTATTATTATTATTATTGAGACACTCTTTAAATCGTGACGAAATTATTGTTAGATGAGCTATAAAATGGTGGATTAATGGTACGACCTCATCTTGTTAGCAAAAAGGCTTAAAATATCGTGAAAAACCCACAAAATGCGCGGTGGTATAACTATGCGTGCCAAACATCCTTCCGGGTATAATTAAATAGATGATTGAACAGATACATTGATTCCGCGGTATGTATAAAAATACAGAATTTTTAATCGAAATCGACCTCAATTACGCAGAAACTGTTTGAAGATTTTATTTAAGGAGTAATTGATGACGTATTTCACTTGTTGATGGAGTGTGAGCGGACTAGAGGTCTGAGACAGAGCTGTAATGAGTTGAGTGTAATGGACTCCAGCGTTGGTCCCTACATATCACTTCTGGCTGAGCTAACTTCGAGCGCTGCTAAAATCTTTTTTCAGCGAATATATAATATTATTAAAATGTAATAGGTTAAGATTAGGATACGATGGAGCTGGCATGGTCAATTTATATGATCAAAGCACCTAAAGAAATAAAGAGAAAAAAAAAACAAAGATTTTTGTACCTATTTCTTTGTGTGAGAATATATATTTTTCTTGATTTCTCTAAACTAACAGTTATCGCTTTACATTTTTTATGTAAATTCTGAAGCAGCTGCGTATTACAAATTGTAATTTCACAGTTTCTATATACTTTCGCGCCTATTTCCCTGAAGGTAACGAAATTTTAATTTATTATACACAGCGGTAGGTTAATATATAAAAAATGTAACCCATTTTAGGTGAAAAAACTTCCACTAATACTCATAAGACGGTGATGTAGCCAAGATAAGTTAAACGCAAAAAGCAGCTAGGTACTATGTTTTGATATTCCAATGAGTAATTTCTATCAATCTTTATTTATCTGATTGTAGATCTAATAAGTGACTAGACTCTATGAATCGTTATTCGTTGAAAGTTATGACATCAGCGGATTTATTTAAAATCAATTATATTTATCAATTAGTGAATCAAATAAATGGGTGTATAAGGATCTCACCAAGATCTGAGGAAACCGACTTCTCGGAGGGTCTATGGTAGTAATGGTTACATGGTTAGTAATGGAGTAAATTACATTTATATTATATTCCTGTGACTTAAATAGGAGGAGAAGTGCTATTAACTAGCAGCAATAACCCAGTGACAGGGACTTTTTGGCGGGAAAGTGAAGTGTCATGTCTGCAGTTATTTGTTTTATTTGATAACATTTAGAACGTAAATGTGTTATAACGGTTGAGTGTTTGTATACGTACATGAGTGTTGGTAAATGAAACAAAACAGTGCAGCATCACTTTTCAAATTCTCTCAAGAAGTCTATGTGAGATTTCAATATAGTCCCACATCTTTACTGTGAACTCAAGGGGCTTAGGGGAGGGTTTCTCATTTACCAATTTATCATCTTTATTATCACTCATCTCATTTACTATGAATTATATATTATTAATATATCACTTACTTGACACTGGCTAGATGTGCTAGATGCACGAAGCCATTATTTAAAGGAAAGAAAATGACTATTCATATGATTTGATTAGTTAAAATATGTAAAAATATGAAACGGAGAATCTATGGCGAGTCCAATAGATATTTTTTTCTGCAATGTGACTTGTTCATTATAACATGTGAAACTAATTTTGGAAAATAAAATCTATGACGTATGCAAGAGATATTCTATTTGGATGTAACAGGTTTATTACAGGATCTCTCGTTTCAGCGTTGGTCGTGAAGACATCGTTGTTCTGAGGCTCCTATCTTACCTGAAGATGCCCTGTGTAAGGGCGAAACACGTGTCGTGTTGAATAGTTTCTCGACTTTTCGGGAAATTATAGTAGCGCGGGAGTTGTTACAGAGATATTTTTAATCCATCACTTGCTTATGTAACAGGTTCATTAAAATGCACAAGAATTAATCCAAATGACTCTTTAGGTGGTACTATTTCAATTGCATTGCAATTTAGTTGTAACGTTTAATAACCTTATTGAATTGTTCCCATTGTTTTTGAATTAATTCAATTAATATACAGATTTTATTTATCTATATTGTAAAGGATGACAGCTGACAACTGTAATGTTCTGTTTCATGCTCCTTTATGCTTGATTAAAAGTAGGTATGTTATATACCTTTTTTTTTTTTTTGTTTTACGTCGGTAACAAAATGCATTTACGCACTGCCTTCCGGCCAAAGGGGGACCGAAAGGGGGTGTGGGACTCACCACCGGCAGACACGACCGGCAGACCGACCTGGGTTGCAGCTTCTGACACCCCGCCTGCGGCCAACGTCCCCCGGACCAAAACCGGGAGGACCTCCTCAGAGAGGCGCAGTGGACGCGCCCCTCCTACCTCCCTGTGCGACCATAGCGTGTTTGGCCGACTTCCCGGAGGGTCCATGGTTAGACAGCAGGGGCCCCCTGCCCCCACTGCCTAGACCCTCCTGGCGCTGCTGAGCGGGCCCTCCTGGCCCGCCCGCTGCGCCCTCCACAGGTCCCTCTTAGTTTCCCCCCGGTAGTCAGTACTAAGGGCACCCTGAGTCGTCGGTCTCTGGGTGTTGCCTTTTCCCTAGCGCCTCCTGCGCCCTACCGGGAGGTACTCAGCCCCCCCACCACGACAAGGTGGAGACCAGTCGGGGGGGAGGTATGTTATATACCTTGCATGACCGTTTGTAGACTTAAAAATTGTTTTAAAGCATAAAAAGATTATTTCACTAAAATCACACAATTTTAATAAGTGGAGTATTTATATTTTATAATAATGAATTCCGTTAAGTCGAACATAATTTTCTTAACTCGGAGTGTGAAAGAATGCATTAAAGCCCGTTGAATGAACGTATTGCTTAGAAGCGGTTTTAACTAAACGCTTGCTAAACAGTGTTTTGTAATAGAGAAAGATAAACATACCTTAAATATCGTTAAAAATTTTAGACACTGTTTAGATAAACACATGTCTAAGGAGTGGTTAAAGTATTTTGTGTGATATTTTTTTAGAGTTTTATTTTAATCAAGATTTGGGATCCAAATTCAGTTAGTTAAGCTCTATGTGAAATGTCAGATATCAAGCTGTTAGATCTAATTACAGGATAAATTTGATAGATTGACGTAGTAATTCTAATTGATTACAAATAATACATGCTTTATATCAAATCAAAGAATCTTATCTAAATAAAATGTCTAATTTCGAATGATATTGTATAAAAATTTGATCGCAAACAGTGATATGCCTATTAAGCAGAAATGATTTGCGTTTAGAAAATAATAGAAAAACATGATAAAAACCTACATAAGATTACTGAGAACTCTCAATATATGTTATGCTAGCCACCGCCCGCGGCTTCGTCCGCGTTATCTACAGATAGAATAAAGAAAGAAAAAAATTGTTTATTTTGTCCACACGATTAGATACTTACATTTAAAGGCAAAGTAAAAAAAAAAACAAAAAAAAAAAAAGAAAACCGTATATAAAATACGTAGACTAGTAATAATACTTCCCCTAGAATCACTATCTATTAGAAAAAAACCGCATCAAAATCCGTTGCGTAGTTTTAAAGTACTAAGCATACATAGGGCAGACAGCGAAAAGCGACTATGTTTTAAAAAAAAAATTCAAAATGATTTGTTCAAATTTGGCTCAAAAGAGCTCTTATGAAGGTCAAAACTTAAAAACTAGCGCGCCCATTCACTGCGGGCGGGAGCTTGATCATAAAAGAACGTAATACGAACGAAATACTATGTAGTGGTTAAATAAATAAATATTCTCTTACAATCACACCAATTCTTTAGTTAATATAAATAAAAATAAAAAATACTTTATTGTCTTTAATGTTGACCACATGGGGACTTCTTGGCGGAAAAGTAAGCGTCATGTCTGCAGTTTTGTTTTATTTTCTAAAATTTGTGATATTTCTAACATTAATGTGTAATAACAGTGGACTATTAATCGTTAAGTGTTTGTGAACATACATGAGTGTTGGTAAATCAAACAAAACAGTGCAACATCACTGTTTAAATTTTCTCTCAAGGAGTCCATGTGAGATCTCAGTATAGTCCCACATCTTTACTGAGGACTCAAGGGGCTTAGGGGAGGGTATCTCATTTACCATTTATCATCTTTATCACCACTCATTCTCATTTACTATGAATTATATATTATTACTATATCACTTACTTGACACTGGCTAAATGTGCTAGACGCACGAAGCCATTATTTAAAATAAAGAAAGAAAAGGTCAACATGATAATTTAGATTCGTCAAACATTCACATAAAAAATGGAAATTCCATATATTTTTTTAACAACAATGAAAGAGAGAAACTGCTCTATACATAGGGAAATACTAAGTCCAGAACAAATATTCATGTTTATGCACACAAAGATTTGTCCTGTGTAGGAATCGAAACCACGACCTCTGGAGTGAAGTGCATGTATACTGACCTCCACTCCAGATGATTTGACGTTTAGTAAAAGCTTTATTGAGCCAAAATGAAATAATAGGTCCAGACTTTAATTATGACTATGATAATCACAATTTACTCAAATAGCCAATGTTCTGCAGATTTTTCCAATCTTTGCAATGTGTCTTCTTGGTACCGGCCTAGGATAATGCCAACCGCTCTCATCTCACGGGAAGTCGTTAGAGTCGACGAAGAGAAAGCCTACAAGATGATGGGCAGCAGCGTCATCCAGCATACTGGCTGGAACTGCGATCACCAACCCGCCTGCCCAGGTTGCTGATTATCGGTAAACATCCCCAATAGAATGTAATTTATTAAGGAGGCTAATAATTCAGTAGTGGACTTTTAAAGGCGTAAAGAATGCATCTCCCTTATGCAATACCTAATATTTATATATATTAATTTATTATTTCTTATCGTGATCTACTGACACACTAATCTTCGACACCTCTGCTAGGGTTGGCTGGAAGAGATTTCTTATAGAAATAAGCTCGCCTTTGTATATGTTTTTTTGTTACAGTGTTTTCTATGAATGTTTATGTGCAATAAAGAATATATAAACATATATAACCTGTAAGGGTTGCTAAGTTTTTAAGCACCGACATATATACATACAATCACGCCAGTCTCCCCGAAGGTATTTCGCCAATTATATTCCTGGTCCCACGTAATAGGTGGCGAGTATATTGCCGCTTACCGGGGAGTTTTATGTTCGCCAGAGTCTTGTCCGTTGATCGGCAGGTATGGGCTCCTTAGGTCTTGGTAGGAGGTATTCTTAGTATGCAAATAACGATTTGATAAGAAAGTATTTAATAGCTTGCCTAATTATTAATTAACTAGCGGCCGCCCGCACCCTCGTCAGCGTGAGTTGCATATAAACCTTCTTCTTGAATCACTCTACCTATTGAAAAAAACCGCATCAAAATCTGTTGCGTAGTTTGAAAGATCTAATATATAGATAGATAGGAAGAGACACAGAAAAGCGCTGCTCAACTTTAGAACAATCTCCCAGCTAGAATAAGACTTGCGCTAATTCAAACTCCAATTCAAATTTCTTTATTTGCTTTAAATAGGGTAGGTATACAAATTTGGTCTTAAAATTACAATTTCAGAAGCTTAACCTATTTAGCCGTATATAAAGGCATGCAACCTTAAAAAGCAAGCCAGTGTTCAAGCAATTGATTTTTAAGCTTAATTTCGAAGAGCCATCGTTGGTTTGATTCTCCGTCATATTTTTGTATTATGTGTCCATATTTTTATGTAGTTTTCTTTTCTTTTAAATAATGGCTTCGTGTGTCTAGCACATCTAGCCAGTGTCAAGTAAGTGATATATTAATAATATATAATTCATAGTAAATGAGAATGAGACATGATAAAGATGATAAATGGTAAATGAGATACCCTCCCCTAAACCCCTTGAGTCCTCAGTAAAGATGTGGGACCATACTGAGATCTCACATGGACTCCTTGAGGAGAATTTGAAAAGTGATGTTGCACTGCTTTGTTTGATTTACCAACACTCATGTATATTCACAAACACTTAACGGTTAATAATCCACCGTTATTACACATTAATGTTAGAAATATCAAAAATTTTGAAAATAAAACAAAACTGCAGACATGACGCTTCACTTTCCCGCCAAGAAGTCCTTTATGTAGTATATGATAAGTGTAGTTTATCTTTTTTATGTTAGATTATTAACTACCGCACCGCCTTTAAAGTTTTCTGCTAACCCCAAGGTTAACTGGCAGAGAATGCCTTATGGCATTAAGTTCGCCTTTTGTAATACTTATATGTGTGCAATAAAGATTAAAAAAATAAAACGACTTTTTTATACGATGTAGTGATTACAGTATGGCAACCTCATTTACAATGTAGTTAATATGATCCAAATGTGACGCCATTTATGTGATATATAAGTATTTATTTTCATAAATACTCATAAACCAATTAAAATAACAACAGAATAACTTAAATGCTTTAGTTTTATAAAAACCAGCTTATTTCTTTTTTTCTTTTATATAATGGCCTCGTGCGTTTCGCACATTCAGGCAGTAAGATATATATTAATAACATATAAATCATAATAAATGAGAAAGGGTGGTGATAAATGGTAAATGAGATGCCCTCCCTCTAAACCCCATGAGTCCTCAGTAAAGATGTGGGACTATACTGAGATCTCACATGGGTTTCTTTAGAGAATTTGAAATGTGACTTTTGTTTCATTTACCAACACTCTTTTACGTTCAAAAACACTTAACGGTTAATAATCCAGCGTTATTAGACATTACTGTTTGAAACATCAACAATCAAAACAAAACTGCTTAAACGACGCTTCACTTTCCCGCCAAGAAGCCGAAAATATATTTATGCAATACAAGTTTCAGAAAATAATGACGTTTGGTTTTAACGGGTCTGCAACGTGCCGATTATTCCCCTCTAGCACTTTTCCCCTAGTGTTCTTCCTATTTGTCACCCGGGTGACAAATAATCTCTACTGGTCATTTCCAGTTCGTACAAAATTCTTAAACTATATATAATATATATAAATATATAAATAGATAGTTTTTGATATTTATAACGATTATACGCCCACATTTCGCCAGTTATATTGTTGGTCCCACGTAATAGGTGGCGAGCCTTTGCTGCTTACCGGGCACTGTTATGTTCGCCAGAGCCTCGTCCTTTGATCGGCAGGTGCACTACTTGCAGGTGAGGTTGGTTTGGGCTCCTTAGATCTTGGAAGGAACCATAAACACTAAAACGATTTTAATTTAATTCAATTCATTTTATAATGTCTAAGTATATTCTCGTTTCGTTCTCAAAGTCAAAATACTTTTTATTTCATAAACTATTACATAGTACTTGAAATCGTCAAAATTATAAAAAAATAACAAAAACAAATAAAATATAATTATACTAAAATCACGAAGCTTAGATTCACTTGCAACCAAACAATTTAAAAAAAACAAAAAATATTAAAGTGTAAGTGAATCTAAGTGCCAGTTCCGAGCCACCGCTCTGTAAGAAGAACTAGAAAGAAACTCACAGGCTATGCTCTTTTAAATTATCGATTGGTTAGTTACAATCTTCATTTGTCTGTGAACTGTGTTTGTTGTGTGTTCTGTTTCAAACTTTAAATCTTAGTACTAAATATTATTGACGCATGATATAATATCTTGTAACTGAGGAAACACGAAGCCAGTTCAAATTTTGATATTGTTTATTGAAAATGGGTATTTCTCGTTGGAGAAATAAACTAAAATATACTTTACTGCATTTAAGATCAACAGGATCTTAAATAATTTATTGATTCAGGCGTTACTTTGCGGAAATCAATTGTAAGCAAGTGTTGGATTAAAAATATCTTTGTAACAATTCCCGCGCTACTATGAGCGAGACGTTTTCTCGTTACAGCGTTGGTCGTGAAGACATCGTTGTTCTGAGGCTCCTATCTTACCTGAAGATGCCATGTGTAAGGGCGAAACACGTGTCGTTTTGAATAGTTTCTCGATTTTTCGGGAAATTATAGTAGCGCGGGAATTGTTACAAAGATATTTTTAATTCATCACTTGCTTATCAACAGGATCATTTAGATTCGTCCAATTTTTACACACAAAATGGAAATTCAATATATTTTTATAACAACAATGAAAGAGATACGAGCGGTACCATAATCAAGAAATAAAAGCGAATGGACTCTTTGTCAGAGTTTGTCAGTTTATTGTTGTGGATTTTTCTTAAAATCCAAAAAAAACAGGTCGAAACGCACAATTGGGAATCGTAGCAACTGTCATCCCCTCGTCGTGAAGCGTGACAATTGGAAAAAATACCCAGTTGCCCCCTCGGGTACGAATCGGAATGAAACAGTTGGAAAAATATGTCACCACGACTATTTCTGAAAGAAAATCTGCAATTGTGACCACGGGGAACAGTTTTAGAAAGGACTATGGAAATAATCACAACGTGCTAGAGATGACACGGATGTTTCAAGCGTCTGTAAAGACACCGTACAAGCGATGAACGGAACGTAAAAGATGAATGAAATTCTGAATCGCGCAAACGAAAATTCTCAAGCTTTGACTATATATACAACACCCAACTATTTTCGGCTGGGCCGTGCCCCCGGGCACATCCATCCGCCCGGTGGAAGATCTTTCTTTGATGGGGAGTATCATCCATAAAACGTCCATAAAAGTTCTTAACTTAAAAATATCTAAGGCTTCTCTTTAAGGCCAAAATAACAAATTACCTGTCACCTGGTCAATCGGACAAAGTCTCGGGCGGTCGCTAGTCTAAAGTAATATATATTAATAGCAATCTATATAAACTGCTTTAAATCCATAACAAATATACAAGTCATTCAGTAGTCATTTATAATACCATATGTTGATAACAATAACAAATCTCTCTGTCATTTAAATACGATTACTGATAATTGATTAAACGGGCTTTAATCTTTTGTATTTATTTATAAAAATTAAAAACGGTTCGTCAAATTTGTGCCCTCAAAATGAATTTCAATCCTAACCCTTCTATAAAAATTTCATAACAATCTCCAGTAAAGAAATATACAACATCAATTAAATTATTAAATTAAATTATTAAATTAAATTATTAAATTAAATTATTAAATTAAATTATTAAATTAAATTAAATTAAAAATTCATTTATTCAAGTTTGGCTCAATAGAGCTCTTATGAATGTCATACTTATAAACTAACGCGCCCATTCACTGCGGGCGGGAGCTTGATCGTAAAAGAACGGGCAAGAAAATCGTCAAGGTTGGTTTTTTCTCCCGCCAGTTACAATTAAAATATATAATATTAAAACAATTGTGTTCTGCAGTCACAAGATTTGAAAAAAAAAAGGGAGACAGAACTCTTTTTTTACCAATATTAACATAATTACGGATAGATAAACATAGTAGACATGAGCAAACGCGTTACGCTCAACCATATTTTAGGGAGCGCAACGATCCGACGCATGACGCTACCACCGCGGAAACATATAAGTGAGCGTGATATACTCAAGCTGAATAAAAGGATTTAAGTAAAAAGGGATCCTGCCGTTTTGCCAAAACTATTTTGACAAAAATTTATAATCCAAACAAATTTATTATATTAGCAAACTTTTTTTACACCAATGCAACGTTGCGAATTATTTTAGTACGCAAATTTTCATTTGGTCAAATTTTTACTCGGCAGTATATTACTACGGATAATGACATTATGGCATTAGGTTTTTTAACAAGTAATTTATTACGGCAAACAAACTTTAGGCAAATAACATTTAATCAAATGATTTGTTTGGACATAAAGTTTTACGTTTATTATTTTAAATAATCACAAACTAAGATATTAATACTAAATATATACTAAAAATAAAATAGTATAAGGAATGTTTGTTTAATATGTGTTCATAATTTTAAATTAACGTGATGATGATGAGTGAGGCTTAGATACATATTGGTTAGGTTAGGTTAGAACAGTGACCACAAAGCGCGCGAGCCGAGCGAGCGAAGCGAGCGTGCCGCGGTAGTTTCCGGCGAAGCGCCAGAAAATACTACTGTTGATTTATGTATGGCCAATATTTGTAGATTAGTATTAATAGTAAAGATGCAAATAGAAATGGTTATTTGAAAAGTTTCGAGACGAATTATTTGGCTTATTTTATTTTGCGTAAAATATGTAATACTAACTGAGTTATTGTCGAAACGTTCACTTGGAAAGCATTACGTTTACGATACAATTATTTGTGAAGAGTTTATTTGCCAAGTAATAATTTGGCAAATGAAATTTTACAAAATAATATTTGGGAAGTGATAATTTGTCAATTTTCTTTTGGTGTAACTAGGGATACCCAAGTAAAAATCGTCGGTGTAATTTACAAACTGCGTAACTCCAAAAAGTACACAATTTTACTTTTAATGCCACCTAGTGCAACATTTTGAGGTCTATGGATCGGAATATCTCTCAAAACCCATTTATTAATATTGAATTAATTATGAACGAATTGGTATAACACCTATATTACATTAATGCCTGAAAGCTTTGCTTTCCGGACTCCTTCCTGCCTCCCCCGGAGAGCCTCCCGCCTGGACATGATTTGCCATGGCCGATCTGGCCGCTTGTTGAGAAAGAGGCGGGGGGCCAGTACCTGGGTTGCAGCTCTGACACCCCGCCGGTGGCCAACGTCCCCCGGACCAAAATGGGAGGATCTCCTCAGAGAGACGCAGTGGACGCGCCCCTCCTACCTCCTTGTGCGACCATAGCGTGTGAGGCTTACTTCTCGGAGGTTCCATGGTTAGACAGTAGGAGCCCCCTGCCCCCGCTGTCTAAGACCCTCCTGGCACTGCTTGACGGATCCTCCTGGCCCACCCGCTGCGCCCTACACAGGTCCCTCTTAGTTTACCCCCGGTAGACAGTACTAAGGGCACCCAGAGTCGCCAATCTCTGGGTGTTACCATTTCCCTAGCGCCTTCTGCGCCCTACCGGGAGGTATTCAGCCCCCCACCACGACAAGGTGGAGACCAGTCGGGGGGGTCCACCTTATGTCCTGCCCAGGGTGCCCTAACACCTGCACGCTGGCCGAGCTCTTGAATGCTGCAGATAATGGGTGGAAACGGTACGGTCTGAAAACCTGGCCGAGTTTAATGCCACCAAAACCCAGGTTTATGCATTCTTGTCGAAGGTTACTCCCTTCCTTACTCCTCTTTCTCTTCAGAACGCTCCGGTGCCCATTTCAGCATTATTGGCATGGACATCGGCCAGGACCTAAACCCGATATGCTACATCGAGGGTGTTATATTAACACTACCGTTTTTCACTACCGAGCAGCGCTGTTTGTTGTACTACACTCAAGTGCGATTGAGTGAGGACTATTGTTCTTCGGGACAGTTCTGCCCTTCTCGACGCACTTGACAGACTGCATCGGCGTGCGGTTCGCATTATAGCGGATGCTGAGGTTTTGAGGAACAGCCTTTCTCGAAGATCTACAGCTGCGTAGAGACATTGCATCTCTCACTGCCTTCTAACGGAACTACTATGGCTCGTGTTCTGTTCCTCTGCTGACTACCTGTTGCTGACTGCTGAATAGGACTGACCAATCGTTCTTATTTGATCGATCTTGTTTTACTTGCATCCATCAACTAAAATTGCCTACAAAAATAAACCTAAACCTTGCCAACAAAAATTTTTCGTTCACGGATTGTGGCAAAAAATTGTGGTCACGTTTGTCTCCAAAACCGGCCTTGTTGCGACTATTCCTCTTGAGGGAAAATGTACGGTTAATGTAGAATGGAATGCTAGCATTTGTTTGCCACAGGTCGTTTCCGAACTCCGTAAAGAGAACTGCAATCGCCGCATCATCCTCCATCACGACAATGCGAGTTCTCACACCGCGCACAGAACAAAAGAGTTTTTAGAGCAAGACAACATAGAATTGTTAGACCATCCGCCGTACAGCCCCGACCTAAGCCCTAATGATTTCTATACCTAAAATTGAGGATAAAATGCGTGTTCAGAGATTTTCATCACCTGAAGAAGCTGTGGACGCCTACAAAACGGCCATTTTGGAGCCCCCTACTTCCGAATGGAATGGTTGCTCCAACGATTGGTTCCATCGTATGAAAAAATGTGTCGAATTTCGCGAAGAATACTTCGAAAAGCAATAAATACATTTTTAAATAGTGATGTTGTGTGTCCTTAATTCCCGAAATTTTCAGTGCCGCCCTCATATGTATTTAAGTGTTAAAGAAAAGACTTTAAAAATTTCCAGAAATGCACTACAGCGTTCTACTACTGACTCTGGTCGCTTCCACATCAGCACAGTTCCTGCAGAACGGCTGCCGCGAGGATGGCGCCCACTGGCTGCTGCCCCACGAAGCTGACTGTACCAAGTTCTACCAGTGCGATCATGGTGGAAGGGTCCTTAGGGACTGCGCCCCTGGGACGCACTTCCACTTCGAGTTGCAGGTATTAAACTGTCTACAATTAAATTTAACGGGATCCTACCATCATCCATCGGAGTCCAAGCCAACCTTACCTGCCGATCAACTGACGAGGCTCTTACAATATAAATGTTCCCGGCAAGCGGCAATAGGCTCGCCACCTTTTACGTAGGACAAACAACACAATTGGCGAATAGTGGGCGTATAATATCAAGTGATTTTATATGAATGTGTGGTCGTTTCTGAGCAAGACCACTAAGCTCTGGAATTCGCTGCCGGCTCATGTGTTCCCTATTTCCTATGATCCCGGGTCTTTAAAGCGGGGCGTGAAACGGCATTTTAGCAGGCCGTCATGAATAGATGCGCTTTATACCGTGCTTATTTCACGTTATAAAGCGCTTTCATTTTCTTATTGGACTGCATCGACTGCTTATCATCAGGCAGGATGTAGTCATTATGACGTGTCACATTAAAAATATATATATATATATATACAATATATCCTACTAAGATGGGATTTTGTGAAATTCAACTCCTAAAGTGTAAAAAGGGGTTTTACGGTTTGTATTGAACTTCTATAAATTTTATAGTAAGGTTTACATCTCATTACAAAATGTTTGTTAAAATTATTAAACGAAATTTAAATGTAGTTAATTAGAATTATAAATAACCCAAACAAAGGGGTAATATTATAGGGGTTTTTATGTAGTTAGTTAGTTATGTTAGTATGTAGATCATAATAAGTGTAGTTCATCTTTTTTTAATGTTACTTTAAAGTTTTCTGCTAACCCTAAGGTTAACTGGCAGATAATGCCTTTTGCAATACTTTTAAGTGTGCTATGAAGATTAAATCGATAAAATAGAGGGTGTCAGTTTAAGTGACATATCATATTCTCGCAGGAATTTGTCATGCAGGACTTCTCTCGACTGAATTTTTCATCAAATATAGCTAACTACATGTAATTATCCCTCAGGCACTTGATTTTAATTAAGTCAAGTGAGTGATCGAGTGAGTGAGTGAGTGTGTGAGTGAGTGAGCGAGTGAGTGAGCGAGTGAGTGAGCGAGTGAGTGAGCGAGTGAGTGAGCGAGTGAGTGAGCGAGTGAGTGAGCGAGTGAGTGAGCGAGTGAGTGAGTGAGTGAGGGAGTGAGTGAGTGAGTGAGTGAGTGAATAAGTGAGTGATGAGTGAGTGAGTGAGTGACTGACTGACTGAGTGAGTGAGTAAGTGATGAAGCATTCTCTTTTGTAGATCTATACTTCTATATGGGTTCTTTTGGTATTTTTTCACTTTGTTCCATTGGCAATATAAAACAATGTAATAATTTAAAATAATTTTCATTTTTCAGATTTGCAACCACCCACATCTGGCAAATTGCAACTTATCACCAAATAGTGTTGTGACATCGTCTCCCAACTCGCCAATAGCGTCCTCGTCTACAGGCTTTACACAGCCAGTGCCTTCGTCAAGCGACAGTCCACAGACTATAGACAATTTGTGTCCAGCAGACTCAAACATAGATATCCTGATTCCACACGAGTGGAATTGTGAGAAGTTCTATGTGTGCAGTAGTGGGTGGAAGATTGAAGCGAACTGCGCGCCTGGCACCGCTTTTGATTCTGTTAATCGGGTAAGATTTTTTTTTTTTTTCTAACACTGATACAAGTATCGTTCTAAAATTTCAGTTGCTGTTGTAAATCTAGTTGATAACATAGTTTTGTATTTTCTCTGTAGTTGGATTTTGAAAATTCTTTTGAGAAATTAAATGTAACATTAAGTTTCTAAAAGACGTAAATGTAAAATAACAAGTTCCCATTTATGTAGATGCATTGAGTGTTTAAAGATCTGTTATGTAATTCGACAATTGTCCGATAGAGGGCACCAAACACGAAATAAAGCATGTTATTGTAATTCTAAGTCCACTGCTGGACGTAGGCCTCCGGTATCACATGCCACAGAGATCAGTCTTCAGCTCGCGTATGTCGTCGCTCCACCTAGCTGGAGGGCATCCTACACTGCGCTTATCCAGACGTAGTTTTCTCTGTAGGACACATCAACTCCAGCGGTTATCGGTCCTACGGCATATTATACCCCCCCACTTTGCTAATTATATATTTGGTCCCACGTAATAGGTGGCGAGCCTATTGCCGCTTACCGGGCACTGTTATTTTCGATAGAATCGTCCGTTGATCGGCAGGTGCACCACTTGCAGGTGAGGTTGGCTTGGGCTCCTTAGGTCTTTGTAGGTTCCCTATACCCACTGCCTCTTTAGCTTGCTAATCCTTGGCCAAATTGGTATGTGTAGAATCCGTAGAACAATCATAAAAAAACACAGTAACAAAAAAAACATGTATAAAGGTGAGCTTATTTCTATAAGAAATCTCTTCCAGCCAACCCTAGCAGAAGTGTCGGAGATTAGTGTGTGGGATCACAATAAGAAATAATAAATTAATGTAAATACAAATTGGGGGAGAAATAATAATAATAATCAAAAGCATATACATACAATTGTAATAAAAACATATACAAATAACATATATCAACAAATAAATACAGTCTAAACACGTGTTAGCTAAAAGCAACAGGTAGTGACTCTTTAATTTCTGTTTGATAGACGCTTATTATGGACTATTTTTTGTTTGTTAAAGATATGCAGAGACCCTCAGCTTGCAATTTGTTCATCTTTCAATAAAATCGAAAGTGAGCCAACCACGTTTGCTCCATGGAGTTCCCAGTCTATAGACGCTCCGCAACCAGCAGCGTCATCTAGTGACAATTCACAGACATCAGAGAACCTTCCAAACGGCTGCCCGAGAGACTTCAGTGTAGATCTGTTGCTGCCCCACGAGACTGATTGCGAGAAGTTCTACGTGTGCAGCAATGGATGGAAAATACAAGGCAGTTGTGCACCTGGAACAGCTTTCGACTTCGTCAATCTGGTAAGATTTTCAAATATTTGCCAAAGTCAAATGGTCTTCCAGAGGAACGACTTTCCAAATTTCTTTGCACAGTATGAGGATGGTTCCTAAGACCTGGGGGCCTACCGCCGAATTCGATGGATTACCGGTAATCCATCTAGATCAAACTTTGTTTTGCGTTCATTAATACGTACCGGGGAATCTGCCGACAGCCACCTCTTATTCATGACCTTCAGTCCGTGACAGACCAATAGGTAAATGGAGAACGCCATTTTGTTTCGATTTCCATGAGTTCGGCGTTACGACAGAATCAATTTGAAATCCATTTTGCCTTATAATCGATTGCCATCGAACTCGGCGGTAGGCCCCCAGCATGCACAGTTGGGTGATTGCTTCGAATGTGCTTTCGTTGTTTTATATAATGTAGAATTTAGGTACAATTTTTGTGACTAGTTTATAAGTATGTATTCTTAATTTAAATATCTATGAACTTTATATCGAATACACCAGACAAATCTTTGTGATTTATTGTGTGTTTAAAAACCACGTGAAAATGTTATAATGTTTAATAAATAAATTTAAAAAAAATAGAGAAAAGGCGAGGGCGGCATTCGATCTAAAAGTTTTTAAAATACTCTCCGTGGTAGTTCCGGTTAAAAGTCGAAATCAATAGATATCCTATCTCAATCCAAAATTGCCCATCTTTTTTTTATTTTATTTAGGATGGAAAATCATCTAATGACCTTCTCCCGCTGTGGGTGGAGCGGAAGGGTGTGTCAGACTTTTACTGACGAAACCATCCATGTTCCTTCTTGTGCCTGCTACGTCCAGATGCCGCGGTAACCCTTTCGGACAGTCCCGCAGCAAAATTGCCCATCTGCGATAGACAAATCAATATATTTAAACCTTCAGCTATTTAGGAGCAAAGTGTATTTTCTACCAGAAGAAGACAATTATATCCAGCCCTCTCGCATCTTTTCCTCAAATACACGTGCTGTCCCAAGGAATTACCCTCATACAGTTCTGTCTATAAGAACAAAACATGAAACAAATTGCATGGCATTCTAAAGATCAAGCTCATAAAAAGATCAGCTTTATTCTTCTTACAAAATTCAATCAATTAACATATAACTTGACTTTTTCTCACTTTTCTGACTTGTAGATGCGTTGGGCTTGATCTGTAAATCTACATTGTATGCATCATCAATAATTATGATGATGTTAGTGATGATGATGAAACAAAATTTTTTTTTTTAAGTAAAGTAGTAGGCTGATGATAATAATGATGATGATGATGATGAAGAACCAGAAATAAAACATTTTAAGTGAAGACATTAATCATGTTTTATCATTACAAAATCCAGGTATGCTGTCCCCCTGAACTGGCTAAGTGCTACACAGATACAGAAATTGGGACAACAAACTCTACTTTCGGTGGCGGGTCTACGGACTCTCCAGTGGCGTCATCTAGTGAAAGTCCAAATACACTCGAGAACTTGCCAAACGGCTGCCCCAGAGACTTTAGTATACAATTCTCGCTGGCCCACGAGTACGATTGTGGAAAGTTCTACGAATGCCGAAACGGATGGAAGATCGAAGCGAACTGCTTACCTGGGACTGCTTTTGATGCCATTTATCAGGTATTTTATTTATGTTGGTGATACATACATACATACATTTAACTGTTTCCCCACTGTTTCCCCGAAGGGTTAAGCAGAATAGAATAGAATAGATCTTTATTGCTAAGACTGTGTACATTTTGCTGGTGTTCATGCATTACATTAGTAACAACAGTGTACCCGTTGCGGGCGTGCAATTTATACAACTTACAACTAGTTACTTAATATTAAACAGAGGCATATTATACGCTCACACTTCGCCAATTGCCGCTTACGGGGCAAGAGCCCCGCTTGTTTTGTTCGCCAGAGCCTCGTCCGTTGATCGGCAGGTGCACCACTTGCAGGTGAGGTTGGCTTGGGCTCCTTAGTTATCTTCTCTTATCCTATATCAGCACGCTGGGCAGGCGGGTTGGTTATGGCAGTTTCAGCCAGTACACAGGATAATGTTGCTGCCCATCATTCGGGTAGATTTCTCTTCGTCTACTCTTACGATATACCCTCACACCTTGATTTGTGTGAGGAGGCTCGTGCTCAGTAGTGGGACGTTAATGGGCTGTGATGATGATGATGATGACTCTTACGATTCCTCATGAGATGAGAGAGGGTGGCGCTGTTCTAGGCCAGTACCACACGGCACACTTGGAACTGAGTTATGTGTGTAATTGTAAGACAATACTTTATACATACATACATACATACAAAATTAACGCCTTTTTCACACCAGAAAGCAAAAGCATATAATGCGTACAATAATTTATTTTTGTTTATAAAATTTTCTTCCAGGACTGTAACGTGCAATCATTCCAAAGATGCACTCAAGAAACGACTACTATCTCTAACTCCAATCTACTTACCACACAAGCCCCGAACGACAAACTGCCGAACGGCTGTCCCACCGACTTCGGCATTCATCTCCTGCTGTCCCACGAGACTGATTGCGATAAGTTCTACTCGTGCAGCAATGGAAGGAAAATAGAGCTAGCCTGTGCATCTGGTACACTTTTTGATGCAGACAATCAAGTAAGTCATCATTTTAGTTATTTAAAGTCCACTGCTGAACATTGGCCTCCAAATAAGTTTATTATTGAGGGTATTTGCCTATAATCGGCACGCTGGGCAGGCGGGTTGCTGATCGCAGCTTCAGCCGGTACGCAGGATGACGCTGCTGCCAATCATTCGGTAGGATCTCTCTTTGTCGTACTCACTTTTCACGACTCCCCGTCAGATGAGAGGGGATGGCACTAAGCTGGTACCTAACAGAACAAGAAGTAAATTAGAATTCAGACAAACCTGGTTAGACCAGTGAGCAGACCTTGGGCCTGAAACGTAGCGTAAGAGCACAAGCAGGAGAATACTAGGATTAGGACGAGGCTCTGGCTAACATAAAGTTTCCCGGCAAGCGGCAATTGACTCGCCACCTATTACGTGGGACCCACGATAAAATTGGCAAAGTGTAGGCGTATAATATGCCTGTGCCAACCCCTTCGGGTAACAAGCGTGACATTATGTATATAAATAAAAGTAAACCTTTTAAATGTAATAAATAAATAAATATTCTCTTACAATCACACCAATTATTTAGACCACATAGAACCCTCTACTCTCTGCGTCGTCTTCCATATCCGTATGGAGCATTGAGAGCATCTCTCCCACATGAGATATTCCAACCAATAATATTATCAACACAAAAGACGATAACGCCTGTAACAGGAACACAAACATACATATAAATAAAAAAGATAGATGGTAATGTTGATGAAGTTTATTAAAAAACGATAAAACACTCACAATTTGATGGACAGCAATAAGAATTGTGTTCATGTTATTCTCATAACATGCCCATACCAAGAGACCCAGGACCCAGGACAAGAAAATCATGTGATGAGAAGACCAATCTTTCGAATGGTAAATAACAAGGCTAGGTCTAAAGTACCTTAACCTGACGGGCGTGTATATGAATGTTTTTTTTACTAATGGCTTCATATGGTTAGCACATTTAGCCAGTGTCAATATATACATAATAATTTAAAGTTAATAAGAAAGAGTGGTAATAAAGATGATAAATGAGATGAGATGATGAGAGAATTTAAAAAGGGATGTTGCTCTGTTTTTATGCTTCACTTTTCCGCCAAGTAGTCATCTGTATTGTTATTGGCTTTTAGAAGTCAAGTTTTTTATAATTATAAAGTAGTATTATTTAATACTACAAGCCCCTTCAAATAAAAATAAAAGTTATGAGGTAATGAGCGTGAATGTTACCGGCTAGAGAGGTACAGGTCGACCGAAATAGAGTAATAAAGTAAAAAGTTCTTTATTTTAAAGCACTTGAAAACGTCAAAATAAAATATACTTACATTTAAAAAAAATCTGAAATCAAGAAGCTTAGATTCACTTACATGCAAATAAATAAAAATTAGGTGTAGGTGAATCTAAGTGCCAGTTCTGAGCCCCCGCTCTCTGAGAATAACTGACAAGAAACTCACAGGCTATGCTCTTTTAAATTATCAATCAAATACAACAATACGAAAAACACACAGTGAATATTTCAAGATATTGAAAGGGTCCCCAGATGCCGTAACCAATAAAGTTGCACTAAGGAAACCTTTCATCACAGTCAAGTAATGTGAAACTGAGCTGAACTTGTGTAATAGAGGATGGTCACGACAATGATCTGGTTGACTTTTTATTCGACTTTTTATATATATACAAGTTGAAAATTTTAAGCCCAAGCTTCGGTTGGCCCCGGGATATAGCAGGCTCAAGAAGGAATATATTTATTAAGGCTTTTAGTCAGGAGAAGTCTGCGATCCTTCCTGCTCCGCCCACAGCAAGAGATGTCGATTTTATTTTCCACCATAAAAAAGTCTGAAGTATGGTATAACCGTGATTAAAATTTCCCAGATCTGCAATTGGCCCTCCGCTGTAAAATGCAACAGAGAAACTACAACTACACCGAGCTCAATCAACAACGGAAAACAGCCGAACGATTGTCCGGCCGACTTCAGCATACATCTCTTGTTGCCGCACGAGACTGATTGCGATAAGTTCTACTCGTGCAGCAATGGAAGAAAAATTCAACAGAGTTGCGCGGTCGGCACTTTATTTGACTCGAATAACCAGGTAAAGAATGAATTTTATTATATTCTCAGTAAGAGTAGAGATAATCATTATCCCACAGTAGTATATAGAGCTCCTATAAAGATCTGAGGAGCCCAAGCCAACCTTACTATGGTATCTTAGGAGTAAGGGTAAAATGTAAACTAGCTTTTAAAGTTTATTTCTCACTGGTAAACGTCTGGTAAAATTTCGTCCTTAATTGCTTGAATAATACATAATACTTGCAGACGTCTTGCATCAAATTATCATTTCTAATTTCAGATTTGCAATTGGCCTTATTTAGTAGACTGCAATTCAGGGGCTGCAGTAACACCTGGAGCTATCAACACTACAGAGTCCTCGCCAATTGTTGTTACTACAGAACTTCCTACTAGTAATGGTGAAACTGATTACCCTATTACTATTCTGCCCAAAGATGCTAGTACTACTGATTCTGATACAGTTGAAGATACTACGACTGCGTCATATGAGACTACTACAGACGACTTTGACAAACCTCAAACGACGATTGCTAATGAATTATCAACTACAGATTCAAGTGTTACTGACACAACTACAATTGAAGTCGCTACCACTGAAGCTACAACAGAAGTAGATAAAGATACATCGACAACATCTGACGATATTGGAACTACAACAGAAAATGAAATGGCAACAACAATTGACGACTTATTTACGACTCCTCGACCTGAGGTAGAGACGCCTTCAATTTGTAAACCAGGACAAATTGGAAATCAACCTCATCTAGAATTATGTAATTCCTTCTACATGTGCATTGGGGGAAATGCATTTCAATTGTTTTGCGCTGAGGGCTATGAATATGATCCAGAAAGTCAGGTAAATAGCGATTTTTATTTTACACTCGCTGGCGATTCTTTAATTATTTATCTGATACACCAACAGATTACATGTTTACATTTAAAATTATACCATACAGGTGAACACAACATTAAAATGAAAGATAACAGACAAGAATGAAATATAATATTCAAGTACCTGAAAACTGTTATTCTATTTGTTTTTGTCTCTTGTCAGACCTTGATTTTTAAGGCACGTTATTCGGTTAGTCCCGGTAACCACTATCTGGTAGTCTTAAAGCCAACGTTCTATTGGGAACAAGAGTGCTTCTGCCCATTCGCATGTTGTGAAGATCCGAACCCTCTCACCCCCTCACTTTGGTTCGTACAGAAGGCTTGCGCTGAGTAATTGTAATCTAATGAACTAAGAATTGAAATCATATCATCATCATCATTTAAGCCCATTAACGTCCCACTACTGAGCACGAGCCTCCTCTCACATGTCAAGGTGTTAGGGTATTGGGTCATACTCCACCATGCTGACCCAGTGCGGATTAAATTTTTTGCCAATAGTCATTTTATTCATAAAAAAAATTACATTTTCAGAGATGCGAAATAATATCTGAACTAGGTTGCACATCAAATGGCCTCAGTATCACCCCAGAACCTACCACCCCAGAACCCACCACCCCAGAACCCACCACACCAGAACCAACCACACCAGAACCTACCACCCCTGAACCCACCACACCAGAACCCACCACACCAGAACCTACTACACCAGAACCTAGCACTCCAGAACCTACTACACCAGAACCTACTACACCAGAACCAACCACACCAGAACCTACCACCCCTGAACCCACCACACCAGAACCCACCACACCAGAACCTACTACACCAGAACCTAGCACTCCAGTACCTACTACACCAGAACCTACTACACCAGAACCAACCACACCAGAACCTACCACCCCTGAACCCACCACACCAGAACCCACCACACCAGAACCTACTACACCAGAACCTAGCACTCCAGAACCTACTACACCAGAACCTACTACACCAGAACCAACCACACCAGAACCTACCACCCCTGAACCCACCACACCAGAACCCACCACACCAGAACCTACTACACCAGAACCTAGCACTCCAGAACCTACTACACCAGAACCTACTACACCAGAACCAACCACACCAGAACCTACCACCCCTGAACCCACCACACCAGAACCCACCACACCAGAACCTACTACACCAGAACCTAGCACTCCAGAACCTACTACACCAGAACCTACTACACCAGAACCAACCACACCAGAACCTACCACCCCTGAACCCACCACACCAGAACCCACCACCCCAGAACCTACCACCCCAGAACCCACCACACCAGAACCAACCACACCAGGACCCACCACACCCGAACCTACCACACCAGAACCTACCACCCCTGAACCCACCACACCAGAACCCACCACACCAGAACCTACTACTTCAGAACCTAGCACTTCAGAACCTACTACACCAGAACCTACCACCCCAGAGCCTACTACACCAGAACCTACTACACCAGAACCTACCACCCCTGAACCCACCACACCAGAACCCACCACACCAGAACCTACTACACCAGAACCTAGCACTCCAGAACCTACTACACCAGAACCTACTACACCAGAACCAACCACACCAGAACCTACCACCCCTGAACCCACCACACCAGAACCCACCACACCAGAACCTACTACACCAGAACCTAGCACTCCAGAACCTACTACACCAGAACCTACCACACCAGAACCATCTACACCAGAACCTACCACCCCAGAACCCACCACCCCAGAACCTACCACCCCAGAACCCACTACACCAGGACCAACCACACCAGAACCTACCACCCCTGAACCCACCACACCAGAACCTACTACACCAGAACCTACCACACCAGAACCTACTACACCAGAACCTACCACACCAGAACCTTCTACACCAGAACCTACCACACCAGAACCCACCACCTCAGAACCTACCACCCCAGAACCCACTACACCAGAACCAACCACACCAGAACCTACCACACCAGAACCCACCACACCAGAACCTACTACACCAGAACCTACCACACCAGAACCTACTACACCAGAACCTACCACCCCAGAACCCACCACCCCAGAACCTACCACCCCAGAACCCACCACCCCAGAACCTACCACCCCAGAACCCACCACACCAGAACCTACTACACCAGAACCTACCACACCAGAACCTACTACACCAGAACCTACCACCCCAGAACCCACCACCCCAGAACCTACCACCCCAGAACCCACCACCCCAGAACCTACCACCCCAGAACCCACCACACCAGAACCTACTACACCAGAACCTACCACACCAGAACCTACTACACCAGAACCTACCACACCAGAACCTACTACACCAGAACCCACCACACCAGAACCAACAACCCCAGAGCCAGAGCAAGCACCAATATGTCCTCCAGGAACGTTTGGAAACGTGCCCCACCCTGAACTGTGCAACTCGTTTTACATGTGCATGGGAGGCAACGTCTTTGAACTGTCTTGCTCTAATGGTTTGGAGTTCAACTCACAAACGCAAGTAAGTTTTTTGAGTAATGTTGTTGTTTTTGTTACTATTTTTTTATGAATTTCAGCTTTTTCATCTAGACCAAAATTTTCTGAGGTTTATTAATCCGTGAATCTGCCAATGAGGAAATCCGTAGGAGAACCAGAGTGACCGACATAGAGAAGCGCGTTTGCAGGCTGAAGTGGCAGTGGGCGGGCACATAGCTCGAAGAACCGACGACCGATGGGGCGTTAAGGTTCTTGAATGGCGACCACGAATCAGCAAACGTAGTAGAGGACGGCCCCCAACGCGATGGACCGATGATCTGGTCAGGGCGGCGGGGAGCCGGTGGATGCAGGCGGCATAGAATCGATCTACGTGGAAAGCAATTGGGGAGGCCCATGTTCAGCAGTGGACTTTAGATGGCTGAAATGATGATGATGATGAATCTGCCCAAAGCCATAAAGTACTCATGACCTTGCTCCGTGCGTCAGAAAGCACGTAAGGCTGTTGATTCCGGTTGTCATGAACTTCTATGGCAGTGGTTTTTAGGAAGACAGTGACTTTTTATATCCTGACAGCTATACCTGGTTTAACTATAGAAAGATGTTTCTCTCAAGGTGGTTGATGTTAGAAGGCAGTCGCTCCATGTAATAAGTGGAATTCATCCACATCTGGTTTGACCAGTGAGCAGGGAGCCGACCGCCGAACTTGCTGGTAATCGATTATTAGGCAAAATCGATTTCGAATTAATTCTGACGTACCGCTGAAAACATGGAACTCGATACAAAATGGCGTTCTTCATTTAGACACAAAATTTGAAGGATTGACGTAATATTTGACAGTCTATCTGTGTTTTATTAAAACTGTATTACAAATTATTTATAATTACGTAAAAATGTGTCGTCGAAACGCAAAACACAATAATTTATTCAAATAGTCGCTTTACTAGTCTGCCTATTGGTTTGTCACGTCCTACTAATCCTACTAATATTATAAACGTGATGTTTGGATGGATGTTTGTTACTCTTTCACGCAAAAACTACTGAAGCCATTGTGATGAAACTTTGTACGTGTATAGCTGCAGTCCTGGACTAATATATAGGACACTCTTTATCCCGATATTTCCAAGTTATTTATAATAACGTAAAAATGTGTCATCGAAACGTAAAACATAATATTTTTTTCAAATAGTCGCTTTACTAGTTGCCTATTGGTTTGTCACGTATTGAATAATAATGAATTATCTGTCGCTTTCGGCAGATTCCCCCTACGGATTGGTGAACCTCAGAATATTTAGATTTAGATGAAATAGCTGAAATTCATCGATATCAGTGGTAGGTAGGCCCCCAGATCCTGGTACGAGAACTATATGGGCCTGAATGAAGCTAAAATTATGTGCCAGAATAACAGTAAAGAAGGATGTGATCTCTGCCAACCCCTGGCCTCGGAGCTTTTGGATTGGAAACCATATATTCGGAAGACAGCCATTTTAGGGGCATTATTAGGCGGTTTGAAAAGATCTACCAGCAAAACGCCAGGCACCTGCCATCGCCAATCCGAACTGGGTTATATGCTGACTTAATTTGTAGCAAGTCTGCAAGTAGTGCACCTGCCGAACAAGGGACAAGGCTCTGGCAGACATAAAGTGTCTGATCACGGCAACAGACTCGCCACCTATTACGTGGTACCAACTATATAATTGACGAAGTCTGGGCGTATAATATGCCTCTACCTACCCCTTCGAGGAAACAGGCGTGAATTTATGTCCGTATTATTGTTTATGAAATGTACTGATATATTTTATGTTTTATTTCAGCAATGCGGACCAATAACTGCAGATGGATGTACTGCATCGAGACCGTGATATACTTTGAGGATTGTTTAGTTAAATCCCTTTTTATCTGTACATAAAATAATTATTGCAAAATGTAATTGCCAATAGCAAAGATTTCCTAAAACTTTAAGTGCTCTTAGTTTTTACTTTATGAAGAAATTTTGAAAACATTTTCTTATTCAATGAGCAGAATGCATACTAACCCTTTAACAGGCAAAGCAAGTTGAAAATATTCATTGGTTTTTCACCTTAATTTTACCGCATAAGGTTCAATTTATGGTGGCCAACCACTGCCTGGTAAAGGGCTACGTATTCCTGGGGCGTGCAACAGCATTATTGCAGGCCTTCGTGAGTTATGTGTGTGCTCTTACTTTACTGGACCGCAAAGACTGCTTACCATCAGGCAGGATGAGGTCATTATGAGATGTAACATTAAAAAAAAAGCTACGCCCACATTGATGTTGTCAGGGTCCAAACTTGATTCATTACAAACATGCAAAATGAGACATAAATCATGCTTATCGGACCTTTCGCTCGCATTACAAGTATGTAACTGCCATGACTGTTTTTTTTATTCAAGTTTGGCCTAACAAAACTTTTCTGAACGCCAATGAAAAAAAAAACATCGTTCTAGATGTGAAATCTCGTATCTTAAAAAATTTGGTAAAATTACATTCAAAGAATATTTCTGGCGATAGCTCGCAATCATCTTGAGCAGTAAAAACATTTTGACAGAAAATTCAACTTTCAGTAACACCTTGTAATAAGCATTGGTAATAAGTTTTAAAGGAACTTTTTTGTCTCTCTTGTAATGTCTGGCATTTTGCATGCACAAGCAATCAAATCTAGACCATTCATTTTGGAAAACTACAGACACAGCATTAGATAGAAAGGCGCGCTTTTTGCTCCCTTGAGAAGTTGTTATAAATCTTGAATTCTGAGGTAAATAAAATTGAGCAACAATTTATAATTGCTAGATGCAATTAAAGTATTTTTATTGGAAATCTTTGCACAAAATAGTGAATTAAGTTTATCGTTTTAAACTGTTATTTATTGTATTATTTTTTTATATTGCTTGTAATTAGAGAGATTGTGTATAAATAGTCAATTGTAAATAAGCTTATAAAATAATTTTTTAGTACATTGATTAAAACTTGTCTTAATTGTTATATATAGTAGGTATTACGGCTATAAGAAATCCACAACTTTTTGTCTCCGCTGTTTTTTTTTAAATAAAATAAAACCAATTATTAATGATTTATTGAATTTATGTTTTTGTAAAAATCGTCCTCTTAATTCTTTATATCACTTCTACAATAGGTAGTAATAATAAAAATAATGCTTAAGGTAGTCGAAAAACAGATTATAATTTTGCACAGTTTTTGAAGTGCCTGTGAGCATGCAAAACTATTCAGATAAAAAATATACTTCCTCAGCTATTGCTATAGTTTTATGTATACATTATTATGTAAACAGAATTTGTATGAAATAAGTAAATTAAAAAGAACCTTGCTATGAATCAGAGTCATTATATTACAATTTAGTAAAGTTTTCAAATTACGATTGTAAAACAAATATAACAAAAAACTAATTGCGTCGTAAAATTTTCTACAGTGACGTCAGCACAACTCTAGTCTGAAATTAATAAAATATATTTGTACGCATACAATTTAGGCATTTATTTCTTGATATTGTTACTAAACTGTCGGAGTAACAAAATGTCAGATTAACGTATTGCCTTTTTCACATACTATCGTACTAATACATTGCCATATTCGGAATAAATCCTGACAGATTAGCAACCACGATTGCGTCGGCCAGTAATACGCTAGTCCGTCATTTATAAAATATACCTACGTACCATTTAACACGCATACATTTATATTCTGATATTGACAGCAAACTATATAAGTAAATAATAGTCGGGTTAACGTTCTGTCAGATTGACATACTGTTTAATTAACATTCTATCAGATTGATATACCGTCGGATCAACCAACTGCATAGTGTCAATTTTAGACTTAAATCATGATAGTATAACTATAATTGTTATTGCATTTATTTTTATATTTTTGTAAATGTATTCAAATATATTTTAGCTAATGAAACAGTGTTTATATTTCCTTATTTTTTCCCTTATAATATTGTTAGTCATGAGTCCAATGCCACTATCAGTTATTGTTATTAACTAAGCTTGAAGACAGGATAACAGTATTTAGTGAAGTGGTAGCCTCATTCCATCATGCCGACGATAAAACTCCGCATTTTCGAAGTTTCATGATGAGTTGAGTTTGTTTTTTGCTCTTTGCTTTCCTGAAAAACGTATTAAAATTAACACACGTTATCAGAGGCCAAAATGGATCACGAAAGGTATAAAACTGTCATGTATGGTCAAACGTAGGCTGAGACTATCTTTCTACAAAACGCGCACCGAAAATAGTAAGGTTGCCTTTAAAAATTATAGCAAGCTCCTAAGGAAATGCATATTAAATTCACAAAAAAATTGTAATGCCAATATAGTAAAAAGAGCGCAAAATAAGTGCAAAGCGGCGTGGAACGTTATTAAGGACAGGTCAGATTGTGTAGATAATATTGCAAGGGAGCTGACTTTAATAAATGTAAATGGAAAAACAATTACAGATCCATATGAAGTGGCTGCAAAATTTAACAATCATTTCATTACACCACAAGCCTCGACTGCCCAGGGTAATACAGTATTGGGCAATATTGATAATCAAACTTCTAGTATCTTCTTGAAACCATGTAATGAAACTGAAGTAAAAAAAATTATAAAGTCTTTAAATAACACTAAGGCGGTAGGTATAGATAATCTCTCAACTCACCTATTTAAACTATGCGCTGAATATTTAGCACCAGTAATTTGCTACTTGATTAATTTATCGTTTGCTCAGGGCCTTTTCCCTGAACGGCTTAAACAGTCTATAGTTAAACCTCTGTATAAGAAAAACTGTAAACAAGATTTAAACAACTATAGACCTATAACCCTTGTACCCATACTTTCAAAAATATTTGAGAAGGCTATAAAAGAACGATTAGTAATTTTTTTAGAAAAACATAAAATATTAGCAATTGAACAAAATGGATTTCGAACAGGTAAATCTACCACTCTTGCTGCATACAAGTTAATGTGTAACATCACACTCAAATATGAGCAAAGCATTTGATCTTGTCAATCACAACATGTTGCTCACCAAATGTGAAAGATACGGCATCAGGGGAACGGCGCATGACTGGATTAGAAGTTATCTCACTAATCGAACGCAATGCGTCCAAATTACAAAAGTTAATGAGAACAATGAGTCTGTTGATTACAGGTCCTCGTTTTTGCATAATGAGTCTGGTGTTCCTCAGGGAAGTGTTCTCGGGCCTCTATTATTTCTCATATATATAAATGATATGCCGAAAGTCACTAAATTCCAAACAATTCTTTTTGCAGACGATATTTCGCTGATAATACCATACGTCGATAAGGAAGTTCCATACGAAACTGTTATTAATGAAACTATTGCAAAAATTCACAAATGGTTAGAGTCAAACAATCTTAGTATTAACATCTCCAAAACTAATTTTATACAATTCACAAATTATAAAGCAAACATGTATGATCTTAATATACAATGTCAAGGGCAAATGCTAAATGAGGTAAAAAATACTAAATTCTTGGGCATTGTAGTAGACTGCCATTGCAATTGGAAATGTCATGTATACGACATTTGTAACAGGTTAAGTCGATTCGTTTTTGCTCTCTATCGCTTAAGAGTTACTGCAAATGAGAAAACGGCCCTCCTCGCATATCATGGGTATGTGTCGTCAGTATTAAGATACGCAATAATCCTATGGGGAAACTCGACTGACGTGAATAAAGTTTTCGTAATACAAAAAAAATGTATTCGAGCCATAAGTGGCCTTGGCCCCCGGGAAAGTTGTAGACAATTATTTAAGAAATACAATTTATTAACTATAACATCTTTATATATTTATGAGATAGGAAAGTTTATACGACACAATATGGAGTTTTACCAAAGCCCTGTTTACATTCAACGTCTACGTCCGAGAGATCCGTACAGACTGGTCGTCCCACCATGCAATACAACTTTATATAAGAAAAATTGTGACGTGATTGGCATCACGCAATATTGGCATACGCATTTATAATAATATTCCTGCCGAGCTAAGACAATTGCCTACAATACAATTTTTGCGCAGACTAAGAACCTGGTTGATTGATAGATGTTTTTATAACTTAAATGAATATTTTGACATTCGCTAATGCATTTATTATTATTTTGTTATCACTATTGTAATTGAAACTTATTTTATTTTATTGGAATTTATAATTTATCTAATGTATTTACTTAATTGATTTTATTTTTAGATTTTATGTAATAATTAGATTTATTAATTGAATTTTGCATGTCGAAATTCGACAAAACACGCTTGACCTTTTAAAATGTATATGACCTTTTGTATACCGTGTTTAAATGGCAAATAAATACATTTCATTTCATTTCATTTCATTTCAAACGAGACAGGCAATCTATGGAGGTTGCTTTTCAATTAGCCTCAACTATTAAAAAAGGATTTATATAGTTGATGCAAACGGTTAAATTGTAAAAGGTGGCTAGCCGCAGAACAAAGAGATATCATTAATTAGTTTAAAACACAGCATTTAAAAGAGCATAGCCTGTGAGTTTCATGTCAGTTCTTCTCACAGAGTGAGCAGCTCTTTTTTAAGCTATTGCATAGCTTCTATCGCGGGCCTTGAGCGTGGAGACCGAATCTAGGAATTCCGGAACGAAAAAACCTAACACCCCTCACGTCGACCGGCACAGCGGTGATACTTTTTAGTTTTTCCATCTATCGATAAATAGCAGAACTTTAATGACTTTTTGAAATGTGACATTGTCTCTTTAGTTTTTTAGGTGGCATTGGTTGTATCGGCGTTACTGCACCTGCGTAGTCCCCTTCTTTGCCCCCGCAATTTGGTGACTCATGCCTGCTTAGAGTTTCAAGTTTTGCTTAGAAAAGAAACTACATTAATAAAATAAATAAATAATTATAATTGCATAAGTGCAATGCAATATGCAATAGCTTTACCGCGGCTTTGCCGAGTGCCACACGTCTTTTATTTTCTTTTAAATAATGCCTTTGTGCGGTTTGCACATTTAGCAAGTGTCAAGTAAGAGATATATTAATAACACATAAATTATAGTGAATGAGACTAAGATGTGGGTGACGAGGGTCATAAAGATGATGAATGGTAAATGAGATGCCTGTCTCCTAAACCCGTTGAGTACTGAGATACTGAGATCTCACTTCGACTTCTTGAGAGAATTTGAAAAGTGATGTTGCACTGTTTCGTTTCATTTACCAACACTCATGTACGTTCACAAACACTTAACGGTTAATAATCGACCGTTATTATCAGAGTTCGGATGAGCGGGTAATAATATGATATAATATTATATAATTATATGCAATAATTTGGACATGCCTTTCTAAATTATTAGTAAAATAAAATCTTATTTTCAAAACACATACAAGCGTGGTACAGTCTTCGTGTTCAAAAATTTTCTGTGTTTTCTCCTTTATAATTAAATTACATTGTTCTATCAGACATTTAGCATGAAATCAAAGAATAATTTGTTTCCCATAGTAAAATTAATCTTCGTTTTCCCAAGAGGAATATCGCAATTTTTTTAGTGAACTCATGGCGAAATAGAAATAACTTAATAATTAAATTCGACGTAGAGATAGTATGCTGGCTGGCTTGTTTAATTTTTAGTTTAGGCTATCTATAACTAAAGCTCTAATTTATCCTTTAATTAAAAAAAAATACAATCACATTCGATCGAATACATTTGAGTATACTTTAAGAAAAAAACAAGATGTGTTGCATAATCGAAACTGTATAAGTACTAGGAGAAATGGGAATCCGATTACAAAAAAAATAAAAGCAATTCTTACGAGAAATCCAGATTTCAAAATTATTCATTGTCTTGGAGAGAAAATGGACTCCGAATCATATTGGCAAAACGATATTCCCATTAAAATGCTTAAACTTAAGCGCCGCTAAAATCTGTGGATTGCGAAAGGAGTTTTTCGGCACATAAATATATTTTGGATGTGAAGAAGAATAAACGACACAATGAAAAAATATTGATAATTTATTTCAATAATAAGTCAAAACTAACCGAAATTTTATTTAAAAAAAATATTATATAAAAATGTTCTTTATTTAGATAGCATGTCCACATTATTGCATGTAATAACACCACTCATCCGAACTTTGGTCCGAGCTTTCCACATTAATGTTCGAAATATCACAAATTTTAGAAAATAAAACAAAACTACAGACATGACGCTTCCCTTTCCTGTCAAGAACTCCGAAGTTCTGGCACTTACATTCACATACGCAATTTTTGCTTGCATGTAATTGAATGTTCGTGGTTTCAGTGTAACAACAGCAACATTAGTATTTTTGTATATTTTATTTTTACGTTTTCCAGTGTTATTTAATAGTTTATGACATAAAAAAACTTTGTAATTTTACCATACTTTACACAAACATATAGAAAGAAAAACTTATACTAAGAACAAATATTCAATTCATGAAAATCATTCTGTGTTTCGTGTGACATTGACATTTTAGGAGATTCCATTCTTTTAGTCACCTTCTGCGACATCCTCGATGGTCCATCCGGTAATGAATTTTAGGTAAATAGCTTTCTAGTATCTCTGTCTCTCTTTATGTCATCATATCCTAACACCAACCCGGTTGCCTTAGGGTTCATACAGACGAACTGCAAGTTGTGAACGGCAGAGGCTACTTCAGCCGTCGCCACCTGTCGACGGCAGCAGTCAATGCGTCGACGGCTGCCATTGGCAGGCGAAAACGTTTGCAGTTAAAGTGCCGCGTACTAGCAGTCGTGGTCGGTACGAAAAACGACACAACTGCAAACGTCGCCACCTGTCGGCGGCAGTCGTCGACGCATTGACTTCTGCCGTCGACGCATTGACGGCTGCCGCCGACGCGTCGACGGCAGCCGTCGACAGGTGGCGACGGCTGAAGTAGCCTCTGCCGTTCCGACTTGCAGTTCGTCTGTATGAACCCTTAGACTTAAGCCTATGGCCCAGGGTCTGTTCACTGCTCTAACCAAATTCGGCTAAACTTAAGTTATTACATGGAGCTGCCATCTATGGTTAAACCTGTTGTCAGAATTTTAGAAGACGCTGACTTTCTAATAACGACTGCCATAGATGTTCATGACAGCCGGGACCAACGGCTTAACGTGCTTTCTGAGGCACGGAGCAAGCCACGTCTGTCTCTCTTTAAATCTTAGAATAAAATAAGAATAAAATGAAGATACTTAATATTTCCACAAAATTATATTTACTGCTAGTTTTCATACTAAAATTATAAAAACATTTTTATTTACAAATCAGCGTATTTCAGCGCAACTTTAGAACGTCTTGTGTCATTATAGCAAAATTTTGAAACTGCCTACTTAAACTTAATTATGACAGCAATATTGACATTACGAATAACATTTTTCTGAATTTATTTTCAATTTATCCTTTACTCTTCCATAAATGTAATCAATCAAATTTTTGTACTGTTCGCCATTACTGACTTTGTCGTCGTTAGAATTACTTTTCATATTGCTTTCATCTTTTTCGGTTACATCTTCACCAAAGTTATCATTTAGGTCTTTTTCATTAGTTTTCTTTAAAATGTCTTTGATAATTTGATCGATGTAATCTGGCACCACAGGATTTGCATTGTTAGGATGAGTAATAGGTCTGACATTAAGTTTGCCATTTCTTTCGCTGCTATCGTCAATCCCACAATTTTCGTTGTGTCTCAATGAACATACCTGGAAGTGAGATAAATCTTTATATTATTACTATTACACAAACATACATACAGTCACGACGTTTTCCCCAAAGGGGTAGGCAGGGGCATATTCTACGCCCACACTTTGCCAATTATATAGTTGGTCCCTCGTTATAGGTGGCGAGACTTTTGCCGCTTACCGGGCACTGTTATGTTCGCCAGAGCCTCGTCCGTTGATCGGAAGGTGCATCACTTGCAGTTGAGGTAAGCTTGGGCTTCTCAAATATGGATTAAGTGTGTGTACCTTGTGGTGCCAGCCCAGAATACTCCCAGTTTCTCATCTCACGGAGAGTCGAAAGAGTCGACGAATAAATCAAACCGGACTATGGGCAGCAGCGTCATACTGCGTACTGACTTAAATTGCTATCACCAACCCGCCTACCCAGCGTGGTGAATAAGGGCAAATATCCCCCATAAAAAGTGATCGATTGGGCAGTGGACTTTACAAAGCTGATATGCTAAGTGTGTGAACGATAACATGACCGTGGATGATGGACCGATGACGATAACCATGGTGGATGAAAAGATAAGATATGTTGCGCTTACTCCAGATAAACTGGGAGCCGGTCACGATGATTATGACAAATATATATGTCAGAGCGTGATATATATTGCGAAGAGTGTGTTAACATTTCACTTGGTTCAGCATTTGGCCATGGTGCTTACTAACGTTCAAAAATCATTTTGGTCAGAATCGTAAAGCTGTGAAGCTTGAGTGTGGACGCTGCTAAGCTGGCAACACCGGAAATGATTATTGGTTAGTTGGTAAACTGTTTTTAAATGTTTATGTTTAAAAAGTATGGCGGAATTCATGCTAGATCTAAGGCATTTTGAGCGTGAATGTTTAGTTGGCATCAAGCAGTCAGGCAGTCGAGTTGGCTTGTCAGCCCCAGAGCAAACTCACTACGTTTCAAATTTAATTCGTAGTGATCATTGCCATCTTAACAGTTTAGTATGTTTTTTTTGTCGGATGAAGTGTGTACTTTTTGATCGTGCCGTATATTATTTCGATGTTACAAGATGGATGACTTCAGGTATAATGAGTCTCGATCCCCTATCCCGTCATGTTATGATATTGCTATTACTTCTTAATTAAGTACTTACATTATATGCTTTACTGAAAGTAAGCCCTTCAGGACATGATAGTCGTACTAACTTGCCCTTTAAACATTGGTAAAACTTCGAACAGTCACTTTCATACGGAAAAATATCATTTTCTGTACAAATATGAGAATCTACAATAGCATCATCATAATTTTGAATTGTAAGTGGCATGACCTTTGGTTTTAAATGTTTATCATCTTGTCTTAAGTTTCCAATAATCCAATTATCTGTTGCAGGTTCTGAAGATGGAAAAGAACTCCAAATGTCGTGTTCTGATTTGATAGGTGTTGCTCTAGCCCAAACTATTTCAGAGTTATCCGGCATAACATATTTTCTGTTCCACCAATATTTTGTATTAATCAAATTATTGTTTTTTACTGGAGTTAAAACTATATATGGAACTTTTTCAAAATTTTTGCCTTCTGATGGCTTCTTGTTTATTTCAGGTCCGAAGGGAACTTTAACACTCTGATATGGCATATTATCAAAAGCTATAGGATTCAAACCAGTCCAAACTGTACTATCAATATTAATATTTTCTATGTTATTAGACGGTTTAGTTTCTATTGCAATATCTGCTGGATTTTCCGTTGATAAGTCAGACGTTTTAATAATACAGTTAAGACCTTTCGGGCAGTTTGCTATAAATGATGGAAGACAACACTGAAAAGCAAAACGTGATTATATTATTTCTGGTTTGGTCACTAACAAATAAAGTTCTTATAGTTGATTGAACAACCAACTTTATACTTACGACGAATGGAATGTTGAATTTGTCAACGCCAGAACAATGTCTATGATAAAGTTTTCCATTTTTGCATATGAAATATTTTTTGCAATCAGTTGCATCTGGATATATTTCATTTCCAGTACAAATTGATGATGTGCTAGTTTCTAAATTCACCTCCAAGTCGTAAGATGAAGCTACTGGTTTTACTAGCGCAAATGTTTTAGGGAATGGAATCAATATAGAACTCGCTGCAGGCGAGTGATGTGCCAAATTAGGTACTGTTTCACTTTCCCGTGGAGTTGACGAGTACGATTCCCATGATGAAACTGTAGGTCCGTTGTTTTGTTTGCAAGATACTAAATTCGCTGGTAAGCATCGCTATGAAAAGAAAAACGTTTGTCATTAGAATAAAGGTCTGGCTATTAAATAACGAGACAACGCGCACAGATGTGGTGCTTAAAAGGTCGGGAGGAAAACGACTGCAGAGTTGATAAGTCGGAAGTGTTTGCCGCTCAAGTAGTATTTTTTTTCGGTTCTTATGCATGAGCTTTTTTAACCGACAACAATCTGGGAGGAATAGGTAACATTAGACAAAAACAATTTCTATTGAAAGAGATGGAGGTCTATTTTTTACTCGTAAAATCGAGAAGAGAGCTTCGAAAATGACCGTCAGGATGGCTGGAATAATATATAGACATGAGATCACGTGTAAATAAGTACATATTAATTATTTCGGTTAATACAACATGTAAGTAAATATAAAATTCCAAAAACAACAAAACCTTTATGATGAATGTCCGACATTAGGCGTCTGCAGTAACATTATCAGTAATTTTTTACAGATAATAATTGCGTAAACTTTATTGAAGGCGTTTTCTGTATTTGATTGACAACTTTTTAGAGCTTCTTTAAGTTTTGTAAAAAATGCATATTAAGTTCTATGAACAATAAAAACTGTATAATAAATATCAGCCATTAAGCGTCTGCAGTAAAATAATCAGGATTTTTTTACAGAGAAGAATTGCGTAAATATGATATAAAGGCGCTTTCTCTATTTGATAAATAACTTTTTAGAGCTTCTTTGAGTTTTGTAACAAATGCATGTTAAGATAGCAAAAAGGTATTAAATATTAACCAAATATTTAACTAAGCTCTAGAATGATGAGAACATTTAAGTGGCCAGCCTACCAGATGTCGCTGTGGCTGGACATTTTGTTTCTCTGATGTATTGAAAACCGCAAAGGTAGCTGATGATATTTCATAGTTGTGAATAGTAACGTTTTAAATGCATTATTTTGGTTCAGCCATCCTGACGATCAAGACGTTTGGCGTTCAAAGACAAGGCAGACCTCATATTTGTTTATGTTTAAGATTATAAACATATGGATAAAAACTGGAAATTACCTTCAAAGTTATGCTGAATTTATAGTTCGTCAAGCAAGTCAAATGTTGCAACGTGTTATTTTTGCATTGAAAATATTTTTCACAATCTGTGGGATCGGCTACTAAATTATTATCAACGCATATGTTTTCAGACAGTAGTGAGGGATCAGTTGATATAGAATTCGTAACATCTGAAGGTGCTGCCGTAGTATGAAGTTCACTTATTGATCCTGCCGTTTCATAAGGATCTGCACTGGTATTTGTTTCTTTAAAATCCAAGCTTAGATTCAAAGTATTTGGCATTACAGGCGGTATAAATTTCTCAATTTTTATAATATGTGAGTCTGGAAAAGATGTAGTTGAACCATTTGAAATTCCTGTGTCAGTACCGATATTTTGGTCTTGTAAAATAGGTTTTACTTCTATGTAAGTTGGATATATATGAATGTGTTGCAATTGTGATTCTGGCTTAGATTTATCTATATTTGATATTGGATTAACTACAGGAAGCATTGTAGTTTGAAGTTCTTGGTCAATGTTCTCATCTAATGTTAGTTGTTCGTTAGAAACATCATTTTTATAAGGGTTCGGAGTAGTAACTTCCAATGCTTTTTGTATTGATGGTGAAACGGATGATTTATCGACATTGTTTGTTATTATCGATAGTGAACCAGGCTGAGATGTAAATGATCCGTATACACTTTCATCTTTTGAGGGTGTTTCATCGAATTGAAATTCATTAAAATTATCACTCGGTACTTCTTTAGCCGGTGGAATTACATCAATTACATTTGAATCTGTACTTTCTTTCCACGGTTTAACAGAATCAAATTTAAATATGTCATGATTTGTGATAGTAGTTGGTGCAGTAGTCGAAAATTGAGAAAACCATTGCGGTACAGTATTTGGATATAACGATTGTTTATTTGCAGGTATTAAATCAATCAAATGTTGATAAACAGATGCAATGTAAGGTGATTTTGATGTGTATTTATCTGAAAAATTCTGGTCCTTGGAGGGTAATGTAACTTCCTTATCAGGCTGTGAAGGAGTTTCTTTATTATCGTCAAAATTTGTTTGAGTACTTTCAGTAGTTGATACAATGTTAAAATTTTGATTAATCGGCACTGAGATTGGTTCTGCTTTCGGAATAAGATTAAACCAATATGACTGAGCTTTTGAAGGTGGTTTTGATGGTTCATTTGGCTTATAAGAACTTTGATCAACATCAGTCGTTTCAAATTGTGGATCTATGTCAAATGGCTTAGATGACGTAGAAGGTTGGCCTGCCACTATTTCTATCGAAGACTCGGTTGACCCAATATCCGTGGTGTCCCAAATATTTTCGGTGTGCCCAAATTCTGTAGTATTCCAAACATATGTAGTGTCTCTAATATCTGTAGTAGCACCAATTTCTGTAAAATCTGCAATATCCGTAGTATGCTTTATGTCTGTGGTGTACCCAACGTCTGCAGTGTACCCATGGTCAGTAGTGTCCCTAATGTCTGTCGTGTCCCATATATCTTTAATGTGCCCAATGTTTGTAGTACTAACAATGTCTATCGTGCCACTAATGCCTGTAGTATTCCCAACGTTTGTAGTGTGATCAATGCCTGCAGTATCTACAATGTCTGTAGTAGTATTTTCAATATCTGTATTGTCGCTATTAGTTACACCATAAGGTTCTACTATCGGTGCCAATACAGACCACGGCTGTTTTGTTAAAGGGAAATCGCCTATATCTTTAAAATCTGTAGAAGTATATCCTATGTCTATAGTGTCATCGTTAGATATAAAATATGGCTCTACTATTGGTGCTAATAGTGCCCAAGGTTGTTTTGTGGCTGTGTTATCTTGAATGTCTATGTTATCGCCAATATTCGAAGTTTCTTTAATGTGTAGCGGGTGTTTAATCTCCGTATGGTCTTCGATTTCCCCTGTATCCTTCATATGTTCCTTGTCTGTGTTATGCGTATTATCTTTTGTGTCACTGTTATCAGGCTCTACTATTGGTGCCAATAATGACCAAGGCTGTTTTGTTGATATATTATCCCCAATATCTGTAGTATCTCCAATGTCTACAGTATCTTCAATGTCTGCAGTATCTCCAATGTCCGCGGTGTCTTCAATGTCTTTGGTGTGAGTAATCTCACTGTCAGATTTATAATAAGGCTCTACTTTGGGGGCCAATAATGGCCAAGATTTTTGTGTCGTTTTATGATCCCCAATGTCTGTAGTGTCTCCAATGTCCATAGTCTTTTCCATGTCTTTGGTGTGTGCAATGTCACTATCAGATATATCATATGGCTCTACTTTTGGGTCCAATAATGGCCAAGATTTTTGTGTCGTTTCATGATCCCCAATGTCTGTAGTGTCTACAATGTCCATAGTGTCTTTGGTGTGTGCAATGTCACTGTCAGATATATCATATGGCTCTACTTTTGGGTCCAATAATGGCCAAGATTGTTGTGTCGTTTCATGATCCCCAATGTCTGTAATGTCTCCAATGTCCATAGTGTCTTTAATGTCTTTGGTGTGTGCAATGTCACTGTCAGATATATCATATGGCTCTACTTTTGGTGCCAATAGTGGCCAAGGTGTTTTCGTTGCTGTAATATCCTTAATATTAATACCATCTTCCACATCTATAGTATTTGAAGGGTTAATATCCCTAATCTCTGTTGTGGTTTCAATGTTTGTGGTGTCCATATTAGAGTCATAAGGCTCCACTTTAGGTACTAATAAGGACCAAAGTTGTTGTGTTGCTGAATTATCTCTAATGTTAGTAATATTTTCTGTAACTGTTGTATCTAAAATGTCATTAGTATCTTGAATATCTGTAGAAGGTCCAATATGTGCACTACCTTCTTCTATTTCATTAGTGTATCCAATGTCACTGTTAGATACACTATAAGGCTCCACTATTGGTGCCAATAATGACCATGGTTGTTTTATTGATAAGATATCTCTATTGCCTGTGGTACCTCTAATGTATGTAGGATCTGTTACATATGAAAAGTGCACAGTATGCTTAGATTTAATATGAGACCCATAGCCAGGCTCAGACCCAGACTCTACTTTAGGTGCTAAATCAGTCCAAGGTTTTTCATTTGTTGTGTGATCCCGAATTTTTGTGGTATCTTCAACGGCCGAAATGTCTTCAGTGTGAATAGTGTCACCTCTAGATAAAGTATAGGGCTCTACTATTGGTCCTAAAAAGGACCAAGTAGGTTTCGTTGAAGTTACATCATCAATATCCGTAGTATCTTCAATATCATTAGTATCCCCAATCTCTGTGTTAAGTTCAAAATCTGAAGTATCACTATTAGACACACTATAGGGCTCCATTTTAGGTGCTAATAATGGCAAAGGTTGTTCTGTTGATGTGATTTGGCCAATATCTGTAGTATCTTCAATGTTTGTCGTGAGTCCAATTACTGTAGTGGGCCCCATTGTCGTAAGATTCACAATTTCTATAGAATCTCCAATATCTTTAAAGTACTTAATGTCACTGTTAGGTACACTATAAGGATGTATCATAGGTTCTAATAGTGACAAAGACTGTTCTTCGCCAATGTCTGTAGTATCTCGTATGTTTATGGTATTTTCATTATCTGTATTGTCTTCATTGTTGTCAGTAGTATCTTCATTGTCAGTAGTATCTCCTTTGTCAGTAGTATCTCCTTTGTAAGTAGTATTTCCTTTGTCAGTTGTATCTCCATTGTCATTACTATCTCCATTATCAGTAGTAAAGTCAATGTCTGCAGTGGTTTCAATTGTCGTATTATGAACAATTTCTGTTGTAGGTATAATGTCCATAGAATCTCCAATTTCCGTATAAGATATATCATAAGGCTCTACTATCGGTGCCAATAAAGCCCAGTGATTTTGTGTTTCTGTGTTGTGCCCAATGTTTGTGGTTTCTTCAATATCATTAGCGTGCTCAATGACCATAGTGTCACTATTCGTTATAGAATAAGGTTCTACTATCGGTGCGAATATTGACCAAGGCTGTTCCGTTAATGTAATATCTCCCATACCAGTAGTAACTCCATCTTCTACAGTAGGATTTCCAAATTTTTTTGTTTGCTCAATGTTGATAGTGTCAATATTATACCCGTACGGAAATACCGTGATATCCCCAATTTCAGTTGTATATTCATTGTCTATATTTGAATCTCCAAAATCTTTTGGGTGCTCAATGCCTATAGGGTCAATATTAGAGCCATAAGGTTCTAATAATGACCAATGTTGCGTTGTAGATGTAACGTCACCAATATCTGAAGTAACTTCAATGTCTGTTGTGTCCGTTGTTTCCATATGTGGCGTTTGATAAAGCTCCACTATGGGTGCTAATAATGACCAGAACTTTTTCGTAGATGAAATGTCGCCAATGTCAGTAGAATCACCTTCAACTATGGTGTGGTCAACATCTGCTGTATCTGCAATGTTTTCATAGTCCTTAGTGTCACTTTCAGACATAGCATATGGCTCCACATTAGGTTCCAATAATGACAAAGGTCTATGTTGAGAATTTGGTGACAAATCTGATTGTTTTACAAGAATAGCTTTAACAGTTACTTGCTCAGCTTTTGTGCCTTCAAATTCTGCAGATGTAATGTATTGTTCGTGAACTTCTGGTCTAAAGTCGTCGTTGAATTTTGTTGAGTCTGTATCGAAAGCAGTTGTAATCGTTTTTTCAACTTGTTCAGGATTGGGAAAGGAATTTATTGATTCATCATAAACTTCAGGTATAAAGTTGTCGTTGATGTTTGTAGTACCATCTAGAGCAGTTGCAATTATTTCTTTAGTTTGTTTTGGAAGATTGGAAGAAATACTTGATGCTTCTGCTTCAATAATATTTGAATTATCAGAAGTGGTTTCAACTGTTGAAATAATATTCACATCATCTTTAGAGTGTGCACCTGTTTCGGTTACAAATACGGTAGGCACTGTAACGTGATCTGGGTGTTTAGATATATCCAATAGTGGTTGCGTTATGCAGGCATGTACATCCGATTGAGGTGCTTTGTCACTGCATCTTGCTAATTTAGGCGGGAGGCACCACTGTAAGAAAAATATTAGATATAAGTTTACAAAATTTTAGGTTACAAAACAAATAAAAGTATGCATGCAATTATAATACTCTCTTTGCAGTGTTTTTGGATTGCTAAGGCACTGCAAACCGTTGGAAAAGGATGTGGGATGCGAGTTGATGTTTTTTTTTGCGATCATAAGTAAGAGAGCGGCGTCAATGACTAAGCGTGTCAGGTTTCAAAAGTATTGTCAATAAAATGTTTTGTGTGTGTACAGTAAAACATGTCAGTAATACTTCATGCAATACTAGTATTCAATAAATTGCCTCTGGAAATCAAAGAATTAAATCTACCAAAGTTTAAATACAAATTAAAAGCCTGGCTAATAAATACACCATTTCACAATTTGAATGAATACTTTTTTACGAATAATATTAAGAAACTAGTTGTAAGTTGTAAAAATTGCACGCCCGCAACGGGTACACTATTGTTACTAATGTAATGCATAAACACCAGCAAGATGTACACAGTCTTAGCAATAAAGATCTATTCTATTCTATTCTATGCCTAGGTGTCCACGGAAGATCAGCGTCATAACATTATGTGATGTCCGACAGTGTGCTTAGTGGACACCGTTTCAGTACATGTTTTAATGTTATTTTTTGCATGTGGAAATTTAATTGTTGCTTTTTCTGTGTACTTACTATGTTTTTTGTGCTAAATAAATTTATTTTCTTTCTTTAAATTTTTTTGATTTGTTGTACTAGTTTGAAGTTATCTATTTATTTAATAGTACAACCAACAAGATAAACACTGGTACGAAAGAACTCCACAAACATAAACTTCAAGCTCACTAAGTTTAACTTTAATTACAGGGTGCCACGGCATGCAATGTGGACAATAAATTTTATTGATATATTTTATTTTCAAACACAATTTAAAAAAAAAAAAACGTTTACAACTCTTTCAAAAACGGTAATATGTGACGACCAAACTTTTGTGATCTATCTGCAAAGATTTTTTTATAAGCTTAATATATATCGTCGTTGTTCTGGGAAAACCCAGTAAATAACTTTTTTCATAAAATGAGTTAACACAAATCATCGACTTAGTTTTTTATGCTCTTCGTCTGCGAAATACAATAGCATTATATCGAAACACAAAAACTTAATTTCATATGTTTTTAATAAAAATATTTTTATCTGAACTATAATTTGCCTATAACTCAAATTAGGTAATCATCTACTTACAGGGTTTTCCCAGAACAACGACGATATTATCTATGACACTAACATTTATACGGATTGTTATCCGAATTAAATGACAATCAATAAGAAACGAACAAATTGACAATGAACAAATTGTTTTTTTTTCAATAATGGCTTCGTGCTGTTTGCACATTTAGCCAGTGTCAAGTAGGAGATATATTAATATCATATAAATCATAGTAAATGAGAAGACAAAGATGATACATGGTTAATGAGATGCCCTCCCTCTAACCCCTTGAGTCCTCAGTAAAGATGTGGGGCAATACTGAGATCTCACATGGACTTCTTGAGAGAATTTGAAAAGTGATGTTGCACTGTTTTGTTTTATATACTTACCAACACTCATGTACGTTCACAAACACCGAACTGTTAATAATCCACCGTTATTACACATTAATATTTTTAATTATCACAAATTTTTGAAAATTAATTAATTAAGTTTATGTGCTTTGCCTACTGCTTTCCTGTTCTCTCCTTTGCGTCGGGTTGTCTGGAAGAGATAAGCGATAAGAGCGCAATAAGCGATAAGCGCTTTTAGCGATAAGACCGCCTAGATTGGCTTTAAATTTAATTTTTTTTCAATATTGTAATCTGTAGTTTTTAAGTTTCTTGGCCAATAAAGAGTATATCTATCTATATATATTTATTAAACAAAACTGCAAACATGACGCTCCACTTTCCCGCCTAGAAGTCTGTTACCACCTTAGTGTTTTCTATTTGCTTTTCTTTAAAGTGTTAAGGCTTTTTTTGTTTTATGTCTCTATTATACCAAATAAATTTTATATTCCTAACATGATTCTTTGTTGAGTTAAAAGTAGTTTAAATACATAAAAATATTACTTAACTAAAATTACACATTTTTTGATATATATAATATACAGAATAGATTTGATATATTTAATAATAATGAACTCCGATAAGTCGAATATGATTTTTTTAACACGGAAAGTGAAAGAATTAATGAAAGCCCGTTGAGTAAACGAATCACTTAGAAGCGGTTTTAACTTTTAACTCAACAGTGTTAAACATACCTTAAACATTGTTTAAATTTTTAGACACTGTTTAACCAAATGCATGTCTAAGGATTGTTTAAAGCATTTTTTGTTATAACACCGTTATTGTTTTTTTTGTTTAACTTACTTGATAAACCAGACTGAATTCATCCATATCTGGACAAGTCCTGCTTTCCAAAACTCCATTGGTGCACACGTAATATTTCTGGCAGCTCTTCGGGTCTGGGTAGAGCTTGTTTTCAGTGCAGGTTTGGTCATCATTGGTATTCTGATCGGCAATGCTCGTCGTTGATAGTGGTTCTGAGATTTTAACTGTTAAAAACAGTACTAACAGAAAATACTCTGAAATTAAAAAGAATATTAGGAGCATGGATTTAATGTAACAATTATCTTTGCACACTACAAGTCCCAGAACTAAGCAAATCTCTTGCTATAGATACTTGACAACGTTTGAACATTGCTTATTCAACAATGTGGGCACATAATTAGCCTCTGCCTGCCCCTTCGGGAAAACAGGCGTGATTGTATGTATGTGTATTAAATATAATATAGGTATATAAGATAGATAGAAAAAATGTTTATTTCCTTTAAATAATGCAAGTTACATAAAAACATATCCCACAAAACCGTTTGACTGGGTTGTCTGTGGGTCACAGTCTCTTTTATACTAATTACAACTTATTTTATAAATAAATAAATTACAATTTTGCACATACACCAATATAGTGTTTTTTTTTTTAATTTGCTTTGTACTTATTTTTGTTTGTTTCCATTCTAATGGCTTCAGGTATATATTTAAAAGGTACGGAAGCCGTTTTTTTATAGTCCTGTCTCCATAATTATTCTGGGTACATTGAGTTTACCGGCAGTCATTAAGCGAGTATGAGTAGTGTTTATTAACACACAATATTTCAAGATATTTGAAAGACAGAAATAGTCTCTATTGAAATATGTTAATACAATATATTCAGAAAAAGAAAAATAAGATGTATATATAGAGAAAAAATATATGTCTAAATTAAGATGAAAGACACAACACAGAACTGTTAAGACTTTTGAGAGTTTATTAAATACAGTTTGTATGTAGACTTGAATAAGCGGAATGTATTAAGAATTATCATCATCATATCAGCCTTATTAAGTCCCCTGCTGAACATTGGCCTCCCCAATAGATTACATTCTATTGGGGGTATTTGCCCATAATCAGCACGCTGGGCAGGCGGGTTGGTGATCGCAGTTCCAGCCAGTACGCAGGATGACGCTGCCGCAAATCATCCGGTAGGATTTCTCTTTACCGTCTCTTACGACTCCCCGTGAGATGTGAGGGGTTGGCACTATTCTAGCCCAGTACCACATAGTATGTATTGAAGATACTGTTAGTCAAACGATATCAATTCATTTATATTTATCATCCTAGCATTATACTACTTATTTGTCTAGCCAGATTTAGGTTAAAATAAAATAAAAAATATAGGTACCTTATTGTCTTTAACATCAACATGATCATTTAGATTCGTCAAACATTCAGACACAAAATTGAAATTCGATATATTTTTTTAACAACAATGAATGAGATATGAGCTGTACAATAATAAAGAAAAAAAAGCAAATGGGTTCTTTGTCAGAAATTGTCAATGATTGTCAGTTTATCCGTCTGTTGTGGTTTTTCTCAAGATTTGCCAGTCTGTCTGTGACTCTTATCGGGGGGATCTGTCAGTCAGCCTGTCGTGATTCTAAAGGAGGGAGGGGATTGTTCGTCAGTCAGACAGTCTGTCGGTGACTCTAACGAGGCTTCCAATAGGCAACAAGATTGAAAAGAATGCCTGAAGAAACTCATCTTTAATAACAGTTATTTGAAATTCAATTTTTATTCAAATTTGGTTCAAACGAGCTCTATGAAGGTCAAAACTTAAAAACTAACGCGCCCATTTACTGCGGGCGGAAGCTTGATCGTAAAAGAACGGGCAAGAAAATCGTCAAGGTTAGTTTTTTCTCCCGCCAGTTACAAGAAAAAGTACTTAATAGTAAAACAATTTGACAAGTCTACAAAAACCTGTGTTCTGCAGTCACAAGATTTAAAATAAAAGAAGTTAATACTCTTTTTTAAATTATACGAGCATTACACGGAGCGTCTGCCGTCTGACCTCCGCAACCCAGAGGGAAACATCATTTCATATCTAACCCAGCTGTCAGGATGTTAGAAGGCACTGAGTTCTGAATAACGACTGCCATAGATGTTCATGACAGCCAGGACACCGGTTTAACGTGCTTTCCGAGGCACTAAGCAAGCGATAATTACTTACAATAATTTCGACTTTTTTTTTGTACATAGTTTTTTTTTTAAACTATTTTTATTGTTAGAAAAAAATAAAATAAATAAACATTTATTGCTTCCCTTTACATAATTTACATTATAAGGTTAAAAAAAGTTTCTACATTTTAAAATTTAAACCAGAGTTTAATTTAATTACGAAGGTCCAGAGAGCAAAAGGTGATGGCTCAGCTTGTGCTGTCCAGCGTATAAACTCCAGACAGCCCTGGTTTTCAGACACCTTTTTCCCTGAGATGTACTTATGGGAAATATGTGCTAGGGGTAACAAAAATATAATAATACTAGCAGCGCCCTGAGGTTTTACCCGCGTGGTCCCCGTTCCCGTGGAAATATCGGGATAAAAATTGTCCTATATGTTAGTCCAGGACTGCAGCTATACACGAACAAAGTTTCATCACAATCGCTCCAGTAGTCTTCGCGTGAAAGAGTAACAAACATCCATCCACACATACAAACTTTCACGTTTATAATATTAGTAGGATTTAAATATCTATCCACTCACCCATATCTCGATTGGACGACACAGCGTAGGAGTATGGGACACAATTATTTTTAATAGTACAGTAATTGGCGTAAGTTCCCTCTATAATTCTTTTCGACACAGTATTAGACTTCCTTAATACGACGTTGATAGCGCTGTATAACTGGCAAGGCGTGTCGGTTTTGCTTTATTGGGTTCTGTAGGTATATTCGTTTTTTTTTTTTTTAATTGTGAGTTTTCATCATCATCATCTCAGCCATCTGACGTCCACTGAAAGGGTTCCTACAAAGACCTAAGGAGCCCAAGCCAACCTCACCTGCAAGTGGTGCACCTGCCGATCAACGTACGAGCCTCTGGCGAACATATCTGTGTCCGGTAAACGGCAATAGGCTCGCCACCTATAACGTGGGACCAACTATATATACATTAGTTATACAAAACGAGCCGTCTGATTCAACGAGTCTAGAACGCATGTTGTAGATTTATTTTTGATATTCCGCCTAGAAGCCACACCTTTTTAAACACCTTTTTTAACAATGCATTTATTACCAATATAGAATCGCGTAGGCAGTTGCATCTTGCTTTCTTAATGTTTGATGTCATCCATTTAAATATTCCTAATTATCTATTTTCAATTATAATAAGGCATATAATCGCAAATATAATCGCTCGTAGCTCTGCGGTGCTCGGTGGTCGGAAACGATCACCGAAGTACAGCAGAGTTTACAGAGGTCAGCCATACACCTGCCTCCGCCAATCCGCACTGGGTCAGCGTGGTGAAGTATGACCCAATACCCTCACACCTTGGTATGTGAGAGGAGGCTCGTGCTCAGTAGTGGGACGTTAATGGGCTGAGATGTGTATATAATCGCAAGACTAGGTCTGTACGTCCGTTTGTTTATTTAGTGCAATAAACGTTATATCTATCTATATTATTGGCGAAGTGTGGGCGTATAATATGTCTCTGCCTACCCCTTTGGGGAAACAGGCGTGAATGTATGTATTTCTTATTCCTTTGTAAAATTTTGAAATGGTTTTTCAATTTAGTTTTTAATAAACAGCAATTTTGTAATATTTGTTATGATATTTTTTAAATTATATATGTACTTTTATTTTTATAAAAAAAACATTGACAATTAGCCATTTTAATACATAGATAGGTACATACATTTACGCCGTTACCCCGAAGGGGTAGGCAGAAACATATTATACGCCCACACTTCGCCAATTATATTTGGTCCCACGCCACAGGTGGCGAGCCTATTGCCGCTTACCGGGCACCATTACAATACGGAACCCTAAATAAAAATAACGTGTTTTTTACAGCAAAACACGCGTGAAATTGTAGTTAGTTATTGCATTTCAACGGGAGCGTGTCATAGATTAAAAGAGTTCTTTATCGTCACTCTCTTCGATTGTGTAACATAGATTTTATAGACAATACCTAGACTCTTGTAACTATAAAATACACATTGATTTAATCATAAAATAAGGTTAAGTGATCAAAATTCTAGTTCTAATTGCATTTATCAAATCAAATCAAAATATCTTTATTGTGAAACAGGGGTTACACTGGTGTTATTGGTTTACAACTCGCACGAATCAACTGTGCACCCCGCTGGAATGCGACCCCTCTCCCGCTTCCCTGCGCAACGCCCCGCATTCGCCGTAAGCGCTCAGCAGCGATAGCATCTATCGATTGCATGCATCTGAAATAAAATTGTCTGCACGGAGGAGCAGCGTCGCATTTACTTATTATTATATACAGAATTGATCTTAGAGTATTAAAAATGTCACCGCAATGAAAAATTTTGTGCCCTCATTTTTGTGGTCTATTTATTGTCAAGCTGTTATAATATATCAATCCTTATCTATCAATTTTATAGCGAAACGTCATGAGCGAACTGACCTAGTATTGTGACGCCTTAACATCAAAACGACCTTTTATCAACATAAAAAACAATATAATTTTATTTTTTTAACATAATTCTCATTTTTTTGCAAACGGGCCCTTCATACATACGTCACAGTGCGAGGTGCACAGTTAATTCGTGCGAGTTGTAACATGTCATGGTTAGTTCAAGCCACGTTCTGCCTCATGGGCGTACAATATTATACAACACAAAAGAAAAACAAGTAATACACAATAATTTAGATTTTTTAGTGCGTTAGAAAATTGGTTAGTGCGTTCTTGATTTATCGTAATTTAATTATGTTTCGTTATCAAATTGTCATACACAAATCGAGGGTTCCGTGCTCAAACCCGATAAGTGTTTTTGGGCTTGAAACAGTACTTAAAAGAATTTATCGGTTAATTAATAAAAATTAAACTTAAAAGGTTTACTTATTGGATTATGAAGTCCTCAGTTTTCAGTCTTCTTTTCTGAAATCGACTTATATGATAATATCACAAGAAAAAGCGGCAGAAATTATGTATCTGATGTTGTCACTTATCGGGTTCGAGCACGGAACCCTCGAAATGTCATTATAAAACTCATTTAAATTGTAATAGCGCTATTTCCACAAGCAGCTTGTATAACTTATCCCTGTTGTGCCATAGACTAAGGAGCCAAGGTCTGCCATTCGGCCGAAGGGGGAGAGAAAGGGGGTGTGGGACTCACCACCGGCTGGGTGGGAACCACGACCGGCTGACGCGATCGCCAGCAGTAATACCCACTATAAAATCTTTCCACGACGCCGTTTGTTTAGATAAAGGGGCAGGGGGCCAGGAACTGCCGTCAGTGGTCAACGTACCCTGGGCCAGAACCGGGAGGACCCCCTCAAGGAGGCGCTCCTCCCTTTCTAAATCCGTGTGCGACAATTGCGTGTGTAGCCGACTTCTCGGAGGGTCTATGGTTAGACAGCAGGGGCCCCCTGATCCCGCCGCCTAAGACCCTTATGGCGCTCAATTAGCACCACCCAGGGGTCGCATGTAGGGTTTCGAAGGGTACACATCTACGGATGCGAGCAATGATGACCCCCAAATTGATGTATTAAATATAGATTCACTTACACTTAATTATTTTTTTTGCATGTAGGTGAATCTAAGCTTCGTGCTTTCTGTGTAATATTTCGATTGCTATTAATATTTTATTTATCGTGATTTCAGTGTAGTAATATTTAGTTTTTTTATATATATTTTGATTTGACGTTTTCAATATGTAATAGTTTATGAAATAAAGAACTTTTCACTTTACTTTTACTTTTTACTTTAATTTTATTTTATTTATACTCTTTCAAATAATATGTGTTTATAAAATTACAGTATTTGAGTTTGAGTTATTTACTTTCCTGTAAAAACTATTAAATTGCTATACTATTAAAACACAAAAAGTTGTATGCTATAAAATCATTTATTCATCATCAATCACTATCATCATCATCATCATCACTCTGCTTCTTGAGCTTCTCCTCCAGTTCTTTGGCCGGATTGAAGACCCCACTAGTTTGCGCGTTGCAAATGAAGCAACGCGTTGATTTTTTATAGTTGCTCAGCGCGCATTTTTCGCAGAAATAGTGCTTGCATCTGGAAAAGTAAACACATTTTATTTTACTACATAATCACTATTCATTAAGTCTCGGGTGTGAGGGGCCGTTTAAATTTTACGTATGCAGACTTATTATAATTATTTATCCCCCCCCCCCCTCCCCCTTCTCAGCAAAGGCAAGCAAAGGTCTTACTTACCCCCTCCTTCTATGCTTACGTAAACATTTTTCAATTATAAATAATATACTGACAGAGAAAATTTAGAGAAAATTTAGAAAAATAGAGCGCGGTAATTCCCCTAATCGGTTCTAAAACAAGTGCCTAAACGGATGCATTATTTGAGGGAATCCCCGAAAATGCGTTTCGTTTTCAAGCATAGACAAAGTGAGGGTTGCCATTCGTGTAAACAAGTAAATAACTAGCGATGACGTAATCATAATCTAAACTCCCCTACCCATTATGTGATCCAAAATAAGCAAAACAAAGAAAATTCAAACACAATTGTAAGAAATTGTTATCGAACAAATAATTACAATACAACACTGCATGGTAACGACCGGGCTAGTGTAGCTATTTCTGCATATGAAGCATCTAAAAGGCAGTTTCTCATCACTGTGCACCTCGTTATATGAGTCGATGGCAAATAGTGAGGAGGGTGATGTTAAGGATGAAGATGGTGATGATGATAAGGATGTTGATGGTAAAGATGAAAATGGTGATGACGGTATGGGTAATGGTGATGGTGATGCCGGTAAGGATGACGATGATGATGATGCCGGTAAGGATGACGATGATGATAAAGTTGTCGGTAAGGGTGATGATGATTTGGTAAGGATGGTGGTGATAAAGATGATGATGATGGCGATAAGAATAGCAATGTTGGATATTATTATTACAAGAATCGTGATGATAATGACTTACTTAGTAACGACCGGGCTGGTGAAGCTATTTCTGCATATGAAGCACCTAAAAGGCAGTTCCTCATCACTGTGCACCTCGTAATCGGAGTCTCCCCCTGTCGCGTTGGTCTCCTCCCTTTCCAACTGCCATCCGTGTTTATAATCGGAACGGTCGTGTAGGAATTTACATGAATCTAAAAAAATACATATTAAAGAGGTAACTGTTTTTTTTTGTTGACATTGTAACATAATACAAAATCTATCATTTACTTCTTTTACTTTTATTTTTAAATTCGATTCTCTAAAATAACCCAGCGCCACATTCAATTTATACATTATAATAATCGAATAAATGTAAAATTACATTTTTTTATTATTTGAAAGAAGCAAACCAATGTTTTCAGAACATTTAATACTTTTTGAAAATTAGTTTAAGTTCTGATTAAAGGTCCTTACAGAAAACTTTATGTGTAATAAAAGATAGTCTACAGATAATATGCTGAATATCTCTATAAAACACGCTATGTTTTATTTTTTGTTTATATCATTACCTCCGAACCCACAAAATCCCGTTTCTTTGTAATCTTTACATATATCTGGCTGATAATCCCATCTGAAAATTAAAATGTGGTTACAAAACCGAGGAAATACATTTATACAATAATAGTATTAACTAGTATTTATACGAGTACATAAAGAGGGTCTCAGTAAGATTGCAATTTAAAATATTTTTTATTATGACAGAGTTGTGATATTTTTATTGTATAGTAAAGAAGACATGTTCCTATTAAGTATGGAATAAATTATCCGTCAAATGACCCCATTACTCTTTTCATGAAATTTTCCATGAATTTTGCACAGAGATGTGGCTGTATCTCACCGATGACGCGTTGGATTTCCGATTTGAGCTCAGGAATTGTTTCGGGTTTATTCGCATAAACCCGTGATTTCATAAAATCCAAAAATTAAAACCTAAATTATAAATAGACATATAATAAATAGCAAACAGAATGCCGTTGACTTACTTTTAGAAATGAGTGAAGCTTACGATCGTGTTTTGTACAATGTACTATTAAAAAATGAATTGCATCGAAACGAGAGGCCTAGCGTATGATTGGTTTATGTCATATCTCAGAAATATAACACAATATATCGAATTATAATACTATGATAATGTAAAAGGTATTATCAGTAATGTACAATCGCAAAAGACAAATAATACGAAATCAATACCGCAAGGAAGTGTGCTGGGTTGTGCACTATTTTTGCTATTTTTAGTAAATAACATGTAAATTCGGAATATTTTTCAGTTTGATTAGATTTGTTTTCAATGTATTCCTTTTATGTTCAGTAATTTTGTTTTGCTAAAATAATATGTAATTTATGTTTCTTTTTGAAAAAAAAGATATAATTCAAATAATTATTTGATGTGATGGTATTACTGTTAGTTTGGTGTATTTTTTATTCAATGTTTTTTTCTTTTATATAATCGTAAATATATATATTGCGGTACCCTAACAGGGTTCTTCAGGGTACAGGAGAATAATTTTGTAACCTTTAACCACATGAATGTTATAAATATCTTTCACACTGACAATAAAAAATTTTCATTGTAACCATACTTAACTGTCAGTCGTTTGACAGTTACGCAATTGACAGATTGGATTTAAATAAGACTGGATAAGCTGCCTGCTTAGGATAGCTAATAATAATAAAAAGTAATACCTGACGGTAGCTCTAAGGTTAGCAGGAGCCCTGATTGGTCCTTTCCTGACCAATCCTGAGCTAGCATTTCCCGCAGCTGTATCTCTTTTTTTATAATATTGTGCATAATTATTTATTCCACGGTAAATCTGAAATTTTATAATAAATTAAAAATAAACTTTATTTACTAATTTAATTTAATAATTTTGCAATAAGACTGATACACATTATAGCTCATTAACGTCTCACTATTGAGCACGAGCCTCCTCTCACATACCAAGGTGCGAGGGTATTGGGATAATACAATGGATTTCCGCAAAGTAACGCCTGAATCAATAAATCATTTAAGATATAAGCAATTTGAAAATAAGACTGACGGTTTATTGATATTGTTGAATGAAGCAGTTACGTGTAGTTATTGTAAAGCAAAGTTACCTTATCATCTGCCTGTCCGTTTAAATCCTCATTAATCTTTTGGGCCTTCTCGAATATGGTCTGTGCGTCTTTATCTCGTTCTGTGTCTAGCTCATAGGTAGCTGTTGCATTCTCACGTTGCTGTTGCACTGACAGCGTCAGTTTTTGTTGTTTATTCTGTAAATTTTAATGATACATACATACATAATGTCAATCATCATCAAGTGAATGAGTTGTAAGTATTATTATTTTCTGCAATAATGCGTAAACGTTGCGCCTCGATGCTTGTAAAGTAAAGTAAAGTAAAAAAATATTTATTTCATAAACTATTATACATAGTACTTGAAAACGTCATGATTACAAATGAAAAAAAAAACAATCGAAATAATATTACACTAAATCACGAAGCTTAGATTCACTTCGATGCAACAAAACAATTTAAAAACAAGAAATAATTAAGTGTAAGTGAATCTAAGTGCCAGTTCCGAGCCACCGCTCTGTAAGAAGAACTGACAAGAAACTCACAGGCTATGCTCTTTTAAATATGTCCATTAGTTTGGTACTAGAATTACAATCTTCATTTGTCTGTGAAGCTATACAATGCAATATAACATAACCTTAACAATATTTATGTTTTCAAGTCATTAATATTAGAATAGCCTGTATGAAACGGCAGTTTAATCCCAAGCATTTTTATCTGCCATATAGTCTTTAATAGAATAGTATCCCTTTGAAGACAGCTTGTGTTTTATTGTTAATTTAAATTTATTTAGGCTCAATTGCTGTATGTTGCTTGGGATTTTATTGTAGAATCGCACACATTGATTGATTGATTGTGCGTATTGGCGGACCGATGGGACTCGCCGCTGCTAGAGCGTTGGGTGCATCTACATACGGTGAAGTAACCATGTATGTTATATTATATTAGTTAAGAAAGAATATTTTTTACTAACACTAGATCTTAAGTCTTTCACTGTTACTAATAAACTTTTATGGATATTAATCCGAAATAAAGATTTTATTATTATTTACATATATTTATTTAATTTACACATAATTTATATTTTTTACAATTATTATATAACAAAAAAGCAAAAAAATACAATACTGTAAAAATATAAAAAAACGGAGACCGCCGGTCGCGAGGTAACACCCAAACGACTGGCGGCTAGGGCTGCAGAGAGAGAAACCTCCTGACAATGCGCGCCGTATCGAGAAGAACTGCCTTTTGTATGTGACCCTTAACCCAGCTACCTAGCTTGAGCTTCTTAAGATATTGGTCGAAGCTCTTCGCTATCAACCCGTTGACCGTAACCACTATCGGAACAATCGTCGCTGAGTCCACATCCCACATGGCAGAAATCTCGTGGGCCAAGTCCAGATATTTACTTAATTTTTCCTTTTCTGCCTTCACGAGATTTTCGTCATGTGGAACTGTGATGTCAACAACAATTGCCCGGCGCTCTGATCGATCCACCAAAACAATATCAGGCTTATTGGCGAGAATAGTTCTGTCAGTGATGATGGATCGATCCCAGTAGAGCAATGCATGACCATTTTCAAGAACTGGCACCGGTACATATCTATAGTATGGCACTTCAGGTCCGACAAGGCCATATCGAAGAGCAAGTTGCTGACGGATGATCCTGGCTACAAGGTTATGCCTGTGCAAATACTCGCCTTAATTTATTATTATTATTATTAAATTATTTATTTATTAAGAAAACCAACAGCTGTTATAAAAATACATTATGGAACCGTTTTATATTATAAGCTAGCTAATTATAGGTTTCCCTTAGTTAACCAATAATATCAACATCAACCTATTTCTATTATTTAAAACAGTTAAATATAAAAAAGAATTACATATAAAGTCTACGGTAATTTTAAAAGTTCATTCCCTTTCGTACTATGAGATTTAATAGTTACTTATTTTATATAGCATTATCATACGTGGTAGGCAGTGCCGAAACTAGGGCGGTGCCAGCAGTGCCCAGGCACAGGGCGCAGACCCTGGAGGACAGTTCACTGCCGACATACCAAAGAAAGATAACACTATGATTGCTACTTATGCAGATGATACTGCTATATTATCTGTGGACACTTACGCAGTATCTGCATCTGCAAAGCTCCAAAGACATATCAGTGAAATTGAGGAGTGGCTCGGCATGTGGAGAGTAAAGGCTAACAATAGCAAATCCGTACAAGTCACCTTTTTGCTTAGAAAGGGTGATTGCCCACCAATCAAGCTAAACGGAGAGGAAATACCACACTCCGACAACGCCAGATACCTTGGTATTCATCTGGACAGAAGACTGATATGGAAAACGCACATCTAAAATAAGCGAAAACACTTCAACACAAAGCTCAGAAGCTTGTACTGACTTGTGGGCAAGAAATCTCAATTATCTAATGAAAGCAAAATGATAATCTATAAAGCAATACTCAAGCCTTTATGGACATACGGTATTGAACTCTGGGGCTCAGCATCTAACAGCAACACCGAGATCTTGGAAAGATTCCAAACAAAGACTATGAGGAGCATGTTCAATATACCAAAATGTATCGCTAACAAATATTTACTACAAGATCTAAAACTAAATACTGTGAAACAGGAAATCACTACACGAAGTCTCAAATACCAGAATAAAATATCCAAGCATGTAAATGCCTTAGCTGCCAAGTTATCAGATAATAGTTTTCAACACACAAGACTGAGGAGGAATAGTATTCCATCCCTTCACAGACGATTCTGAACATGAAAGTGGTCGAGGTCATTGGATCCTCCCTCTAACAAAAAGACATACCCAGACTTAGGTCACATAATTAAGCAGCTAAATGTGTAAAACAAATTGCTCTTCTATGCAGGATATAAAAAGAAAAACAAAATCAATTTCGTTAGTCTCCTTTCATTAATTATAATAAGTTACAACTTTAAATTTTATATTTAAGTAGCACTAGTTTGTAAGTTTGCAACTGTACTAATAATAATGGATGTTCGAATATGAAATAAATTATCTATTATGTGCATGTATAATTTATTTATTTATTTATTTATTTGTATTAGTTACACGGGTCTGGCCCAATTACCATAACTAACTCAGTGAGTAATTTTACATGCATATATAGTTAAAAATATAATTTAAGAGGACATAATATTCACAAAAAGACGGCAATTTTGCCTGGATTGATTCCCAGCTATCTACGAATATGTCAAAATACTAAATAAATACTATCACGCCTGTTTCTCCGACACACACACCACACCCACACACACATACCACACCTACATACACACTACACTCACAGACGCATACAAGATTAAACACAAATAAATAAAAGTTATATTAACTAGATTATTAAATATTGTACTGAAGTTATGGAAGTGCGGAGTTTCCTAACACGGACTTTCTCTAGTCTTAATGGAGGCTTCAATCACGATTTAAAAAACAAATGTACTTGTTGAGAAAATAAACTTTTTTGTATTTTTGTACTTTTTTTTGTTTACCCGAAGGATACAGAGGATGTTACACGCCCACAATTCGCCAATAATAATTTTGATTCCACATAATAGTCTCTGTTGCCCTTTATTGGGAACTGTAATGTATGCCAAAGCCTCGTCTGTTGATTGCTTAGACAAAGTAAAAAAAAGATAAATTAGATCTTCTGTGCAAAATATGTAAGGAGTCAGATGAGCCAGGTTTCCTGGAAGAACTAGGAAAAAGCTTGCTGAAGTTGCAAAAGAAGAATAAAGATCTGACATATTCCAATGCTAACAGTAAAGAAAGAGCTCTCTTTCAGAACATACATATAATAAAATATACTTTATTGTTCTAAATATCAACAAGATCATTGAGATATGTCAAATTTTCAAAAACAAAATTGAAATACAATTTTTTTTGACAACAATGAAAGAGATATGGGAATGCCCAAAACTTGTCAAGGTTTGTCAGTTAATATGAGCCACAAACTTACCTAAACCAGTGGCAGTGACGCTGTTGTCGCACATGTTGTTGAACATACATATAATAAAATATACTTTATTGTCCTAAATATCAACAAGATCATTGAGATATGTCAAATTTTCAAAAACAAAATTGAAATACAATTTTGTTTAAAAACAATGAAAGAGATATGGTAATGCCCAAAACTTGTCAAGGTTTGTCAGTTAATATGTGCCACAAACTTATCTGAACCGATGACAGAGAAGCTGTGGTCGCATTTATTATTATTGCGATTATTTTATTAATTTCCACTTTTAGGTTTATTTCCGATTTCGGCCACTGGGTCAGATAAGTTTGAGGCACTGTAGCCATTAAATATCTATCAACCTTTTTGTATCCCAGGATAAAATATTATTGTATTTATTATTAGAATAAGCAATATGTCTATAATTGATTAAGTTAAGTTTCGATTTATATGTCTAACATTCTGTCGTGGATAACGTCGCTGGTTACGCAATGAACCAAATTTAGTTTTAGCCTTTTTAATATTATATATTATGTAACTGTTTGTTGTCCTAAATATAATAAAAATGCTGGAAGATATTCCTTTTGGAATAAGCAGCTCCATAGTACATTGTTGTATAATTTTTATTTCCTTCATATGTTTTGTGTGTACCTACATAAATTGTTGAATAAATAAATAAAATAATAAGAAATAAATAATCAAATAGAATAGAACCTTCTCTCTATCGCTGTTCTCATCGCTGCTGTAGACCTCAACCTTTTTGCTCTTCGCTTCACCGGTAGACTGTTTATTTGGATTTGGCTTCTCCGGACGCTTTGATGGAAGCACCACTGTAGGCTCATCGGAGTCTGAACTGTTCTTTTCTGTAAAAAATCTGCAAAGATTACTAACTGATGGCTTTACAAATTTTCGGATTCCAGTATCATATTATCCTGTTACAATTGATAGATGAAGAGGTTAGGCATGAGCCTAACTCCTGATCCTGCTCCTATGAAGGAGCAGTGCAGGATTAAGCCTGTTAGGCTCATAGAAGCAGTGCAGGATTATTAAGCCCTTGTCTCTAAATTATTTAGTTTACAAGGAAATATTCGTCTTGTTACTAAAAATATGACGTTTTTGATGCAAAATTACAAACCATCAAAAAATCTCAAGTTCTTCAGGAACTGCAGGAACAGTTATAATATTACAAAATATTATGCAAACTAAATCTATATTAGCAAACAAACATTATCAAAAAAATTCTTCTTCATGGTTCCCTCAATGCTGAGGATTGTGACCATGAATTACTTGTCTCCATTCAGTGCCGTTATAAGCATGGAGAGCATGGTGCATGCTGGAGTCTTTCTCTTAAAAGAGTCAGACCATCTCAAGGCGCACTCAATAATTTACCATAAATAAGAATTAAGTATAGTTACTGTATTTAACAATAAAGTTATTATTTAAATGGTTACGCTGTCAAATATAGGTTTTTCAAGAAACACCAATACGACCTTTGTCATGGGCAGTGTGCCACAATGTATGTTTTTTTCTTTTGACATAAAACCTAGTTTCTAATTTAACTGTCCCTGCCTAACATTTACCACTCTGTACTAAATACTTTATTTTAATAATTTTAAACTGATTACTAAACTAGTACTTTTTGAAGTGCTAAATTTAAACTGAATGATTTATTATTAAAGTAGGGTCAGTAAAGTAATCGCGAAAAGACGAGCTCAGTGGAGTACCATATGAGAGGCTTATGTCCAGCAGTGGACTAATGTAGGCTGATGGTGAAGAAGTAACCAGTAGCATATAGAGGTTAGGTGTTTAACTATAATACCTATTAGATACTGATAAATTGAATGAAAAGAAAATATAGTATATTGCTTACCTTCTGAGCTAGATGCTTTTCGTTTGCGGCCCCCTCTGTTCTTTAAATTCCGCTTTTTAAAAGTAATTGGAGCTTCAACCTCTGCGTCAGACATTATTCTTATGAAGTAATATAGGTTATTCAATGTTCAGTTTAATAAAAGTTGCTTTGGGTATATAAATAATGCTGTTTTTATATTTTAAACCATCATTTTCGGCCACTTAAACACCAATACAACAACCAAAATAAATAGGGTTATGTTCCATTAAATTGCAAAACCAACCACTTACAATGTTTTAGTAATAAAACTAAGCATTTGTGATTATTATGTTTTTACACTATAGATTCAGCAAAAGTATACTGTGTAGGAACATTCCATCCTTTAGATGACATTTCAACTGACTTTGACAGCATCGTGAAAACGTTTCATTTCATGCAAAGTTTAATATTAAATGACAGCCTGCAGTGATGCCGTTTCACGCCCCATTTAAAAACCCGGGCAGAGAATTCCAAAGCCTACTCTTACAATGGAAAGACCTACCAAAGTTCATAGTTCAAGTGTTTATAGCCAAAATAGAAAAAAATTCTCAAGTAGACGTTAAATAGATATTATTAAAAATCATACGCATAAAAGTGCTTGAATGACCAATTACTTCTAAAAAAAATATATATTAGAGATTACATACAAACTGTGGTTTACTTTCTTCTTAACTCTCTTTATTACTTTACTTAAAAACACTTTACATTATTTTATATTTATCTTATTTTTCATACTAGACGAACTATAAAATGTATCGGACACCTAAGACATTTATTAAATTACAGTTCAAAATATAGTGACTTAAGTATCCTTCTCTATATTTCAGTGCATATATCTATTATGTGAGATTTCCAAGGGTATTAATTATGTTATTTGTTACCTAGTCAGCTATTTATGAAATTAAATCATTATTGCATGTCATAGGTATGTAAATGTAATGACATTGTACATTGATGGCGGTAACAAAAGTCCCTGCAAGGGCATAGCAACTAATGAATGCTGACTAAGAGCATTCTTAACATATGAATACCGAACATAAACATTTTTGAAACATAAATATGGAAAACATAATTCTACTAGTCTTTAATTTTCTTTAAAATTAAAAAAAATTATTACATAAAGTGTTATACTGTTTTCCTTGTGACTTCAATTGTGTATTTGTTGTATCAATTAAGGGATATACTTATAATTAGAAATTCTAGGTAATGTAATGTAAGGGGCTTACTACAAAACACAAGATCCAAAGTTACACCGGGTTTAAAACTAGTGCTGGTGACAGCACTATGTATAGACATACAAAATATATCTATCATCTCTGTCTTAATTTTATCAAATATATTAGGTCGGGGAAAAAGTCTTTTCGCATAACGTAGGTATAAACTTATTATAAAAATTTTTTGACTGTACTATTTGTGTCTGGCTCGTTTTGGTAACATTAAAAAGGTTCCATTATAAAGAAAAGAAAAAAATAAAAAAAAGTTGTTTCCCGCTATTTTTCATTTGTTTTTCTCTCCGTAAAAATAAGTGAATTTAATGAAGAAATTCGATACATTTTAAAATTTTATTATAAAAAAGGCAAAAATGCAACTCAAGCAGTGAAAAAAGTTTGTGATGTTTATGGACCTGATGCAGTGTCAGTAAGAGTAGCACAAATTTGGTTCAAACGTTTTCAGTCCGGAAATTTTGATGTTAAAGATGCACCTCGCTCTGGTCGCCCTGTTACGAATAAAATGGACGCCATTTTTGAAAGAGTGGAGCAAGATCGGCATATTAGTAGTTACGATGTAGCTGAAGAACTGGGAATTGACCACAAAACAGTTTTGACCCATTTGAAGAAAGCTGGTTATACAAAAAAGCTCGATATTTGGGTGCCACACGAGCTCACTCAAAGAAACTTAATGAACCGTGTACTCATTTGCGATTCATTATTGAGACGTAATGAAACCGAGCCGTTTTTGAAGAGATTGATAACTGGCGATGAAAAGTGGATCACGTACGACAAGAACGTGCGAAAAAGGTCGTGGTCGAAAGTTGGCCAGGCTTCACAGACTGTGGCCAAACCGGGCCTAACACGAAATAAGGTGATGCTGTGTGTATGGTGGGATTGGAAGGGCATTGTTTATTATGAGCTTTTACCGCCCGGCAAAACCATCGATTCTGATCTTTACTGCCAGCAACTGATGAGATTAAAGGAAGCAGTCGAGAGAAAACGGCCGGAATTGATCAACAGGAAGGGTGTGGTCTTTCATCACGATAACGCTAGACCACACACATCTTTAGCCACTCAGCAAAAATTAAGAGAGTTCGACTGGGAGGTCCTAGTGCATCCACCATATAGCCCTGACCTTGCGCCTTCAGATTTTCACCTGTTTCGGTCTCTGCAGAATTCTTTAGGTTCTGTAAGGTTGACCTCAAGAGCCAAAACTATTTGTCCCGTTTTTTTGATCAGAAGTCCCAAAGTTTCTACAGTAACGGGATAATGTCTCTGCCCACAAAATGGCAGAAAGTTATTCAACAAAACGGTACATATATATTGTAAATAAATGTAAATAAACTTTGAAAAAAAGGTCTTGACTTTTCATACAAAAATACGAAAAGACTTTTTCCCCAACCTATTATGTAAGTAAGTAAGTAGGTAAATAAGTCTGTGAGAAAGAATCCTGAGTCCACATTGAATATTTCTTTAATGTGTTTTTTTTAAATGTTTTTTATGTTTTTTTTTTTTTCTTTTAGATTCTCCGATTTAACCATAGAATGAAGTTTCCTTCTAGGTTTCGGAAGTCAGTTCGGAGGCGCTCCTTGTAATAACCGAAATTCAGCCAAATAGACTCTTCCCTCGACTGGTCTCCACATTGACGTGGTAGGGGGACTGAGTACCTACCGGTAGAGCGGAGTTGGAGACTCTGGGTGCTCTTAGTATTGACTACCGGGGGGAAACTAAGAGGGACCTGTGGAAGGCGCAGCGGGTGGGCCAAGAGGGCTTGCCAAGCAATGCCAGGAGGGTCTTAGGCGGCGGGGGCAGGGGACACCTCCACGGAGGAGATTTAAGGAGATCTTCCTGGTTCTTGCCCGGGGGCGAGGTTTCAGTCGCTGCAACCCAGATACTGGCTCCACGCCTCTTTCTCAACAAGCGGCGGGCGTCGTCGGAAGATTTTTAGTGCGTATTACTGCTAGCGGTCGTCTACCGGTGGTGATTCCCACACACCCCTCTCGGTCCCCCTTTGGCCTTTACGCACTTTCTCCCACAGTGCGTAAAGACATTTTGTTACCGACGTAAAAAAAAGTAAACAGACCTTGTCCCGAATCGGAAGTCTAGAGCACAAGCAGGATAATTCTAGAAAAATAATTCGATCATTTTAATGCACATAGGACAGGACTTCCTGCAAAATCAAAGAAGGAAATAAGTAATTGTGCCTACACAGAGAAAATCCCATAAATTTAATACGTTATATATTACATCATATGAATCATCTAAGTTCTTGGTAATATCCACATTTATCCCCATTAAATGCAATTCTCAAGATACAAATACCGAAGTGATGATTGACTCGATATTATTTTTCCTGATAGTTTATTGAAAATATTTTTCATCTTATCGTTCTTATAAGTCTACTGCTGAATTTATCTCACCAATAGATTACAGAACTCAGTTTAACCTTGCTGGAATTAACGATTGACCTCTTTTTCTAAGTTGGACCTACCTACCTATTTGTACTTTTGGCCCCGGTATACGTACCCGTCAACAGCAAAATGGACATCTGACATGACCATTGACCAACCTTGGAACACATTTAAAACATTATATAAAAAGTGCTTTTAAACATCAAAATTGTTATGTGTAATTATCGCTTGCTCAGTGCCTCGGAAAGCACGTTAAACCGGTGTCCCGTATGTCTTGAACATCTGTGGCAGTCGTTATTCAGAATGACAGCTGGGTTAACTATAAAATGATGTTTCCCTCTGGGTTGCGGAGGTCAGACGGCAGACGCTCCATGTAATAACTGAAATTCAACCAAATCTTGTCCAACCAGTAAGCAGATCCTCCAGGATGCCAGAATGATTAAATATAATAGGTTGGGGAAAAAGTCTTTTCGTATTTTTGTATGAAAAGTCAAGACATTTTTTTCAAAGTTTATTTACATTTATTTACAATATATATGTACCGTTTTGTTGAATAACTTTCTGCCATTTTGTGGGCAGAGACATTATCCCGTTACTGTAGAAACTTTGGGACTTCTGATCAAAAAAACGGGACAAATAGTTTTGGCAGTCCTCTCTTGAGGTCAACCTTACAGAACCTAAAGAATTCTGCAGAGACCGAAACAGGTGAAAATCTGAAGGCGCAAGGTCAGGGCTATATGGTGGATGCACTAGGACCTCCCAGTCAAACTCTCTTAATTTTTGCTGAGTGGCTAAAGAAGTGTGTGGTCTAGCGTTATCGTGATGAAAGACCACACCCTTCCTGTTGATCAATTCCGGCCGTTTTCTCTCGACTGCTTCCTTTAATCTCATCAGTTGCTGGCAGTAAAGATCAGAATCGATGGTTTTGCCGGGCGGTAAAAGCTCATAATAAACAATGCCCTTCCAATCCCACCATACACACAGCATCACCTTATTTCGTGTTAGGCCAGGTTTGGCCACAGTCTGTGAAGCCTGGCCAACTTTCGACCACGACCTTTTTCGCACGTTCTTGTCGTACGTGATCCACTTTTCATCGCCAGTTATCAATCTCTTCAAAAACGGCTCGGTTTCATTACGTCTCAATAATGAATCGCAAATGAGTACACGGTTCATTAAGTTTCTTTGAGTGAGCTCGTGTGGCACCCAAATATCGAGCTTTTTTGTATAACCAGCTTTCTTCAAATGGGTCAAAACTGTTTTGTGGTCAATTCCCAGTTCTTCAGCTACATCGTAACTACTAATATGCCGATCTTGCTCCACTCTTTCAAAAATGCGTCCATTTTATTCGTAACAGGGCGACCAGAGCGAGGTGCATCTTTAACATCAAAATTTCCGGACTGAAAACGTTTGAACCAAATTTGTGCTACTCTTACTGACACTGCATCAGGTCCATAAACATCACAAATTTTTTTCACTGCTTGAGTGGCATTTTTGCCTTTTTTATAATAAAATTTTGAAATGTATCGAATTTCTTCATTAGATTCACTCATTTTAACGGAGAGAAAAACAAATGAAAAATAGCGGGAAACAACTTTTTTTTATTTTTTTCTTTTCTTTATAATGGAACCTTTTTAATGTTACCAAAACCAGCCAGACACAAATAGTACAGTCAAAAAAAATTTATAATAAGTTTATACCTACGTTATGCGAAAAGACTTTTTCCCCGACCTAATATAATTAAATTAATGTCATTTGACGAACAGTATCTTCAATACATGCCTTTTGGAACTGGCCTAGAATAGTGCCAACCCCTCACATCTCACGGTAACTCGTAAGAGACGGTGATCCTACCGGATGATATGCAGCTGCGTCATCCTGCGTACTGGCTGGAACTGCGATCACCTGCTCCTACCCAGTTTGGTGATTATGAGCAAATACCCCTAATATAATGTAATATATTGGGGAGGCTGTTAACAAATTGAGTCAGTATTGATGGACAACAAGATAAGGCTGCGTCCATAACATTGTATAAAGCTATGAACACATTATAGTTTTTCTGTAAATAATTCTAATTTGAAAGTAAGGTTATGTTGGCAATTTTCTCAATTTTGATGATAAGTTTGTTCATGATCAGCCTCCATTGATCCACTGCTGGACATAGGCCTCCAATGGCTCGCCACAAAACTTGATCTTCAGCTCTTCGTCTGCCACTACCTGTTTCTCAAGAAGTCCATTTGAGATCTCAGTATAGTCCCGCATCTTTACTGATGACTCAAGGGGTCTTAGGGGTTGAGACTTTATCACCACTCATTCTCATTTACTATGAATTATATATTATTAATATATCTTTACTTGAATATATCTTTACGTGAAGCACAGTTTACAGAGGTCAGTCCTTGGATGGGTGACCGTTTGTATGGCATTTTATATCGAGCGCTTCCGTGCTTCGGAAGGCACGTTAAGCCGTTGGCCCCGGCTATCACTAAATGTGGTAGTCGTTAAGCCCTGCTAGAGGCCTAAATGGGCGGCTTGATAAATTCTAACAGCAGGACGCCATACACCTGCCTCCGCCAATCCGCACTGGGTCCGCGTGGTGGAATATGACCCAATACCTCGCACCTTGGTATGTGAGAGGAGGCTCGTGCTCAGTAGTGGGACGTTGATGGGCTGAGATGATGATATCTTTACTTGACACTGGTTAAATCTACCAAGACGTGATCTTCACTGCAGAACACGTCTACATACAAACAAACATACATACATTCACGCCTGTTTTCCAGACAGAGGCAAATTATATACTCACACTTCGCCAATTATATAGTTTGTCCCACGTAATAGGTGGCGAGCCTCTTACCGCTTACCGGGAACTGTTCATAGAGTCTCGTCCGTTGATCGGCAGGTGCACCACTTGCAGGTGAGGTTGGCTTGGGCTTCCTAGGTCTTGATAGATCCCTGTACACCATACCTCAACATATCGCTCCTACGGCATATATGACCGGTGCATAGCCCTTTGAACTTAACCCTTTTGTTCTTTGTCGAATCACCTCATTTCTAAGCCGATCCTTTAAAGCAGCGTTTCCCAAACTTCGTTCTACTGTGACCCGGTAAATTTCAAACTCCTCCTTCGTGAACCACTTAAGTTTTTGAACCCACTGGAAACGGTATTGGGGAAAAAAAAAACACAGCTTTTGCTATTAGTTACAATACCTACAATCTGCCCGTCGAGTGATCATCATTGTCTCGCAAGTCAAGAATTTTTTTTTAATATCTTTTTTTTGACTCGATATTTTTTTTTTGGCGACCCAGCACCGAGTCGCGACCCACTTGGGAAACGCTTAAAGATAAGTTTGCTAAAATTTTAAAAATAATATTTTGCTCATTCATAAATATTTATCCTACCAAGACCTAAGGAGCCCAAGCTAACCTCACCTGCAAGTGGTGCACCTGCCGATCAACGGACGAGGTCCTGGCGAATATAACAGTGCCCGGAAAGCGGCAATAGGCTCGCCACCTATTACGTGGGACCAACTATAGGTATTACTGGCGAAGTATGCGCGTTTAATATGCCTCTGCATACCCCTTCGGAAAAAGGCGTGAATGTATGTATGTAATAAATAAAACCTTTAAATAAACAAACTGTTTAAGGAAATAAATATACGTTACATCAACGACACTTTAAGGAGATTCAAGAATTCAACTCGCGGTACATTTAACCTACATTTCGCTTCGTTACGTGAATACTTTATTAACGTACCGTATTTCCTCAAACGCGTAACGATGTAAAGTGTAGGGAATATCATTGAACATACGACGTTATTGACACTGAGCGCTGTAAATAGTATACTACTTTTGCTTAGATTTTTAAACATGCCAAAAGGTCTTATGTGTATAGGGTTTTAGCATAAGGATACAGCGTTTTGGAGTAAGCAGGAAATTTGCTCTCGTTTAAAAATGGTATACCACTTTTACGCTGACATTTGCACAGTGGAAAAACGACGTATGAAGCATTGGTTTTAATATGAAAATGTGACGTTTTTATTCTGTTTTGTTTATCGTGTTCGTTTTGAAAGGAGCATTCCTGACAATATTCGAAAGTCACTTTATTGCGAGGCTTTCCTTTACGAAATGTTCATATTAAACGCGGTAAATAAATGGTGTTCATTGCGAAATTCGGCAATGTCGGACCTCGATTTTGCTTTAGAGGATATTGCAGGCTTTTCAACCCTATTGAGTATAAAACTACTTATTTGAAGATACAACTTAAGCCATTAGAAAAGATGAAAGCGCGAACAGTGCATTTCGGAAGACACTTAGGGATGGCGAAACACACTTTCTGCCTAGTAGGCTTAGTTTCTGTGGACGGTGGGTAATGGATAACTCGCCCTCCGTCCGCCTACTAAAGACGACAGGTCGCGTCGACAGCGCGTTCGTGTTCCACGCGCGCTTCAAAGATATGTTAGAACACTGAGGGGCCCCCAAGAAAGGGGCCAAATCTGACAGGGTTGCGGGACTGTTCGAAAGGGTTTCCGCAGCCTGCTGGGGGGCTGAGCATCTCCCGGTAGGGTGCAGGAGGCGCTAGGGAAAAGGTAACACCCAGAGATTGGCGACTTTGAGCGCCCTTAGTACTGACTACCGGAGGGGAAACTAAGAGGGACCTGTGGAGGGCGCAGTGGGCGTGTCAAGAGGGCCCCTCAAGCAGCACCAGGAGGGTCTTAGGATGTGAGGCAGGGGGCCCTGCCGTCTAACCATAGACCCTCCGAGAAGTCGGCCACACACGCTATGGTCGCACAAGGAGGTAGGAGGGGCGCGTCCACTGCGTCTCTCTGAGGAGGTCCAACCAGAGCTGCAACCCAGGTACTGGCACTCCGCCTCTTTCTCAACAAGCGGCGGGCGTCGTCGGAAGATTTTTAGTGGGTATTACTGCTGGCAGTCGTGTCTGCCGGTGGTGAGTCTCACACCCCCTCTTTCGGCCCCCCTTTGGCCGGAAGTCAGCGCGTAAATGCATTTTGTTACCGACATAAAACAATAAAAAGCCTTAGTGTGCTACAGGCTCAAGAAGGAACATGGATGGTTTTTAGTCAGTAAAAGTCTGACACACCCTTCCGCTTCACCCACAGCGGAAGACGGTTGAAGATTTTTCATCCGAATAAAAAAGGCTCAGTATGTGTAGAAGGTTTATACAATACTATCAATAATAAAACATTCAATCGGTAAGCAGAGGCTTATAATACGCCCACACTTCGCCAATTTAGTTGTTGGTCCCAAGTAATAGGGGCGAGCTTATTGCCGCTTACCGGAAACTTCTGTGTTTGCCAGAGCTTCGAAATTGAAGCTTAATGTCTGCCATTTTGTTCTATTTTTAGAAGGCAGTGTGTAAATGCATTTTGCATAAAAAAAAGGTGAAGTTGGTTTGGACTCCAAAGATGATGGTACAATCCCTTTACACCCTGTAATCCCTACCAAAACTTCAATATTGTAATCCAAGGTGTAAAATATGTAATATGTACACAGATATCGATGCAAGGTAAGAAAGTTTTTTTTCTGCATTCCAGAAAACAACAACTTACAAGGAACTACCCCCCGCAGTGGGAGGAGGGAGACAATGCCTCCGCATATCACACACCTAGTGTGTGTAGTTATGTTGGGCTTGACTTTAGTATGGCAACTGAAATCTCTTACAACGAAAGTGCCTGAAATATTTTTCATAGCAAAATCAACCTGCGTCATAAAGATGTAGTAAAATACCCCGAAGGAAAATTAATCATAAGGAAAACGCTTAATAAATCTATGATATTATTTCCATTGAGAAGAAGGAAGTATTGTGGAATTTATTTCATGGTAATTTTATACTGTTGTTATGTTGTTGTGATAAACCACTTTTAATTGATACTAAGTGACTTCATCATATTATTATCCTAGAATTATCCCGATTGTCCTAGAAATAAATTAAAAAATTATAATTAAATTAAATTAAAATTAAATTTAATATATATATACATTTATTCAAGTTTGGCTCCATAGAGCTCTTATGTCATACTTATAAACTAACGCGCCCATTCACTGCGGGCGGGAGCTTGATCGTAAAAGAACGGACAAGAAAATCGTCAAGGTTGGTTTTTTTCTCCCGCCAGTTACAATTAAAATACATAATATTAAAACATAAAGCTTAGGGCCCAGGGTCTGCTTACTGGTTATAACAGATTTGGCTGAAATTCAGTTATTATATGGAAAGTCTGACCTCCGAAACCCAGAGAGAAACGTCATTCTATGGTCAAATCAGCTGCCAGGCTATTAGAAGGCACTGACTCCTGTAACGACAGCGATAGATGTTCCTTACAGCCGGGACCAACTTTCGGAGGCACGGAGCAAGCGATCAATTGTTACTAAGTGACTTGCATCACGCTTTAACCTAGGGCTACAATATGTCGACTTATTGCAAAGAGTTTCATCGAAACGGTTCTACATTTGAACATCATCATCATCATATCAACCTTATAAAGTCCACTTACATTGGCCTCCCCTTAGATAACGTTCTTTACTATGTTTTAAATAATAAAATAGAAAAAAATAATATTATAAAAAAATTGTTATGTTTTAAGATCAGCAGGATGATTTACATTTATCAATTTTTTACAAACAAACTTGAAATTCAATCATTTTTAACAACAATAAAGGGGATATTTTTATGAGCCGTACCATAATCAAAAAATCAAAGAAAATAGATTCTTTGTCAGTATTTGTCAAGGTTTGCTAGTTTATTTGTCTGTTTGCGTTAGTTTTTCAGTTGACATTCATAACCACTCAACTGTCGCTTATTAGCTTTATGAAGCCAAACTTGACTTTCGATAATGAATAATTTATTGATTCAGGCGTTACTTTGCGGAAATCTATTGTAAGCAAGTGATGGATTAAAAATATCTTCAAAAGAGTCACTCTCGTTTTAGCGACATCGTTGTTCTTAGGCTCCTATCTTACCTGAACATGCCCTGTGTACGGCGGAACACGTGTCGTGTTGAATTGTTTCTCGATTTTTCGGGAAATTATACTTAGTAGCGCGGGATTTGTTACAAATTTTTTAATCCATTACATGCTTTCGATAACGAATCCTTATACCAGCCTTATAAAGTCCACTGCTCATCATTGGCTCCCATAGGTTGCATTCTATTGAAAGAAAGAAAGAAATAATTTATTCTGTGACACATGATACATTGGTTTACAATAATACAAAAATAAAAATTAATATACACATGTGGCACCGAAAAGGCTTATACTCAGCATATGCCGAGGGGTCACTATGGCCCCGCGGCGCTGGTCTTCCGTACAAGCCTATAAATACTACGTAAGTAGGACAAACTTAAAACTATGCGCACCAAAGTTAAACATTTCAACATATAAAATTTTGCATACATAAAACGACAAAACACCACTTAAACGTACAATTTGTTAAAAATATATACTTATATATTTTTATTTTGTTAATAATACGGCTATAACAAAAAATCAAATAAACAAGAAAACATTAGAGCACACGAGACAACTAAATAAACTTAACTGAATACTCTTCTGGGAACATAATAAATGACTTCTATAAAGCGCACGGAACGATCTCACAGTTCAAGGGTATATAACCATAATCAGCACGCTGGGCAGGCGGGTTGGTGATCGCAGTTCCAGCCAGTACGCAGGATGACGCTGTTGCCCATCATCCGGTAACATTTCTCTTCGTCGACTCTTACGACTCCCCGTGAGATGAGAGGGGGTGGGACTATTCTAGGCCGGTACCAAACGGCACTGATCCTGTATGTTGAGCACAATCTTGATTTTCATGAAACAACTCGGTCAGCCATCCAAGGACTGACCTCTGTGGACCCTGCTACACATCGGTGATCTGGTACGAGATACAAGCGCTTAATACATATTTACACCCCTCATTATTTATTTATTTCATTTAAAAAGTATTTATAATTTTATGCAGTAAAATGCCAACATAAACTCTTTCAAGTTTTACCGGGCATCAGTGTTGTCGACTTAATTACAATACCAATACTAGCCGATGAGTATACAACTGTTGCAATTTTGTAGTTGCAGGTTTCATAAATAACTAACAATAAAAAGTAATAAATTAAAAATATCAAAATACACGAAATCAAGCATTAAAAGACAAAGTAGAAGCCACGGGGGCCACGGGGCACAACTAGCCAACTCCTCCAGTCAGTCGCTGTGCAAATCACCGAGGTACGCACCTATGGTTAGTGTACTGAACAAGCAAGCGATAAGCGCCGTGGTAAACAGAGATCACATCCTTCCACTTTCTATGATCATGGCACACACTCATGCAACTGGGTATGGAACGTCATTTAATCAGGCTGTCATGAGTGGGTGCGCTTATTACCTTGTGGTCATTTCACGGTATGGAGCGCTCTCATTTGTTAGGTCTTTGGTGTATAGGTGTGTATAGGGATCCTTTTTTTGTTATTTACGTCGGTAACAAAATACATTTAAACACTGTCTCCCGGCCCAAGGGGGAGACCGGGAGGCGGTGTTGGACTCTTTGCGGCAGACGCGACCGCCGCAATCCTACCCACTAAAATCTTCCAACGACGCCCGCCGCTGTTGAAAAAAGGGCGGGAGGCCAGCACCAAGGGATTTGTAGTTTCTGGCACCACGCCCGCGGCCAACGTCACCCGGATCAGAACCGGGAGGACCTCCTCAGGGAGGCGCAGTGTGTCGGGCCCCCCTACCTCCTTGTGCGGCCATGACGTGACTGGCCGACTTCTGGGGGGGTCTATACTAGACAGAAGGGGCCCCCTGCCCCCGCCGCCTAAGACCCCTCGGGCGCGGTCGGACGGGCCCTCCTGGCCCGCCCGCCATCCATCGCCTCCCATGCCGTCTCGCTGTCGACCATCTTTCGCATGATGGTCAGCAGCGAGAGAGCCACTCCACTCAGGGCCGCGCCCAACGTCGACCGCGGCCCCGCCCACGCAGGGCATGCCACCAAAGTGTGCTGCGCAGTGTCCACCGCACAGTCACAATGGTGGCAACACCGGGTCGACTCCCCCCCGGCGACGTCACACAGATACTTCCCGAAGCACCCGTGCCTGGAAAGTACCTGCGTGAGCCGGAAGGTCATCGACCCCCACCGTCCTACCAACACCTAAGGAGTGCAAGCCAACCTCACCTCAAAGCGTCGATATTTCGAACATTAATGTGTAATAACGGTGGATTATTAACCGTTTAGTATTTGTGAACGTTCATGAGTGTTGGTAAATTAAACAAAATAGTGCAACATAACTTTTAAAATTCTATGTGAGATCTCAGCATAGTCCCACATCTTTACTGAGGACTCAAGGTGGAGGGCATCTCATTTGCCATTTCTTATTTTTATCACCAAACGTGCTAAACGCACAAAGCCATTATTTAAAAGAAAAAAAACTTAATGAAGCTTAAACTATTAAAATAATATGTTTAAGCACTTTCGACCTTACACATGATAATGACGACCATCTTTATATGACGCAAGATCGCAATAGTAGATAAAGTTAAGCATTTAAGTAATTGTAAGTTCAAAATCCCTTGTTTAGACCAATTGATAACACTTTCTACGTACGATTGTCACATATAAGTTATTGCACGCGAAAACTTGTGTCATTCTAAGATTGACAGCGCGGGAAGGCGGTATATTGTCATAGACGCATCGAGCGAAAAAGTTTCGCGTTAAAAACTTTTTTAAATTATTTTATAGTGTGAAGTGAAAAGAGGTAGAAAAAGACATACAGTTTGCTGTTAAAAATAACGTTGTTTTGTTGAAAGTCGACAGTTAGTGCAAAGTTTTCATTGCCAAGCGTCAGAAAGGAGATAAATGTAAGTGTCATAAAAACAAAAGTGTATTGTAAACAGGTTCAATATATAATCTTATTTTCTTTATCTTATAACAACGTGTCCAGTGTGGCATGTCAGGGACAAATGAGTTTTAGTGCAAAACCTTCTTGGAATAATATTTAAACAAAACTTTCATTGCCTTTGGTTTTTTTTACTTGAGATAAAACGGTTTTAGGGTAAAACCTTCTTCGATAATATTTTAAAACCCAAATTAGGTTTACTTTTTTTTAAAATAAAAACTTTTTTCATGTTAATCTAAGTTTGTTTTACGTAATATTAAATGTTGATATTGAATGTTGATATGACTATTTTTAATTTTATTTATTTCCTTGTCTTCAAATGAGTAACTACCATAAAAAGCATTAGAAGGCACTATGGGATATTGGCTATTAATAATATAAGAGTTAATATAAAAGAAATAGGTATTTTAAGCGGGGCGTGAAAAGGATTTAAGGCAGTCCGTCATCATGCCATGGGTGGGTACGTTTGTTGCCGTGATGTTTACGGTATGGGGAGACTCTTTACTATCAGGCAGGTTATAATGACGTTAAATCACATTAAAAAAGGATCATAAGTGAGATCTTTTATATTATAATAAAAAGACATTATTTGTTTGCGAGTTTTAAAAAATTGCACGATCAAAATCAGAAAAATCTAAATTAAATTTTTTTTAATGTTACCACGTCATAATGACTGCATCCTGCCTGATGGTAAGCAGTAGATGCAGTCCAAATAAAAAATGAAAGCGCTTCATACTGTTAAATAAGCACGGTACAAAGCGCATCCACTCATGACGGCCTGCTAAAATGCCGTTTCACGCCCCGCTTAAAAGACATTTAAGTTAAGACGTCTTGCATTTAAAAAAAGATCCTAATTGCGATTTTCTATGTCATATTAAAAGGACATTATTAGGTTGCGACTTAAAAAAAATGCAGGATAAAAGTCAGAAAAATCTAAATTAAATTTATTTATTCAGGTTTGTCTCAATAAAGCTCTTATAAATGGCATCTTATAAACTAACGCGCGTTTTATTGCTAAGATAATTATGGACATACTGATTCAGAGTATATGCCAGTTTCAAGTAATTTGACAAATCAAGTTATTTATACATTTACAGCAATTTTGACATTTAGTCACAATGAAAGTCAAGTCTAGTCAAGTGAAAGTCAGACTGCAGTAACGTACTTTACTAGATTTTCTATAGAGTTTTGGAGTCATCACGGAAAGCGAAATTCACAGCAATAGACCACTTTCCTACACTTGTGTACGTTGGCGGAGAAGTTATGTCTAAAAACCCACAAAATTTACACAAAAAAACTTGAATTTACATTAGTTTTGGAAAATAAAACCATTGCAGCTATGTTGACGCCAAAACTCCCTTATTTACTTCTAGAAAAAATTACGTCTCATAAAATGTATATTATATTGTTCGAAAGAAATGAATTGATTATGTACTTTTGACGTGACAACGTCTTATAAATTAGTTTGCCGGGTGACACTTCAAGAAACTGCGTTACGCTCCGCTCACGTTATGCGGTCACAATGAGAGCGAGTGAGAGGCACGCGTCCCTTCCACTCGGGCATGGTTATATGGCATACTCGGCCCGCCTAAGAGCGAGAGAGACAGACATAAATATAATTCTTTGTATAAATAAATGTTTTAAATTGTTACTATTATTTCATCCTTCTTCCTACTATACGAATGAATATTCACATTAAAATTATTTTACCACTCAAAGTCGTTGTCACGTAAAACTTTCGCCCGTATACCGACTTTACAGGCAACGAACTTTTTAACACACTTATTATTTCATACAATATCATCATATCTTTAGCCCAAAATACCGGCGCCTTGTGGCTTTTTTCACGTTGGCGCCAAAAACGACCTGACGCGTTTAATTTTTTATCTTTTTTTTACTTTATAAATACGTGTGCAGTTTGTAAGGTAACGACAAATGAGTTTTAGAGTGTCTTGCACAACGGTCACTAATACTGATTAGTGCTACATATTATTATATTTAAATCATCGTTCTGTCGCTGTCAACTTCAAACAAATGACTGAAATGCAGTGAACTTTAGTGCAAGCCGGCCTTAGTGCAAAACCTTTTTGGAATAATATTTAAAAAACATTTTTAACAGGGACTGAACTTTTTTTTTTGAGTTCTTGGCGGGAAAGTGAAGCGTCATGTCTGCAGTTTTGTTTTATTTTCAAAAATTTGTGATATTTCTTACATTAATGTGTAATTATATAATATTAATATATCACTTACTTGACACTGGCTAAATGTGCTAGACGCACAAAGCCATTATTTAAATGGAAGAAGAACTTTTTTGAGCTCTATTGAGCGTAATAAATAACGTTGACTATGACTTTACATTATAAAACAAAATTATTTATCTATTGTTTTTCTGAGATTACAACTTTCAATACACATAAATCTTCATAATAAATGTATATACAGTACATAGATACATAAGTGCATATATAACTCACGACCATAGACCTCATTTGTGGTGGGACAGGAACCATGCTACAACTATTAAAAAAGATCTGTATAATTTTAGCAAAGTTCACTTGTAGCACAGAGATCTGAAGATGACATTCATACATTCACGCCTGTTTCCCCGAAGAGGTAGGCAGAGGCATATTATACGCCTACACTTCGCCAATTATATAGTTGATCCCACGTTTGCGAGCCTATTGTCGCTTACCGGGCACTGTTATGTTCGCCAGAGCCTCGTCCGTTGATCGGCAGGTGCGCCACTTGCAGGGGAGGTTGGTTGGGCTCCTCAGGTCTTGGTAGGATCCCTTTACTAGTGGTATAAAAGAAATATATCGTCTAAATCTCGCTACCCTTTTCCCATGCTTTGAATATGTCTAAGTAGGTTATATTATTCCTGATATGTAATACATACATACGTAATATCACGCCTGTCTGAGCCGCGATAGCCCAGTTAAATTCAGAGGGTTTCGGGTTCAAACCCTAGCGCACCTATGACATAAGTTACGCTCGTAACTATCGCTTGGTCCGTGCCTCGGAAAGCACGTTAAGCCGTTGGTCCCGGCTGTCATGAACATCTATGGCAGTCGTTATTAGGACGTCAGTGCTTTCTAAACACCGGACAGCTGTTTTAAACATAGAATGATGTTTATAATAATAATAATACAATATTTATTGGTGCACCATACAATTAAAAATTAAAACTAAAAACAATTAATAAATGTTTATATGATGCACCAAAATGACCCAACTCAGCATGTTTCTTTTTGGGTTGCGGAGGTCAGACTACAGTCGCTCCATGTAATAACTGAAATTCGGCCAAATCTGGTTAAACCAGTTAACAGACCCTGGGCACTAAGCTTAAGTCTAGGGCAACTGGGATAATGCTAGGATACGATGATAGTGGTGATAATAACACGCCCGTGAGACATGCCACAGGCATATTATACGCCCACGTTTCGCCTATTATATTATTGGTCCCACTTAATAGGTGGCGAGCCTATTGCCGCTTACTGGGACCGATATGTCATTGTATTATCAAAGATTGTATTTAAAGCATATCCCTTTTTCAACATTAAAAACTAATCTCGACAAGCCCTCATAGCATGTTAATTAAAATATTCAATCATATACCAAATTACATAAAAAATATAAATAATCTTTCGCTTTTTACTAAAACTTTGAAGACATCCTTAATTAAAAAATGCTATTATAATATGCAGGAATTTTTCGATAATAAAATCAATTAATCTATATAAATAAATAATTATATTGTTATTCTTTAATGTCTTAAATTTTTGTAAGTCACCTAGGACGCAGGCACTTAGTAGGTCCTTTGTTATGTTGCTATGCCCTTACAGGGCGGCACATTGTATCTATCCATATTTGTATCAACCTACTTCCATGTGACATGCAATAAATGATTTGTACCTATTTGTATTTGTACAAATAATATTTAAGAGAGTTAGCAGTGTCGCCAATAGATTAAGTTAAGCTGATAGTTTATTAACAGTAAATTATTTTCCGTCTTGAGTCTGCTGGAAGAAATTCCTTTTAGAGATAAGCAGTGCCGTTGGACATGTCATTCATAACTTCTGTGTTCCTGTATGTTCCTATGCATAAATTGTTAAATACATAAACTTCAACGTAAATTTGAATTACAAATCCTAAACGTCACAAGATTTTATTTACATGTTGATATATAATTATGTGCATTAATTGTAAGTATATAAAAGTGATTGTTTACCCTTGAAATAATAATTCCATCCTGGAAAAACTAGGTGACAAATTGCAGTTATTGCAGTTCTAATAAAACTGTTAGAAACTCCGGTCTGTTCATTTATTCATCATTTCAGCCTCATAAGTCCACTGCTCAAAACTAGCCTCCCCAATTGTACAATATTCACCATACATCAAACCATAAATTGTTATGCGGTAGGTAGGTGACGTTTAATATTAATAGTTAGCAATATAGATGTCGCTGTACACTTTTGAATCGCGCAAGTATTATGTATTTACGTTTGCATATATAACTCGGCAACGCATGTCTCATGCCACCTTTTTTTTTTGACAGTTAAAGTACATTAGTAATTAGGTAAGATAGAAAAAGTAAACAGTAAAAAAAGTATTCTTTATTTGTCTTTATTATTTTGTTTAAAAACATATTTATTATTGCTTTTTGCGGTTTCTATCAAATCAGTATCTCTACTAAATAATTGCACAGGTTCTTTACAGTCTATATTTTATTAAAGTCCAATCCCAAATCATGCTAAAAAAGTGTATTTTCGTATAGTTTATTGTTTTCATAAAGTATAAAGTACAATTACTTGAAATAAAGTACAATACTTTATAATAAAGTACGGATGGTAACCCGAGTCTCATCTCCAAAAAAGGCTCCGTGTGAATGAGCCTTTTATTCATGACTCTTCTGAGTTATTCACCATTAGATTACAGTTTATTTCGATATTTGACCTAGTTCAGCACGCTGGACAGGCGAATTAGTGATCGCAGTTCCAGCCAGTACACAGGATGACGCTGCTGCCCATCATCCGGTTGGATTTCTCTTCGTCGACTCTTAAGACTCCCCGTGAGATGAGAGGGAGTACTCCTACACTGTTCAGGTCAACCAAGATATGTAGTTACTGTTACTGGTCCGACCAGTTCTTTAGAATGGTTATTAGTGCCATAAGCACAGGTCTAGAGTCTAGACCTAGGTGTTATAAATTTATTGTTTAATCCTACATCATTATCTCAACCATTAGAACCCCACGGCTGAACATAGGCATCCCCCATTTTCCATTTCGATCGATCCGAGCTGCCTGCATCCACCAGCTTCCCGCCGTTTTGCCCAGATCATCTGCCTATTACAGATGTCAATGCGAGACATTTTAACAGTTTAAATAGAGTCTTAGTTAATTAAACAAATGTCCTCTAACAAGCAAAACCATATGCAATTCTTGTCAACTAAGATGACAAGTTACGGTCACTGGTCAGACCAGTTCTCTAGAATGTTCATTAGTTCCATAAACATAGGTCTAGAGTCTAGACCTACGGCAACGTAATCATGTACCTGAGAAATAGTACTTAATGATGCAGCCATTCTCGGGTCTTGATGTAATGCCTTAAAATTTTTCATCGAATTCACGTGAAAATAATAATTGAAGGTAGATACATAATTAAAAGATGGATAGATAAATTCATGTAAAATAAAAAGTCTTTGTCTTTAACCCTTTATTGCACGAAATATAAAAAAATGTACAAAAAAAAAACACAAAAACACATAGTGGGCACACCTTATCGCTAAGAGCGATCTCTTCCAGGCAACCTTTGTAACACGTAAAATAAATGCAACCAAATTGGTAGCGCACAACTTATAGAAAACAAAAAACTAAACAGTAACAAACGAAAAATAAACATCACAATTAAATTTAAGAGAAAAAAAATGACAAAAACAATTTAAAAAAAAGAAAACGAACTCATAACAAAGCTCATAGGACTTCTTGGCGGGAAAGTGAATCGTCATTTTTGCAGTTTTGATTTATTTTCAAAAATTTGGTATAATATTTCAAATTCTCTCAAGAAGTCCATGTGATATCTCAGTATAGTCCCACATCTTTACTGAGGACTCAAGGGGCTTAGGGGGAGGGCATCTCATTTAGCATCTTCATTTACTATAATTTACATATCTCTTATTTGACACTGGCTAAATGTAAAAAGCGCACGAAGCTATTATTTAAAAGAAAAAAAAGCTCATAAGGAATCATATACCTTAGAAATAGTACTTAATGTTATGGCCATTTTAGGGTTACTAATGTAAAGACGTAAGTCGTTTCATCGATCTCTGCGAAAGGAAAATAATAATAATCCTTCATTGCTAATTCACAATCTTCCCTTGCAATCACTGTAAAATTGTGCCACGTTTCGAGAGCTATATTTTTTTTTTAGGCTGCATCGACTGCGTACCATTGCGATGCGATGGTAATTATGACGGTTCACGAAGCCAGATCCAAGCCAGTTCAAATCCTTAAATCATTTTAATTCTATATGTAGTACATAATATCAATACATACATTCACGCCTGTTTCCCCAAAAGGGTAGGCCATATTGAAACCAAAAAAAAATTTCTGTGTTCCGTTAGTCGATATAACTTTCTGCATTAGCTCCGTGAACCTAACATTCCTAAGACGACCTATTGAATAAGGATTTTAATGTGACTAGGTTAGTCATAAAATAATCCTGCCAGATGATATATCCGTTTCTAATTATGATAATGTTAATGACCCTCATAGCTTTAACCAGCCTAGCGGCACTAGGTAGTCGATATCGATCATTGAAGTTAAGCAGAGCTTATAAAGGTCAGTCTTTGGATGGGTGGCCGTTTGACATCGAGGGCTTTCATGCTCCTGTCTCAGTCATACTATATCGTTAAAACATGTTAGAGACCTGGTTAAGCGGCTTGATAAATTCTAACCTATAGGCTTAGGTGTATAGGGATCCAAACAACATTTTAGAAGCCCAAGCCAACTTCAACGGACGAGGTTCTTGCAAACATATACATTCCTGGCAATCGGGTCACCACTTATCACGTGGGTTCAACAATAAAATTGATGAAATGTAGGCTTATAAATTCAAATTCAAATTCATATTCATTTATTCAAGTTTGGCTCAAAAGAGCTCTTATGAACGTCAAAAACCCTATGTGATGGAATCAGAAATGAGGATATCCGTAGGAGAACTAGAGTGACCGACATAGCGAGGCGAGGTTGTAAGCTGAAGTGGCAGTGGACGGGGCACATAGCTCGAAGAACCGACTACCGTTGGGGCGTTAAGGCTTATCAGTGGCGACCGCGAACCGCCAAACGTAATAACGTACGGCCTTCCACGCGATGGACCGATGATCTATATAATATGCCTGCTTACTCCTTCGGATAAACAGGCGGGATTCTATAAATGAAAAATTGTAATAGCCGTACGCACCTGCCTCCGTCATTTCTGAATCGCGCAAACAGAATGTCGACGCATTAATCTTCCGTGAATACCATAAATTCTTATGCTTAATCAATCAGGAAGTACATAATGGTAATAGGTACAGGATAGACGGAAGGTTAGAATACCTTAGAAAATAGAAAAACTTATACTAGCAAATAATGTTTTTAATAGATTTCAGGAAATTTTATGCATTGTGTATATTGTCAATGTTAATAGTATAGAAAACATTATTTTTTTAATATTTCAAAATATTATTATTTTTTTATCATCCTAAAGAATTTCGTGGGTTTGTTAGACTACCTTGCGCAATTCACACACTCTCTCACTTTCGCTTTTAAAATATTAGTACATATAGACAAGCGGCCCCTCGCGACTTTGTTCGTGTGCCCCAGAGGTACTTTGTTATTTTTAAGTTAAAATGTAGCTTAAATAGGTCTTTATGACATCAGCTGTCTGCCACTGAAAATCTCTACAAAAATTTTTAGCTGCTTCAGAAATAAAAAGATTGACAAAAAAGAAAATTTATTAATACAATATATCGTTAAATGAATTTCAATTAAACCAAAAAAGTAAGGATTTATTTTTATTTTATAACATTTAATCGTGACCATAACCAACTTAATCATCATCTCAGGCATATGGCGTCAGCCTAATGTACAAAATTTTATAAAATTTAATTTTTAATGCCATCTAGTGTACATTTTCGGTATTAAGATACCCAAGCGAAAGCAAGAGGAAGAATCGATAGCGTTTGGAATATTTCTCAAGTTCTATAAATTAATATTTAATTAGTTATGAACGAACTGGAATAACACCTATATTCAATTAGTGCCTTTACTATGAAAAATAATAAATGGTAAATATTTATTATTTTTCATAGTTCTTCCTATTAAAGTTGTTAAAAGGACATAAGCAGTTTGAAAATTAGGCAGACGCTTTAGTAACGGTAATTAATGTAGATTTTCAAATTGTTAAATAAACTATAGATATTGATTGATTATATTTTGTTACAGAACCCAAAATGGACGTAGAGAACTTCAATTGTAAGATGAGAATATCTCAATGCGTGGAGAGTGAGCTGATGTCCATTGAACGCCCTTTGAAGGTCACGCAGTAAGTATCCAACCAAGACCTAAGGAGCCCTTTTTTTTTTTGATTTACGTCGGTAACAAAACTGTCTCCCGGCCAAAGGGGGACCGAAAGAGGTGTGTGGGACTCCCCACTGGCAGACACGACCGCTAGCAGTAATACCCACTAAAAATCTTCCGACGACGCCCGCCGCTTATTGAGAAAGAGGCGGGGGGCCAGTACCTGGGTTGCAGCTCTGACACCCCGCCTGCGGTCACCCCGACCAAAACCGGGAGGACCTCCTCAGAGAGACGCAGTGAACGCGCCCTTCCTATCTCCTCGTGCGACCATAGCGTGTGTGGCCACTTTCTCGGAGGGTCTATGTTTAGACAGTAGGGGCCCTCTGCCCCCGCTACCTAAGACCCACCTGGCCCGCCAACTGCGCCCTCTGCAGGTCCCCCGGTTTCCCCCGGTGGTCAGTACTAAGGGCACCCAGAATCACCGGTGTTACCTTTTCCCGGCCTCCGGTAGATACTCAGCCCCCCCACCACCCCAAGGTGGAGACCTGTTCGGAGGGGACTAAAGAAGCCCTTTTTATCCCCGGTAAAAAAATGCTGTTTACGCACTGCCTCCCGGCCAAAGGGGGGACTAAGAGGGGACTGTGGGGCTCACTGCGGTAGGGGCCCCCTGCCCCCGCCGGAGCGAGAGCGGATCTCGCTCCCTCCCCCGCTCCGTGGCCTCCTTCTTCACGACATCACCACTTCGCAGAAGGAGGCCATCGCTTCCCACGCCGTCTCGCTGTCGACCATCATTCGCATGATGAACGGCAACGAGAGGGCGACTTCACCCAAGGCCGCGGTAAGCGTAATAATTTATAGGTTACATACATATATAGACATACAATTTGCGGTTCTGTGGCCTCGGCAAAAAAATGTATTAATGGCAGTATTTCTAAACAGGTTAACTATATAATTCTTAAAGGTTTATGTTATTTCAATTGTAACTTACTGCAGATTTAGTATAAGTAATTGTCGAATATTAGAATATAATTATTGCATGCTGTGCTTATAACTAGTAGGGGAAATTTGAATTTCGTGTTATAAATTAAGCTCACAATAATGTATGTAACTAATTGTATCCAGTATTATAAGCCAAAAAAAAAAAAAAACAAACACGCCTGTTTCCCTAAATAATTATAAGCCAACATTATTATTGTAGGTCCCACTTAATAGGTGGCGAGCCTATTCCCGCTCATAGTGAACTTTTATGTTGGCCAGAGCCTTGTCCAGCAGGTGAACCACTTGCAGGTAAGGTTGGCTTGGACTTCTAAGATATTGGTAGGAACCCAACACACCTCCCATTTGTAAACTTGACTTGGTATGTAAATTACTTAATAAATTTTTAATATTTTTCATACTCTTTATCTTAAGAAGACTGCAGACATCTGGGGCAATTCCATCGTAGTTACCAAGCTTAGTAGTTATTGTTTCGGTGGCGCACAGTTTAGCTATTATATTTAATAAATGATTCATCATCATCTCAGCCCATAAACGTCCCACTACTGAGCACGAGCCTCCTCTTACATACCAAGGTGCGAGGGTATTGGGTCATACTCCACCACGCGGACCCAGTGCGGATTGGCGGAGGCAGGTGTGTGGCGTCCTGCTGTTAGAATTTATTAAGCCGCCCATTTGGATTTAGTGATAACCGGGACCAACGGCTTAACGTGCCTTCCGAAGCACGGAAGCGCTTGAATCCAAATGCCACACAAACGAGCACCCATCCAAGAACTGACCTCTGTAAACTCTGCTGTACTTCGGTGATCGTTTCCGACCACCTAGCACCGCAGAGCTACAACCGTTTTCTGTGATGGAGATACAAGATACGTGTTTTTGTTTCAGAGTAATCACTGGCTTAGAGAGGCTAGTGGAGGAGCTACACAGGGTGTTCTCGAGTGACCACGTCAATGTACAGGATGTTCAAAACCTTATGGTGGCATACAAATCCGACCCCAAAGATTGGAAAAAATATGCTAAGTTCGATCGTTACAAGTTAGTATATACATACATACATAATATCACGCCTGTTTCCCCGAAGGGGTAGGCAGAGGCATATTGTATGCCCACATAACGCCAACTATATTGTTGGTCCCACGTAACAGGCGGCAAGCCAATTGCCGCTTACCGGGCACTGTTATGTTCGCCAGAGCCTCGTCCGTTGATCGGCAGGTGCACCACTTGCAGGTGATGTTGCCTTGGGCTCCTCAGATCTTGGTAGGATCCCTATGCTCAGAGGCAGGCTCTGGGCTCATGGCTGGGATCATGCAAAAGATGGTCGACAGCGTGACGGCGTGGGAGGCGATGGCCTCCTTCTGCGAAGTGGTGATGTCGCAGAAGGAGGCCGCGGAGCGGGAGAGGGAGCGGGATCCGCTTTCTCTCCGGCTACGCCGTTGGCGCAGGCGGCGGGGGCAGGGGGCCCCTTCCGTCTCGCCATAGACTCCCCCCCCCCGAAGTCGGCCAGTTACGCCATGGCCGCACATAGAGGTAGGGGGGGCGCTGCAAATTGCGCCTTCCTGAGGAGGTCTCCCCGGTTCTGGTCCGGGGGACGTTGGCCGCGGGCGGGGTACCAGAAGCTACAAACCCGGGCACTGGTGCCTCGCCCCTTTTCAACAGCGGTGGGCGTCGTCTGAAGTTTTTTAGTGGGTAGGACTGCGGTGGTCGCGTCGGCCGCAGTGAGCCCCACACCCCCTCTCGGTCTCCCCCTTTTGGCCGGGAGACAGTGCGTAAGCAGCATTTTTTTACAGACGAAAATAAAAAAAAAAAAAAAATAATGGTAGGATCCCTATACACCCGAATAGTAGACATAATATTTCCTTAGACAGTTCACTGAACGCCATCTAGGCTTGTACCGTGTTTATATCACAAGTAATAAACAACTAAATATATATATATATTTTATTTTATTTTTGAAGATAAGGTAAAAGTAAAAATAAAAAGATCGTCATATCGATCGTCAATTCTTCGGAAAATACTCGATTGGTTTTTGTTTCACTGTTTTTATTTTAACTTATATTTATATAAACAAAAAAAAATATTAAGTTTACGTTTATTTGCATTATCTTGTGAATTCCAGTAGGAATTTTTCTATTAGTCTTAAACATTAATTCTTAAAATTGCTTTCGTAAACTTAGTAAAAATTTCAAATATCATGCGTGTTTAAAATTATTTCATGCGTATATCAACGTTTATCTGCTATTTTTTGTGACAATACGCGTCACAATGTCAGTTTATAATAAATAACATTGTTGGAAATAACAGAATAATACATACGCCAAACTGGTGAGGGAGGCGTGGTTATGTTTAGTTCGGATTAAAAAGTTATCTTAATCGCTAAAAGCCATATCATTTTAGAACATCTCGGCGGGAAAGTGAAGCGTCATATCTGCAGTTTTTGTTTTATTTTCTAAAATTTGTGACATTCCGAACATTAATGTGTTCTAACTCTGGATAAATAACCGTTAAGTGTTTGTGAACGTACATAAGTGTTAGAAAATGAAACTAAACAGTACAACATCATTTATCAATTTCCGCCGCCTCACCGCTTCAATCCAAACTCTACCATGGACATCGTTCGACTTCGTTCGACTTTGTCCGACTTCGTCCGACTTCGTTCAACCTATGCCCTGTAATATAAACAAGTCAATTTGCAGGTACACTAGAAACTTGGTGGATGCTGGTAATGGTGCCTTCAACATCATGATCCTCTGCTGGGGTCCAGGCCACGCCTCTGCTATCCACGACCATGCTGACTCTCATTGCTTCATGAAGCTGCTTAGTGGGAGCTTGGAGGAAGTAAGGTAGGTTATCTTTGGCTTTTTTTGGTTTCACGTTGCTGATTCTCATTCCTTTAAAAAATTCTTTACTGAAATCTTGGAAGAAATAAAAATACAATAGGGGGTATAGGAATCCAACATCTGAGAAAACCGATCTCATCTGCTAGTGGTGCTCATGCCGATCAACAGACGAAGCACTGGCAGATGAGAAAGTTATAAAATTCTTTATTGATTCTTGCAAGTAATAAACATACAATAGGGGGTATAGGAATCCAACATCTGAGAAAACCAATCTCACCTGCTAGTGGTGCACATGCCGATCAACAGACAACACACTGGCAGATGAAAAATTTATAAAATTCTATATTGATTCTTGCAAGTAATAAACATACAATAAGGGGTATAGGCATCCAACATCTGAGAAACCCAATCTCACCTGCTAGTGGTGCACATGCCGATCAACAGACAACACACTGGCAGATGAAAAATTTATAAAATTCTATATTGATTCTTGCAAGTAATAAACATACAATAAGGGGTATAGGCATCCAACATCTGAGAAACCCAATCTCACCTGCTAGTGGTGCACATGCCGATCAACAGACAACACACTGGCAGATGAAAAATTTATAAAATTCTATATTGATTCTTGCAAGTAATAAACATACAATAAGGGGTATAGGCATCCAACATCTGAGAAACCCAATCTCACCTGCTAGTGGTGCACATGCCGATCAACAGACAACACACTGGCAGATGAAAAATTTATAAAATTCTATATTGATTCTTGCAAGTAATAAACATACAATAAGGGGTATAGGCATCCAACATCTGAGAAACCCAATCTCACCTGCTAGTGGTGCACATGCCGATCAACAGACAAAGCATTGACAGATGAAAAAGTTCTCGGTAAGCGCCAGTAGGCTCGCTCGTAACAAATATGTTTGCCAGAGCTCCGTCCGGTAATTGGCAGGAGAGATTGGCTTGGGCTCGTAGGATGATGGTAGGATCATTTCTGGCACATAGATCTCTAGATGAACCGTGTCAAATGCTGTGAAAAATTAACCACTGTTAAATTTATTTTAACATTCATTGCGGGTTTTGTATAAACGCTTTTAATTCGTGCTAGTACAAATGGTTCAATGGATTCTGAAAAGTGGAAAATTGTAAAGATAGCAATAGATTTTGAATTACATAATCAAAGGCCTGCTTACAGATATTTTTGTTACACTAGAAAACAATTTAATTTTTATGTGATTAGAAATTATCTAATCTCGTTACTGAGCTGCAAAAATATTGTGATAATCTTAATATTTTCCAATGTTTGTGTAAGTTCGTTGGCCTTGAGCTGTTTCTAATCTATATTTATGCTAAAGACATGCCAAAATTAATTAAATATTTACATAAAGTACATATTTCTTATTCAAGGTGGGCAGGGAACAGTATTTGAAAGGGGTCTATATAGGTGTATAGGGACCCAACTAAGACCGATCACTATTTAAAGATATGGAAAGACTCGGATTAAAAAGGGGATTTGTAATTGTTCAGGTTAGCTTCTCTATTTTCTCTTATAATTTTAATATTTTTATCTGCATGCAAGCATGCAGCATGCAGCATGCTTGCCGAGGCACACGGATGCCACACAGCTGCAACCACCAATCCCTCTCACTCGTGAGAGGAGGGCTGAGGATGGAGTATGATCTAAAGTCACACTCTACCATTGCGGATAGGCTGCGAGTAGATTTTTTACAGGGCCCGATTTATTAGTGACAGGGCCCGATTTATTAGTGACAGGGCCCGATTTATTAGTGACAGGGTCGTACTCAGTAGGCGGATGCGACGTTATCTAAATATCTTATAATCCTACTCCTCAAGAGAAGTGCGTGAACACCAGCGCTGTGAAAGATCAGATCGTGCATAAGCTAAGTCCAACTGTTTTCTTACATACATACATACACGCCTGTTTCCTCGAAGGGGTAGGCAGAGGCATATTTCACGCCCACACTTCTCCAATTATATTGTTGGTTCCACGTAATAGGTGGCGACCCTATTGCTGCTTACCAGGCCTTGTTATGTTCGCCAGAGCCTTGTCCGTTGATCGGCAGGTGCATCACTTGCAGGTGAGGTTGGCTTGGGCTCCTTAGGTCTTGGTAGGAACCCTATACACCCGGTTTTCTGTACACTGTTTTCTTAAGTCATCATTATCCCAGCCCATGATCGTTCTACTACTGAGCTCGGGCACTCTTCCTTTTACGAACAAAGACCAGACCAACCAACAAAGACCACGAAGACTCAATGCGGATTGGCGAAGAGAGATTTTTTTATAAGCACCGATTTTTATTAATTTAAATACCATGTCATATTTATAAATGTAAGGTGTGTGAGGATCCTATCAATATCTTAGGAGTCCAAGCCAACCTCACCTGCAAGTGGTACACCTGGCGACTAACGGACGAGGCTCTTTTAAGTTTAGGTTTTAGGCAAACTTTAAAACTCCCAGTATGACTCGCCACCTATTACGTAGGACCAACAATAATAAATTAAACAAATAAACCTTTTTAAGAAAGCTTTTATTGAAATGCCTTAAAGAAAGGGAAATAAATTAAAAAAGGTTTTTTTTGTTTAATTTATGTATTACTTTTTAGTCATCTCTAGCTAGGTTTATCAGTCTGTTCATCTCATTCAAAGCATCATTGTTGCAAGGTTCAACCAGCCCTTTTATTTGATACCCATATTGTAGCAATGCATTAAAAATGACTGTTCCGCCATCTTGGATCGTCCGCCATATTGAATTAAGAATGACGTCACATTACTTTTCGATTCACTCTCAACAAGCCCTTTCATTTGATACCCATATTGTAGAAATGCATTAAAAATGACTGTTCCGCCATCTTGGATCGTCCGCCATATTGAATTTAGAATGACGTCACACAACTAATCGTGTATTGTCATCCAATCTAAACGTGCATACAAAATTTCAGCTTTATCGGTTGAGAGTATAGTCTGCTTCAAAATCGGGTCGCAAGATTCCACCGGAACATCCGTACATACATACATTGCAAGTTAAATAAAGGCTTTTAAAAATGACGAAATGTGGCTTTTGCTTACCTCTCAGGGGAAAAACCCGTGATTGTATGTATGTAATTAATCGTTAGTTATTTATACATATCTATGTAATTTATAAATTCTTGACAACAATAATAATGTTTTGACTTGATACGCGATAAACTGTAGGTCACAAGGCCAGAACCGAATGTCGGAAAAGTTATCTTTAAAAAAGTAGTCTGGCCTGACAATTAAATATGTATTTTTGCCCAAATAAGGCGATGTAAGACGACGACTAACCAACCAACTATATGACACAACTTACCTTATTTAAAGCTAAGTAGATACCCACGATAAATTACTTTTAAATTGCTACAACATTATTATTATCACCATATTCTCATGCTCGTATAACTTAAAAAATAAAGTTATTTTCTTCTTTTATTTTAAATCTTGTGACTGCAGAATACAGGTTTTTGTAGATTTGTCAAATTATTTTACTACTAAGTAAATTTTCTTGTAACTGGCGGGAGAAAAAACTAACCTTGACGATTTTCTTGCCCGTTCTTTTACGATCAAGCTCCCGCCCGCAGTGAATGGGCGCGCTAGTTTTTAAATTTTGACGTTCATAAGAGCTCTTTTGAGCCAAACTTGAATAAATGAATATGAATTTATCCAGTTAGATTGAATTCAGGATTACATTCACGCCTGTTTCCTCGAAAGGGTAGGCAGAGGCCTATACGCCTACGCTTCGCCAATTACATTGTTGTTTTACATTACATTGCTGCTTACAGAAACTGTTATGTTAATTTACTTAAAAAAATTAATTTATTACATTTAAGGCTACTAACAAAACATACACCAAAAATGAACATAACAAATACAGTTAATCCTTAACAGCTAAGTGCTGTTTACCCACAAGTCACCACGGCATGCATTGACATAAAAAATAAGAAGATATATACAAACTATTTTACTTATAAAAACACAAAAAAGACTCATGGCAGATTGACCTCATATCGTATTATTAAAGGAGTTAAAGATGGTTTTCTGAAATCTCGGCAAGTCTTTGGAGAAAATATCGATGTAAAATTTTTTGACTACATCATTATACCCAAACTGAAGCCGGTTTAAAGTAGCATAATGACCCAATTTTAGACCCTTTAGCTCCTATTGTAGGAGTGTATTTTGCTTGGACGTAGTAAGTTATAGGGTGCGCTAATATTAATTTGATGCACCAAAGATAGGCAGCCTAGAACTCCGCCTACTAACGTGTTCTGTTTATTGCATAATTAATTGAATCGGAGCCTAATAACGTCTGACTATTGAGCTTAGCTCATTGTGCTTCGGCACGTTAAGCCGTTGGTCCCGGTTATCACTAAATGTGGTAGTCGTTAAGCCATGTTAGACGCCTAATGGGCGGCTTGATAAATTCTAACAGCAGGACGCGATATACCTGCCTCCGCCAATCCGCACTGGGTCAGCGTGGTGGAGTATGACCCAATACCCTCACACCTTGATATGTGAGTGGAGGCTCGTGCTCAGTAGAGGGACGTTGATGGGCTGAAATGTGATTGAGCTCAGTCCTCTCAAAAAACAAGATGGGAGAGTAATTTAGGTCATTCGGGCCAGAAATGTTGATAAAAAATTCATTAATTCAGTTTATCTGAAATATTTAATCAACTGTGTTGCACGGGCTGCGGACGGATTCCTTTTTGTCTTCTTTAAGAATAGACTTACTCGATTAGATTTGCCAGTGTCAAGTAAGGGGTCATCCATAAAATACGTCACACAAATTTCGTAAAGTTTTGACCTCCCCTCCGTCCTTGTCACAGCTGGTCACACTAGTAAGACTCCCTCCTCTATAGTGTGATGTCACATATTTTGCAATTATACAGCAAGAAATAATTACATTAAAACAGCAGTTCTTTAATTTTTAATAGGACCTGGATTTTGAAATGTGACGTCACGAAATTTAGAATTCCATTCCCCTTGTCCACACCATGTCACACTTTGTTAACCCCCTCCCAGCCTCTCAACGTGTGACGTTATTTAGGGATAGCCCCTAATTAGATAATTAACGTTATTTGCCACAATGTGCAGCGTTTTTGTCATTTAGTCACAGTTAAAGTCGTGTCCAGTAAAGCTCGTCACAGTAAAATATAAGTCCTGCCCCAGTAAAGTAATGCAAACTTTAGTAGAGGTTTCTATGGATTTCTTTGATTCCATCAACAAAATAGAAAATAACAATTCACTGCAATATACTACTTTCCTACACTTGCATACGTTGCTAAAGAAGTTATGTCTTTCACTATATTTAAACACTAGCGGTCGCCCGCGGCTCCGCCCGCGTGGATGTCTGTTACCGCTGCAAAATGCCTACCCAGAAAAGACATGGTCAGCAAAATGATTCCCAGGTCAATTCACAGACATCAACACTAACATCGACGACGCAGGCTGCATAGATTGTCTTTACGTGGATGTTAAAGTTGTTAATAATGAAAATATTTAAATGTTTTTAATACTAAGTTTTCACTCTTACCGGCAGTCCCGGAGTGCAACCCGTGGTTTTGGGATAGATAACTAAAGCGATTATTGTAGAGCTTCTCTATAAACAACATTTGACGTTAATTTATTTTTAGGTAACAAAATAAACTGATGGTCCCGACCCGTGATAGGGCGCCGTGCAGCAAAAATCGTAATATTTTAATTCGCCTTAACTACAAAACCAAACGTCCAATTTTAATCATTCAAAGACCAAATATTATCTACATAAACTGCACTTATTGATATTTTGATAAGTTTTAATCGCATTAGTAAAATGAAAGCGTTTAAATGAAGTCAAAAAAAAAATTCAATATTTTTAAATTAAAATAAATGGTTGTTGTGCCTCACTCGACATAGATAGGTAACGTGTGTTGCGGATTTTTTTGTAGATATTTATAAGATCTACAACTAATTCACACATTTTGTGTTTCTATATTTTATAATTTAGGCAGCGTACGCAAAATGAGTAACTTACACTTTGTGTCCGATGAACCCAAATATCTTACGGAAACCTATTTTTTTCCAAAATAAAATTTAGCCTATGTTACTCGTGGATAATGAAGCTTTTAAATGGTGAAAGATTTTTTGAAATCGGTGCAGTAGTTTTTGAGCATATTCATTACAAACAAACATAGTTATCTTTTTTATAATATTAGTTTAGATTATAATATTTTTTTCTTTATAATTATTATTCTCTTCATAATATTAGTTTAGATAAAAACTTATATTTACTCTAGTTTTTGAAAATATAACCATTGCTATGTATCTTTTTTTGCATTGATGTCAAAACTCCCTGATTTTCTTCTAGAAAAAATTACGTCTTATAAAAATGTTTATTGTTCGAAATAAATGAATTGAATAGATACTTTTTAAAACACTTAGTAAGTTATTACATACCATATCATCATACCCTAGCATTATCCCGGTTGCCCTAGACTTAAGCTTAGGGCCCAGGGTCAACTTCAGTTATTACATGTAAAGTAAAATAAAGTAAAAAAATATTTAGAGAAAACAAGAAACTCACAGGCTATGCTCTTTTAAATATATCCATTGGTTTGGTACTTGAAGCGACTGACCTCCACAACTTAAAGGGAAACATCATTCTATGGTTTAAAACAGTTGTCAGAATATTAGAAGGCACTGACTTCCTAAAAACGACTTCCATAGATGTTCATGACAGCCGGGACCAACGGCTTAACGTGCTTTTCGAGGCACAGAGCAAGTGATAATTACGCTATTAACTTCGAAAAGTTAAAGGACAAAGGTATAGTCAACAGGGTTTGAACCCTAGATACTCTGAATTTAAAGGCAGGTGGTCTCGCCACTGGGCTATCGTCGCTCCTAATTAGTTATTACATACAATATAATTATAAAATAATAATATGGTCATATCTATGTAAATATTACTAAATCTGTCTCTGTATGCAAGTGTTTACGCGTATGTCTATAGCGTATTAAACGAATGATGGAAATGATAATGTTATTTTAGTATTTGCTATACGCGAGAAGTGTAGGCTATTTTTCATTATATATACGTGACGTCAAGCTCACAGATCAACTATCTTCACTAATAATAGATAGAGATAATGTTTGTTTGTTTATGCGTATATCGTATATCTTAGGGTGCGTCCACATCTAGCAATAGCCGCGAATACGCAGCTTGCAACCGGCTCGCGAGCTGCGCACGCGCTGCACGCATGCAGTCGCTGCTGTTTAGTATGCCTCTCGTGAGCGACTGCCGTCTGACCTCCGCAACCCAGAGAGAAACATTTTTCTATGGTTAAACCAGCTGTCAGTATGTTAGAAGGCAGTGACTTCCTAATAACGACTGGCGTAGATGTTCATGACAGCCGGGACCAACGGCTTAACGTGCTTCCCGAGGCACGGAGCAAGCGATTATTACGCACATAATTTCGAAAAGTAATAGGTGCGCCACCAGGGTTTGAACCTGTGACCCTCTGAATTTAAAGGCAAGTGGTCTCGCCCCTGGGCTATCGAAGCTCCTCAGGCCAGACATAAGGTGGTACAATTCTTTAGACTCGTGCCGAGTGGCAGTGTTACTACTAATAACGACTGCCGTAGATGTTCATGATAGCCGGGACCAACGGCTTAACGTGCTTCACGAGGCACGGAGCAAGCAATAATTACGCACATAACTTCGTACAAATGTTTCAGACATGAGGGGGTACAATTCATTGGATGAGTTACTGCCACTCGGCACGAGTCTAAAGAATAATTATTGTTATAATCTAGGTACATTCAACCGGTTACCTTGCCTTGAAAAGGAAGCTGATAGTGGCATAATAAGCTCTTGATTCATTATATTATTTACATACATACATAATATCACGCCTGTTTCCCCGAAGGGGTAGGCAGAGGCATATTATTTAGAGCACTTGTTTTCTAGAGAATTTGTCTGAACTGCATCCACTGCCATCAAGGCAGAATGTGGTCACTGTGAAATAACCAAAATATGTTCTGATGACACACATACAGTCATGCCTGTTTCCACGAAGGGGTAGGCATAGGCATTTTATACGCCAACACTTCGCCAGTTATATAGTTGGTCACACGTAATTGGTGGCGAGCCTATTGCCGTTTACCGGGCACTGTTATGTTGTCCGTTGATAGGCAGGTGCACCACTTGCAGGTGGAGTTGCCTTGGGCTCCTGAGATCTTGGTAGGAGTCCTATACATATTAGCCTTATTATTTTATTTATTCTCCCCCCCTGGTCCGCCTGCTGCGCCCTCCTTGTCTCTCTTGGTTTCCCTCCCGGTAGTCAGTACTAAGCGCACCCTGAGTCGCCAACCTCTGGGTGTTACCTTTGCCTGGCCTCCCCCCCGCACTAAAGTGGAGACCTGTAAGCTTAAGGCGGCTAGGCTGGTCTGCTATCGGGGTAATGCTAGGATATTTCGATGATGTCATTTAACGTCCGATATGACGTAATACTGTGTTATATGAAATCGCAACTGTACGCCCAAGAGGCAGACCACAGCTAGATCTAAGCCTGTACTGTAACACCTATCCTGTAACCTGTGTTCGCAATAAACTATTTTGTATTGATTTGGTTTGATTTTGATCCGCGCTCTGCTCCTGAGTTCGCGAGTTCGATTCCCACACAGGACAAATCTTTGTGTGCATAAACATGAATATTTGTAGTGGTCTGGGTGTTTTCCTATGTACAAAATACAAAAGTATTTATGTATGTTTATCCGTTATTTAGTATCCATAACACAAGCTCTTAATGATAATTATCTTGGATCTAAATAATTGGTGTAATTGTTATAAAATACTTATTTATATTAACAATCTAATAGGAAGTTTACGGCTAGCTTTATTAACTTTACGATTGGCAACCGTCACTGATCCCTTCTCAATAATATTACGATAATTGATAGATACTTAAAGTCGATGCAATGAAAACACATGATGTAAACAAAACAGACTATTAGTCGTGCCTAGGTACCAGTTTATTTACATATGTATCTTTTAATATCACAATCACCCATTTTGCGGACACTCAACGCACTTAATGCCATCCTGGATGCAGCACCCGACTGTGATTTGTTTGCGGATGCATGGCCTGAGATTTTGTCAGTGGGTCTGAGGTCTTGTGAGAGAATGGGATAAAAGAAGTTTTTATGTGTGAGATTTAAATATCATATTTAACTTTTACTGTTTTTGATAATAAGTGTAATTTGTGTATTCCGTTCTGATTAAATAAATAAATTAAGTCTACCTAGCACTACTTGACTGTGATGGTTCCCTAAGTGCATTTTTTATTTTAAAATAAAAACAAGTATTATATATCAGAGTCGTGATATTTTTATTGTATTGTAAAGAAGACATGTTCCGGTTAAGTATGGAATAAAATACCTGTCAAATGACTCCAACGGCTCCGACGACAGGCCATTACTCTTTTCATGAAATTTTCCATGACTTTTGCAAGGAGATGTCGCCAGTTATATAGATATATATGTACATGTGGCTGTATCTCATCGAAGACGCGTTGGATTTCCGATGTAAGCTCAGGAGTTGTTTCGGGTTTATTAGACATTGATCTCTTCTTAATATCTGAAAATATATTTAGGGACAAAGTATTTCTGCAGCTTAAAGGTATGGATAGAAATGTGTAGTTGATAAATGTAAACGTAATTCGTCTATTTTGTAAATTTATTTCATCTGTATTGTTATTGACGTGCCAAAATCTTATAATTCGATAAAGCCGGCTGCACGCACGAAAAAACATGACTCATGCGGCGTTACCTCGTTCTGAGGCGTTCCATGTAAGGCTTGAAGTGCAAGCGAGAGCGCGGAACGAGCGACAAAGAAGCACAATCGGCCTTTGCGTTCGGCAACGTTCGACATCCGTCTCTCTCCTACTTGAGTGAGCGATGCGTCTGCGTGGACAGACAGCTGCTGCTTTATTAAATAAATGAAATTAAAATTTTCTTTTGAAAAATGCTATCATTCCATCAGTATTTTCCTGACGTTGTCACGTTCAACTATCGTCATAAAACCGAATTAATTTTTTATGTATTTTTTGTTTAATAATGTTATTTTTCTTTTTTAATGCACAGTTAAAATGATTATTATGTGAATAACGCTATTGGTTACATTATAAGTAACTGTAAGTGTGGGATTTATATGTAAGCTTTATAGTGTAATTGTTTGTTGTTCCAAATAAATAAATTAGCATAGCCCTTGATTTTACAATAAAAAAAAATTACACGGCGTTAAATCGCACGTTCTTGGCGGCCAGTTGACATCCAAAATTTCATAAGAAAATGTGTTCTGGAAATCGTTGCTGCAATAAGTCGATTGTTTCATGCGCGTCGTGCGATAAAATGAAAAAGTACATTCTTACTGAAACACCCTTTATATTTATGGTATCTACATTGCATCACCGACAAAGTTTCTTCTTGGGAGCCTCGGGTTTAACTTGCTGGAAAAAAATGAAATGAAATGAAAAAGTATTTATTTAGTTTTCTTAGCAATGATTACATAGTATTCTACGTCTACCAAACTGTACAACAGTTTGTTGGCAGATGTAACTCCCTTAATAAAAATGTTAAATAACCTAAGATGATTTACTTTTTCAAATTTTACAACTTATCGATCTAATTAAATAAAAAAAATACAAAAATTCAAGATATTACTTACTAAATAGGTTTTTACAAAATAAATGCAATAAGTACTTTTTAAGCTTACTTTTAAATATCTTTTTAGTAATACTTTTGCTTTCCAAATCACAGGGTAAACAATTATAAACTGTAGGAACTATAAAATTACTACACCTACGTCCGTAGTAATTATTACAAACTGGTACTTCAAGATACTTCGTACTTACAATTCTTTGGAGACGGACGTATGGTTTATTGATCTTAAATTCATTTTTACCATAATGTTCCAGCGCTATTAATGACACTGTTCTCTCATGGAAGTCCAATGGGACAAGCATCAAATCACAATAATGTGCAAAATATTTCGTGGTAGGATCGCTGACTTAGATTTACTTACACTTAAATATTTTTTGTATTTTTAATTGTTTGTTTGCAAGTAAATCTAAGCTTCTTGATTTTAGTATAGGTAATTATATTTTGATTATTTTTTTATAATTTTGACGTTTTCAAGTAAGTACTATGTAATAGTTTATGAAATAAAAAGTTTTGAATTTTTTGAATTTTTGACTAGTGTCATTTATTCGTTCCCAATAACTACTATCGTAGCAGAAGGCATTTGCAGTAACATCCTGCCGAACAGTGGCTCGGCGCCAATCACCTATACCACGCAACCTTTCATCACTCAATGCTCTTCTAGATACCAATCCTGAATGTGACCTGTTTGCGGATGAATGGTCGAAAATTTTGTCGGACTGCCTGAGTTATTGTGAAAGAAAGGTATGAATGTGTGCGTGTATATCTTTATGTAACTTGTGTCTATTACAGTTAATTTTATTTTAACATTATCTAATTATTTTGTATAAATTTTATCTGATTAATTTAATTATTGTTGCTGAGTTTAGTTTTGTAAGTGTTGAATTGTATTTTTGAAATTGATTGTTATCTTTAATTACTGTAATTGGTTTTGTACACCGTTTTAATTAAAGTACAGAAAATAGATAAAAAATTAATCATGAAAAATTTAGGGCTTATTACGAAACATCCATTCGTACCTAAAACTAATCACCCCACAGATTATAAAGAATTACGTCCAATTAGCATTTTAAATTATTTGTCTAAAATACTAGAAAAGGCCATTTGTTTGCAATTAACTAAATACTTAGAAGTCAATAACATTATACCAAAACGACAATCAGGTTTTAGGAAAAATCATTCTACAGCTACCGCACTTCTTGACGTCATAGACGATGTGTTGGCTGCACGTGATAGGGGTGAGGGAACTATATTAACTCTGTTAGATCTGTCCCGGGCATTCGACACAATTAATATACCTCTCTTACTTGCTAAATGCTCTTTTTATGGTTTTAACGATATAGCAATAAAAATCTTTCATAGTTATCTAACAGAACGTTTTCAAAAAGTTGAGATTACTAAATCCAGTGGTTTGAGTTCTATGTCAAGTACTTTAGCAGTGAGGAGTGGTGTGCCGCAAGGCTCAATTCTTGGTCCTATTCTCTTTATTTTATACATTGCTGATATGGAAAGTAGTATTCATAGTTGTAAGTGTCACTTTTATGCTGATGATATTCAATTATATATTTCATGTAATCCAAAATCGACTACCCAAGGAGCAAATCAACTTAATCAAGATCTATATCGTATTTCTGTCTGGTGTAATGCCAATAGCCTGGTTTTAAATCCTTCCAAATCCAAATATTTAGTTCTGGGTTCAAAATTTCAAATACATAATATCACAACGTTAAATCCTCATATCAGCGTACAAGGTACTCAAATAGAACGGGTATCAGAAGCACGCAATCTTGGCCTCCTAATGGATGGAATGCTTCAATTTGAAAACCATATTCTTCAAACTGTTCGTTCTTGTTATTATAGGTTATCAGTCCTATATAGAATGCGCGCTTATCTGTCTGTTGACATTCGCATTAAACTGTGTGAAGCACTTATTCTTTCAAAATTAAATTATGTAGATACCGTTTTCGGAAAATGTTTGCTATCACGAACGCAAAAAATTTTACAACGTGTTCAAAATGCGTGTGTCCGTTATTGTTTCCATGTACCTCATCGAGCCCACATTACGCCTTTTCTTAACAAAAACGACATGTTTAACATGACTGCTAGACGTAACTTACATTTTTCATCTCTTCTCTTTGGTATAATTATAAACAAGCAACCCCCTTATTTGTTTGAAAAGCTCAAGTTTTCTCAGTCTCTGGTTCGATCTGCAACGCGTTTAACCTGTCCTTCACATAGAACGGCCGCTTTTCGTGGCAGCTTTCGTTACGCCGCCACGAAATGTTGGAACAATTTACCTCCACCCGTCCGTAACTCAGTTTCTATTGGTGCTTTTAAATATAAATTAAAAAAATATTTACGTATTACTTAATGCTGTCGATCTCTCTATTATCTTTAATAAAAATTAAAAATCTTTTCAACTCAAATCAAACTGTGTTTGTTCTATGTTATTTAATCTTAAGTTAGAAAATTTCATATGATATACATAAGTAAGTGTGATTCTGATGTAACTCACTACTTTTATTACTTTTACTACTTTAACTTTTCATTTAATTGTATTTTGTGGTTTGAATATTTTGTTTTATTGTTAAGTTTTTGCCTTTTGTGTGGCTGTTGCACACGTAAGTTATAAGGTCTCCACGGAAGACCAGCGCTGTTGTGGCCCTCCACTGCAGCACATGCTGAGTGGAGTCCTTTTTAGGCATACTATATGTAAACTGTGTAAAAATTGTTTACTGATTTGAATACTGTTTTTTGTTTATACATTGTTTAACTAATAATAAATATTATAATAAATATTCTCTTACAATCACACCAATTCTTTAGTTCCAAGATAAGTATCACTAAGAACTTGTGTTATGGATACTAAAGAACGGATAAACATACTTAAATACTTTTTTTTTTGTAAATTCATACTAAATATACATAGGAAAACACCCAGACCAGAACAAATATTCATGTTCATGCACACAAAGATTTGTCCTGTGTGAGAATCGAACCCACGACCTCTGGAGTGAAGTGCAGGTATACTGACCTCCACGCCAAATCGGTGCCCCCTTCATGTTTATAACAAAATGTTTTGTTATTAGTAATTTAATTAGATAAATGATAGTTTATTTTCATTAAATACTAGTTACAGTTGGTAACAATAACAGTTTTGACGTCAAGCACAATCATAAATATGGTTCATTGTTAATAATATACTATGTTTAAACCAAAATAAAATACAGATATGGCGATAAGAACATGTATAATATATATAGGGGTCGCGTTTAACACAAAGTACGATATGAATATCCTACTAATATTATAAACGTGAAAGTTTGTATGTGTGGATGGATGTTTGTTACTCTTTCACGCAAAAACTACTGGAGCGATTGTGATGAAACTATGTACGTGTATAGCTGCAGTCCTGGACTAACATATAGGACACTCTTTATCCCGATATTTCCACGGGAACGGGGACCACGCGGGTAAAACCGCAGGGCGGTGCTAGTATACTAATATTATAAATAAGACAGTTTGTTCGTCAACTATACAAAAACAGTAAAATATAGTTAAAACAAAAAGATACACTTTCAATTCAATTCAATGTTGATTGCACTCCATAACGTTTTACATAAGGTCTTACATCTACACAAGTTACAATTATGGACCCTGTTGGGCACGGCAAACTTAGGAGAGAGGAAGCATAGGTACTATAGGTCTTTCCTTACAATTTTACATAAAGATTAAATAGTTCACAACATCAATGTCCTAAATCAAAATATAACCATTATTGGTAACTTAATTTTATGAGTAAGTAGGATATATTTTAATAAGGTATTTAAGGTTTAGGGTACTTTTAACCTACCCTTACTCTAAAACCTTCTGGTTTTGATAAAGGAAGGTCTTACGTCGTCTTCCTCTTCCAGCTTCCATTCACTTGTCCATCATAAACCACTTTCGTCTACTTTCTTTCATCCTCTTAACATGACCAAACCATTCAAGCATACTTATCTCAATTCTTTTCACTATATCTTCTATACACCAGCATTAGCCCTTATCACTTTATTCCGAATCCTATCACTCAATTTCACACCCAAGCATACTTCTGAGTGCTCTCATCTGTAAAAAAAGAAAAAACATAAGCAAACCCGCAGGCGGCATGTAGTATGTAATAAATTAACGCTAGATACTTAAAGAACCTCGATTTAGTTATTACTACAGAAAGTTCGTTCGCATCTTTATGGAATATTCTACTGCTTAGTTACAGTCAAAGTAGATAACCGGTCAAATCCAGTTTAGTCTGGAAATACTCCAAGGTCATCATTTTAGTCGTATGTATTCCAATGCTGAACATTAGCCTTCCCAATAGATTACATTATATTGGGGGTATTTGCCCATAATCAAAATGCTGGGCAGGCGGGTTGGTGATCGCAGTTCCAGCCAGTATGCAGGATGACGCTGTCTATCTATAATGGTTATGCGATGGCTATCAGAGTATTCAATAACATTCCAAATGAAATAAAACTCCTGCCATATAACAGATATAAAACGGTTTTAAGGCAATGGTTAATGGAAAAGAGCTTTTACTCTATAAATGATTTTTTAAATATGATATAAATATAGCTAATCTAGTCCTAACAATAGTTATAAGAAATGTAAAAATTATGATATTAAAATTAATTAAATAAATAATTTTATGAAGTAGGAACAATCAATGTAACCTTTCTTTAGGATTTAAGTTTGCATGCTATGTAATAATGCAGCTAAATAGGCAGAGCTCAAATAGTTATAATAAGATCCACAATATGTAACCCTATTTATGGCAAATAAATGAATATGAATATGAATATCATCGGTAAAAATTTCTCTTTGTCGACTCTTACGAATCCCCGTGAGATAAGAGGGAGTAACCCTACGCTGTTCTGATCAGCCAAGATATGTAGTTACTGTTACTGGTCCGACCAGTTCTCTAGAATGCTGCCTATCATCCGATTGAATTTCTCCTTGTTGACTCTGGTGGCTCCCTGTGAGTTTAGAGGTGGTGGCACTTTTTGTTTTGTTTTTCGTAACAAAATGCATTTACGCACTGCCTTCCGCCCAAGGGGGACCGCAAGGGGGTGTGGGACTCACCACCGGCAGATGCGACTGCCAGCAGTAATACCCACTAAAAATCTTCCGACTACGCCCGCCGCTTGCTGAGAAAAAGGCGGGGGCCAGTACCTGTTATGCAGCATCTGGCACCCCGCCTGTGGCCAACGTCCCCTGGACCAAAATCGGGAGGACCTCCTCAGAGAGGCGCAGTGAATGCGCCCCTCCTACCCCCTTGTGCGACCATAGCGTGTGTGGCCGACTTCTCGGAGGGTAAGACAGCAGGGGCCCCCTGCCCCCGCTGCATAAGACCCTCCTGGCGCTAGTTAACGGGTCCTTCTGGCCCACAGGTCCCTCTTAGTTTGCCCCTCGGTAGTCAGTACTAAGGGCACCCAGAGTCGCTAACTTCTGGGTGTTACCTTTGCCCTGGCGCCCTTTGCGCCCCACCGGGAGGTACTCAGCCCCCCACCACGACTAGGTGAAGACCAGCCCCGGGGAAGAGGGGGTGGCATCATTCTAAGCCGATCCAACACGACCCTGGCAATTTTCGAAGCTAAATAAGCCATAGATGATGTTTCCCTCTGAATTTGAAGGCCATGTTGGTCTCGCCTCTGGACTATCGCCACCAGATTTGCCTTCCTCATTTTCACTGGTAACGCGCGATAATATCATATCAATGAAGCGTAAAATGGTACATTTAATAATCTGTTTTGTTTACATCATGTGTTTTCGTTGCATCGACTAGGTATTAATTTATCGTAATATTATTGAGAAGAAATATCAGTGACAGTTGCTATATGTAAAGTAAATAAGTCTAAGTCTAGCGATGACGCTTGTCTTAGTTTGCGTGACTTGTAAGTATAAAAATTGAAAAAAAAGGTACTCTTTCTTAATAATTATCTTAATATGGATTGACTCCAAATTCAAATTCATTTATTCAAGTTTGGCTCAAAAGAGCTCTTATGAACGTCAAAATTTAAAACTAGCGCGCCCATTCACTGCGGGCGAGAGCTTGATCGTAAAACAACGGGCAAGAAAATCGTAAAGGTTAGTTTTTTCTCCCGCCAGTTACAAGAAAATGTACTTAGTAGTATAACAATTTGACAAGTCTACAAAAACATGTGTTCTGCAATCACAAGATTTAATATAAAAGAAGAAAAAAAACATTTTCTTTAAGTTATACGAGCATGATTACGAATAAGCATAGACATGAGCAGACCAGTCCCCACTGGCGGCACCAGACGCATAAACCAGCCATCGTTTCACTCAACCATATTTTAGGGAACGTAACGACCCGACGACGCATGACGCCACCACCGCAAAGACATTTAAGTGAGCATGACGTACTCAAGCTACAGGATAAAAGAATTTTAACAAAAATAACATTATATTGATGAAATCCATTAGAGTAGTTCTTTGATAGATGAAAGATTATATGGCAGATAAAAATGCTTGGGATTAAACTGCCGTTTCATACAGGCTATTCAAATATGAATGACTTAAAACATGAATATTGTTAATGTTTTATTTTGCATTGTGATTATCACAGACAAATTATGATTGTATTTTAAGTACCTAACGAATTGATAATTGAAATAGCCTGTGAGTTTCTTGCCAGTTCTTCTTAAAGAGCGGTAACTCGGAACTGGCACTTATATTCACTTGCACTTACATTTTTTTGTTTAGTTGCATGTAAGCAAATCGAAGCTTTGTAATTTTAGTGTAATCATAATAGTTTATGACACAAAATTGTTAACAAAAGTTAACTAATGTGGAGAACATTATTTCACTCCTGCAATAAACTTTGGAGCAATTGTTCATGTTTATGAAATTACAATGCTTTTTATGTCCGGAGGTATGAGATAGCAAAGAAATTAAAATTGCTAATGTTAAGAATTGGAATACGCGCATATATTTTTTTGGAACATAAATATTTTTTTAAATAACAATAATAAGATATGGGCGATACCATAAATCAAGAAAAGAGAGAAAAAAAAAAAAGTGAATTAACTTTTATTCTATTTTACGTACTTAATGGCTTCGTGCGAGGTGATGAGGTTAGCCTGGCTTCTAAGATCTTGGTAGGATCCCTATACACCTATACTACCTACAATGTTACTAAATAAAACAACTTATGTCTTTTCAGGTATGATTGGCCGTCATCAGTGCAGCCCGAAGTAATGAAAGTCTTAAAAAAGAACAACACAAAATCATGTTGTTGCACCAAAAGCAACGAAGAACTCGACGACAAAATGGAGGATCTCAAATTGAGCTGTCACAATGACAGATGTGAAAACTTTAGCGGGAAAACTGACAGTTGCGACAATCAAAATGGCGGAGAGGATGTTAGAGATTGTGATGAAGAGAAAGATGAGGAGGAAGGCTATGATTCGGAGCAAATGGAAGTTATTGGAAGAACGAGGCTGGAAATGGATGACGTTTGTTATATTAATGGTAAGATTCTGCTTATTCTTAATCATCAATATAATTAAGCAGTGATAACCCAGTGACGGGACGGGATTGCAATGCAGAGTGAGGGTTCCGCCAGAAGCTACAAACCCAGGCACTGGTGCCTCGCCCCTTTTCAACAGCGGTGGGCGTCGTCGGAAGTTTTTTAGTAGGTAGGACTGCCGGTGGTCGCGTCTGGTGCAGTGAGCCCCACACCTCCTCCCGGTCTCCCCCTTTGGCTGGGAGACAGTGCGTAAGCAGCATTTTTTTACCGTCTAAAATTATTGTACATAATATATATAATATTTAAAAAAAAGAGTGAGGGTTCCAATCCTGGTTGTGCTCCAATGACATTTGGAAGTTATATTCGTTTTTATCATTTGCTACGCCTCAAAAAAGCACGTTAAGCCGGCGGTCCAGGCTGTCATGAAAGAAAGTCTATACCTCTGAACTGGAAACCGTTGGTCTTACCACTGGGTTACCGCTGTTCTATCTTTATCAAGCCAAATTATGAAATCCAATCAAACAGTAGCCGTGCACTGCTAAATATATGCCTCCGCTAAAGAGCGCCAATTATCCCGGTTCTCAGCAAGAAGCTCCTCAATAGATTACATTCTATAGGGGGTTTTTCTCATAATCAGCACGCCGGGCAAACGGGTTGGCGATTGCAGTTCAAGCCAGTACGCAGGATGACGCTGCTGCCAATGATCCGGTAACATTTTCCTTCGTCGTCTCGTCCCCGTGAGATGAAAGGTGGTGGCACTAGGCCGGTACCACAAATAATCAAGGTACTAAACGATATTTTCTTTCATCTCCAGATGCCCTAGGACTGCACCGGGTGGAAAACCCCTCGCATGCCAGTGGGGCAGCGTCTCTTCACGTCTACTGCCCCCCATTCGACCGGTGCCAAGTGTTTGATGCTCGCACCGGGCGCGCAGCCACTGCCAATGTCACCTTCTGGTCCGTTGGCGGCAAGAAAATTAAGAGGGTTGGTATTATCTTCAACATATTAAGCTCTAAACTCATCATATTAATGGCAGTAGAAACATTTATAATAAAATGGAGCACAAAACTATAAATTCGAATAGTGTTGTGCTGCGACAAACGACTCGTAGATTGTTAGTGGAAACTATTGCCCGCAATTATTATGGCAAGAGGACTAGAAAATATCTTTTACCTTTAAATTATTTAACCATATACCAAGTGAAGTTGTTTGCTGCAGCACAGCAGTATATAAAAACAGGTTAAAAAAAACCTTCTTGATGTTTTTGATTCTAACTGTTCCTAACCTCTTGTGAAGGATTAATTATTATGCTTGTGATTTTATTAGTTACATAATATGTATTAAAAAATGTGTTATATTCGCCATTAAACTATTATATAGTTTGGCGATTTGAATAGTCACATAAAAAAATATACCTAGGTTGCCCTCAAACTTAAGCTTGGAGCCCAGGGTCTGGCAACTTTTTTTTTTAACTCCCCAAAATTACCTTTACGTATTCCCCTCCGCTCGGGGGAGCAGAGGGGCTATGTGGGACTCACCGCCCCAAAGATGGCAGAAGGGGCGGAATACCCACTAAATAGGGAGTAGTACTTTCCCACATTTGCGCCGGATCATGGCGGGACTCGCATCAGTATTACACCAGGACCAGGATCAGGGTCTGGCAACTGGTCTAACCAGATTTGGCTGATTTGCAGTTCTAACATGCAGCGACTGCCGTCTAACCTTCGTAACTCAGAGGGAAACATCATTCTATGTTTAAACCAGCTGTCAGGATGTTAAGCCATTGACTTTCTAATAACGACTGCCATAGATGTTTATGACAGCTGGGAACAACGGCTTAACGTGTTTTCCGAGGCATGGAGCAAGCGATAATTACGTGCCCACAACAACCATCCAGCGAAACTTATAATGCTATTCATGCACACAAATATTTACTCTGTGTGAGAATCGGACCTTCACTCCATTATTTTCTGCATCATCATCTCAGCCCATTAACGTTCCACTACTGAGCACGAGCCTCCTCTCACATACCAAAGTGCGAGGGTATTGGGTCATACTCCACCACGCTGAACCAGTGCGGATTGGCTATCTGCTGAATTTTTCAAACCGTCCAATTAGGCTTCTAACATTGCTTAACGACTACCACATTTAGTGATAACCGAAGCCAACGGCTTAGCGTGCCTTCTGAAGCACGGAAGCGCTCGATATCAAATGCAACATCAACGGTCACCCATTCAAGGAATGACCTCTATAAACTCTTTACTTCGGTAATCGTTTCCGACCACCGAGCCACATGGAACGCTTCTTGTTATCTGCAATATAGTAAAATTTTGAATTAAAATAATTATGAATCTTGATTACTTACTTCCATAAAAAAATTAAAACTCCAAAATCTTATTTTATATTTTCCAGGTAATTCCTAGTGCATCTGAAGACAAATAAAAAATCAAAATATGGCGACTGAATATTTTTATATTACATTTATGTACAATAATTTTAGTTATTAAGGCTATGTACGACAAATAAAAATATCTTTAATTCATCGACGATGTACAATTATATTTCTTAAAAAAGTTATTTCTTATTGTTATTTACAAATATTTATTATACAAAGTTTAAAATAAAATAAAAGTTTTTTTTTAATGTGACACGTCATAATGACTACATCCAGCCTGATGATAAGCAGTCGATGCAGTCCAATAAGAAAATGAAAGCGCTTTATAAGGTGAAATAAGCACGATATAAAGCGCATCCACTCATGACGGCCTGCTGAAATGCCGTTTCACGCCCCGCTTAAAAGACCCGGGATCATAGGAAATAGGAAACACATGAGCCTGCAGCGAATTCCAGAGCTTACTGGTCTTGCTCAGAAACGACCTCCCAAATTTCTTGGTTCGAGTGCTGATAGTCTACACAGTATGAGGATGGTTTCGAAGACCAGCACGTGTTGTTCGGGAGAGGAAAGGAGAGGGCGGGATGAGATCGAAAAGCTCCTCAGAACACTCGCCAGAGTAGTTCCGGTAAAAGAGACTGAGAGATGTAATTAGTTTTTTTATTATTTATATACAGCTAATAAAATGTGGTGTGGTAGTAAAATGTTGTGTATGTGGGAATGGAAGTGTTGGGAGGGGAAGACCACGTAAGACCATCCATGATCGAATTCAGAAGATTTTTGAGAAAGGGGCAGGTCAAAAGTACCTTAAGCCGAAGGGCGTGTATGAGAAGGTCAATGAAGCTAAGAGTATGTGCCAAGATCGTAGCAAGTGGAAAGATGTGATCTCTGCCTACTAAATATTTTTCAAGACCTTTTTCATAAGCCCCGTTTGGTAATGCCCTTACAACGCCGGGAGCTGATTTCATAACCCAAGAATACGCGTCAGTTAAAATAGTTAAGATCATATTACAAGACGTGATCTAAAGTTAAAACAGGTTTGAAACTAGTGCGGTCACTTATATTTGATGAGATGAAGACAGTGACAGCACTTGTTTTGAACCTGATCTAACTTTAGGTCTCGTTTTGTAACAAGCCGCCTAGAGTTTACGATTACTTGATACTTATTGAAAGAAAGAAAGAAAGAAAGAAAGAAAGAAAGAAAGAAAGAAAATATTTATTCAATACAAGTTGCAAGAAAAAATATAACAGAAAATAAGTACAAAATAATAAAAACACAAATCAATAACAATAAGAACCCAAATGTAAGAAGTACTCAACTTGTATTGAAAAGGTGCTCACTCAGCAAATTGTCGAACATCACAGAGATGTCGCGACGCTGATCTTCCGTAGGCACCTTTTCAGAAGATAATATAAACGCACAATATTTCAAAGACATAAATAGTTTCTGTTGAAATATGTTAACACAATAAAGTTTTCAGAAAAAGAAAAATAAGATGTATATATAGAGAAAAAATAAATGTGTATATGCAATTAAGTAAATTATATAAATTTAAATTAAGAAGAAAGACACAACACAAAGCTGTTAAAACTTTTGAGAGGTTAATACTTAGATACAATTTGTATGTAGACTTGAATAAGCGGAATGATTGACTATTTCTTATCGGTGGAGGTATGTTGTTCCAACATTTCGTGGCAGTATATTGAAAACTACCACGAAATGCAGCTGTATTGTGTCTTGGAAATAATAAGCAAGAGGCATGTCTAACTTGCCGTTGTGAAAATTTTAATTTGGCATAAAGATAAAATGGCTTTTGTATTCTTACTACTTCAAAGAGTAAACAAGCGAAATGAAGTGACCGTCGAGATGCCATGTTCATAAGGTTTCCTCGATTAACCGCGATTGTTACCGCGACCGTTATTGCGATGGGGTAGACGTGTTCTGCAGTGGAGACTCTCGGTAAGTGCAGTGAGGAAGCCCCCCGGCTAGGTGGAGCAACGACATAAGCAAACCGGCTGGCAGCGGTTGGAGACGAAGAGCTGAAGGTCGAGTTCTGTGGCGTGCCATTGGAGAGACCTATGTCTAGCAGTGGACAAGTGTAGGCTGATGATGATGATGATTGCGATTGCTCAGTGACTTTAAAAACAATTTGATAACTTTAAGCACCTCAATCAACATGCCTAGATTGAGAGGTTTTTTATGTTTATTTTATTTTGTTTATTTATCTGATACACCAACAGATTACATGTATACATTTCAAATTATACATTAAAAGAGTTTACCTTTTTTTTTTGATTTACGTTGGTAACAAAATGCATTTACGCACTGTCTCCCGGCCAAAGGGGTACCGAGAGAGGTGTGTGGGACTCACCACCGGCAGACACGACTGCCAGCAGTAATACCCACTAAAAATCTTCCGACGACGCCCGCCGCTTGTTGTGAAAGAGGCGGAGGGCCAGTACCTGGGTTGCAGCTCTGGCACCCCGCCCGCGGACAACGTCCCCCGGACCAAAACCGGGAGGACCTCCTCAGAGAGACGCAATGGATTAAAAGAATTTACCTAGCATGCAACCCAATTACAGGTGAATACAACATTGAAACAAAAGACAAAAGAAAATTATGAAATATAATATACAAGACAAATAACAAACAATGACGCATACAACGAAATCCTAAAAACTGTTTCAGTGACAGGATGTCTGAATTTTAGATTTAAATTTCCTGCCTTCCTTTCCTTGTTTGAAATACTTTTGAAGTATTTAACTACGAAATAGAAGATGGGTCCGATGCCACTACTAACAATTTCATATCAGCCTATTAACGTCCCTCTACTGAGCACGAGCCTCCTCTCACATACCAAGGTGCGTGGACCCAGTGCAGAATTTCGGAGGCAGGTGTTTGGCGTCCTGCTGTTAGAATTTTTCAAGCCTTCTTAGCCTTCATGGTTTAACGACTAGCCACTACTATATAACTAAATAAAGTTATACACTAGACAATAGACCTAAAAACCCGCGTCAACCTCACCTGCAAGTGGAGCACCTGCCGATCAACAAACAAGGCTTTGGCAAACATAGAAATTCCCATAAGCTATTGCCACTTATTACGTTGGATCATAAGTCATCTCAGCCCATTAACGTCCCACTACTGAGCACGAGCCTCCTCTCACATATCAATGTGTGAGGGTATTGGGTCATACTCCACCTCGCTGACCCAGTGCAGATTTGCGGAGGCAGGTGTTTGGCGTCCTGCTGTTAGAATTTATCAAGCCTTCTTAGCCTTCATGGTTTAACGACTAGCCACTACTACATAACTAAATAAAGTTATACACGAGACGAAAGACCTAAGAAACCCGCGTAAACCTGACATGCAAGTGGTGCACCTGCCGATCAACAAACAAGGCTTTGGCAAACATAGAAATTCCCATAAGCTATTGCCACTTATTACGTTGGATCATAAGTCATCTCAGCCCATTAACGTCCCACTACTGAGCACGAGCCTCCTCTCACATATCAAGGTGTGAGGGTATTGGGTCATACTCCACCACGCGGACCCAGTGCGGATTGGCGGAGGCAGGTGTATGGCGTACTGCTGTTAGAATTTATCAAGCCGCCCATTAGGCCTCTCAAATGGCTTAACGACTACCACATTTAGTGATAACCGGGACCAACGGCTTTTAAATGGATTGCAAAAAGGAAAATCTCCATGTTGGCAGCATCACACATATAAATGAAATAGTTGGGAACTTCATAAACAAAATTGTAGTGACAGCAACATTTTTTGGGCGTTTGATTTTGTGAGTAATAAATTATTATTAAGTAAGTGTGAAAATAGGTTTACGTGGAATAACTCTAAAATGGCGTGTAAGTTATTATGAAAATCGCGTTCAATATGACTGTGGAAATGCAAGTATTTGAAAACTAATATGGAGCAAGTACTTATTTGAAGCGCTCGTAGCTCTGCGGTGCTCGGTGGTCGGAAACGATCACCGAAGTACAGCAGAGTTTACAGAGGTCAGTCCTTCGATGGGTGACCGTTTATGTGGCATTTTGATATTGAGCGCTTCCGTGCTTCGGAAGGCACGTTAAGCCGTTGGTCCCGGTTATCACTAAATGTGGTAGTCGTTAAGCCATGTTAGAGGCCTAACGGGCGGCTTAAAAAATTCTAACAGCAGGACGCCATACACCTGCCTTCGCCAATCCGCACTGGGTCAGCGTGGTGGAGTATGACCCTATACCCTCGCACCTTGGTATGTGAGAGGAGGCTCGTGCTCAGTAGTGGGACGTTTATGGGCTGAGATGATTACTGTAGTTTTCAAATATCAGGAAATATACCTTGTGAAAATGAAAGGTTTATGATGTGTGTCATTAGAGATGCTAAGGTGTGAGAGCAGTGCTTGATGACTTTCGTTGAAATATTATCATAGCCGGTAGACCAGGTATTATGGAGAGTTTTAGTAGCTTTTAGTTTTTATTCATCATCAGTTGGAAAAAAAACATATAATAATCATTCTGCTTAATGACATGTTTATATACATCACTTTTAATGTCAGTATTTAATTTTGTCAAATCAATGTCAGAAGGATTGTTAGTTTCTTTGTCATTTTGAATCAGTGTTTATTCGTTAAAGTTCATTTTAATTTCATTTTTATAATTATTTATGACCTTCCTTCTTAGGATGCTGTGTGTTTTTGTGCTGTGAAAATACATTTATTAAATAGGGTGTTAAATTTTAAATATTTTAATTTATCTGTAATGCGTTTTGTTCTAAAATATTGAAATCTTAGTTTACGTTTAGTTTTGGCAGATTTTTTTTAGGCCTGTGGATATCCAGGTGGGTGCTTTGTTATTTTAAAAATAATAATAAATTTATTACAAAAACATAAGTTGTAGTAAAAAGTGAGAGATTCATGAAAATTATCGAACGCTTTTTTAGTGTCTTTTGAACTGTTAACATCAGACCCAGAAATACTACCTATGTCAACAGTTTGCCAGTCTCAAGATCCGAAAGTCCCAATTGTATAATCGTACTAATTGCATTTTCTACATTACTAATTATTTGATCAAGACACGCATTACGTGTTGTTGGCTTGAGTATGTGAATATGGAAATTACAATTAGCAGTTTTCCTTCCATAATCTTCTGACGCTGGAGACCTCTTAAGAAGATCACTATTAAAATCACTATCGTCTTTTTTAGTTTAGTTTTAAGATTATTTTATAATGTTTTCAGTTTATTGAGAAAAATTACAGGATTGCTATTGGGTATTCTATAAATACAGATAACTATACAGTTATGTCCCAAAATGTCTATACCAATTCAAATAAAACTTCTGCACTAAGATCGCTTAGAAAATTAAGCTTTTTAAGTTTAATATTTTTCATATAGAGTACACATACTCCTCCGGTTCTAAGCTTAGACCAGGAATACCAGTCAGTCATACAATATGACATGGATCGACTGCCGGCTGATCTCCGCAACCCAGAGGGAAATAACTTTCTATGGTTAAACCAGCTTTCAGAATGAAAGAAGGCACTACATTCCTGATAACGACTAACATAGATGTTCATGACAGCAAGAAAGCGATAATTGTATATGAACCCGAGACTATGAATTTGACATACAACCTTCGTACACACCTCCAATTGAAATCCTATCATGTTGGTAGCTTAATGTATTAAGGGGAAAATAAAAAGGAACAGAAATTTAGGTAAAGAACTTTATTATAGAAAAAAGTAAACAAAAAATTGGTTACTACATTAAAAGTAAAATGAAAAAAAAATATTTTTCTTTAAATCAAGACAAAAGTTCATCCAGGAGTTATATTAATTTATTATGATAAATTTATTATAAAAAATATATCTGTCTGGTTAACTAACTACTGCATATAGTAATCGCAGGTTAAAGTGCTGTGGTTGAACACAAGACCGTTGGAGCAGAACACGGCAACGGATGTCTCTCCATCGCACCTCCAGTATTTAGTGGGGTCCCTTGCATCGGCCCAGGGCAGCACGTTGCAGTCAAGGCATTTGTTAAAGCTGCTTCCCACGCCGCCTCCGTTGCCTCCGCTGCCTCCATTGCCTCCGCTGCCTCCGCTGCCTCCATTGCCTCCGCTGCCTCCGCTGCCTCCATTGCCACCGCTGCCTCCGCTGCCTCCATTGCCACCGCTGCCTCCGCTGCCTCCATTGCCTCCGCTGCCTCCACTGCCTCCATTGCCTCCGCTGCCTCCGCTGCCTCCGTTGCCTCCGCTGCTTCCATTACCTCCTTCACCTCCATTGCCTCCTTCTCCTCCATTGCCTCCTTCTCCTCCATTGCCTCCTTCTCCTCCATTGCCTCCTTCACCTCCATTACCTCCTTCTCCTCCGTTGCCTCCTTCTCCTCCATTGCCTCCTTCTCCTCCGTTGCCTCCTTCTCCTCCATTGCCTCCTTCTCCTCCATTGCCTCCTTCACCTCCATTGCCTCCCTCTCCACCATTGCCTCCTTCTCCTCCATTGCCTCCTTCCCCTCCGTTCCCACCATTGCCTCCTTCACCTCCATTGCCTCCTTCACCTCCATTGCCTCCTTCTCCTCCATTGCCTCCTTCACCTCCATTGCCTCCTTCTCCTCCATTGCCTCCTTCTCCTCCATTGCCTCCTTCACCTCCATTGCCTCCTTCTCCTCCATTGCCTCCTTCACCTCCATTTCCTCCGTTGCCTCCTTCACCTCCGTTGCCTCCTTCACCTCCATTGCCTCCCTCACCTCCGTTTCCACCATTGCCTCCTTCACCTCCATTTCCACCGTTGCCTCCTTCACCTCCATTTCCGCTGCTCGCGTCGCAATTGGCAAATTGGGGCCAGTCACATACCTGAGAAATAATTATCTTTGTATTTTTATCTATGTAATACGATCGACAGAATTTTGCAACATAAATATAATTCATGAATTATGATAAGGATGATGCTATATACATTTTTCTGAATTATTTATCTGACAATATTTTGTTTGTATTTGCACATCGATGCCATCTATAGCAATTCCAAAAATGTTTCCGAGTGATGGGCAGCAGACATCCTGCGAAATATAACTACGATCATCAACCTAGTTGGGTGATTATGAGCAATGAAGAAGAAGAATTACCTGTAACACGGGGTTGAAATGAAGAACTGGGTCACAGCTCTTCTCTACGAGCTCTCCGAAGTTGCAGTAGTAAAACTTGTTGCAGTCTTCCTTGTGTGGCAGTAGCTGGTACACCTGGAAGTCGGCGGGGCACCCGTTGGAAAGACTGCCGCTACCGCCGCTACCTCCGTTGCTTCCGCTGCCTCCGCTGCCTCCGCTACCTCCGCTGCCTCCGCTGCCTCCGCTGCCTCCGCTGCCTCCGCTGCCTCCGCTGCCTCCGCTGCCTCCGCTGCCTCCGCTGCCTCCGCTGCCTCCGGTACCTCCGGAACCTCCAGAGCCTCCACTTCCACCGCTTGCGGCGCAATTGGCGTTTTGGGGCCAGTCACATACCTTAAAGATAATTTCCTATTTATTTATATATAGAAATTAAAGTTTTAACCCAGTACTTTCGGTGTAGTGGGGGGACCCATGGTAATTGTTAGCAAAAATTGCTTGACTTGCGTCAAATCTTGGCAAAGCTACCTATGAAGAAGAAGAAGAATTAATTACCTGTAAAACAGGGTTGAAATGAAGAACTGGGTCACAGCTCCGCTCTACGAGCTCTCCGAAGTTGCAGTAGTAGAACTTGTTGCAGTCTTCCTTGTGTGGCAGTAGCTGGTACACCTGGAAGTCGGCAGGGCACCCGTTGGGAAGATTGCCGCTACCTCCACTACCGTCGCCGCCTCCATTTACACTGCTTGCTTCGCAATTAGCATATTGAGGCCAGTCACATACCTAAAAGACAATTTACTAATTACTTTCTCTCTTCCATAAATGAAAAGATAAACTAAGAACGTACGGTGAAGTGGTATCTAAATAGGATGTTAATTGTGACCTAAGAGGTAAGCTGGTCACCTGACGAAAGCTCTGTTTATAGTGTTAATATATACACATTCCAAGCTCGCTATATACATTTATGTACGTTTAAGCAAGAGGTCATTTACGGTAAATGAAAAAAGGGGTGGGACGAAAATGCTGCCCTTGGCAACACCGTAAGGAATACTGGAAGGACCGCTTCCAAATCTCCTACTGCGGTACGCTTGTGTTTACCAAAAGTATAGCCGCGGAACTAATCCAAGCGAACGCCTCTCATCTAACCCCGATAAGTTCTAGTTTCCTATGAACAATCGTTAATAATACAGTATCAAAAGCCTTCCATAGGTCCTAGAGAACACTAAAATTTTTCAGACCTCTATCAAATATTTACACCACGATGGCTGTCTATCTATAGATCACTTGTTTAGTTTTCATGGGTGGAGCACTAGATCAATCAGACGATAGTTATTTGGTTAGTTAGTTAGGTTGTCATCACTTTTATAGCTATTTATTAACAGTCAAGAATGTTACATAATTAAATTTTTGTATGAGACTATGTGAATTTACAAAGAAGACACATGGTTAGCATTTTCGTGGATGTCTTACCTAGGACAATAAATCATAGCGCTGATGTACATTCTTATTTCAGGTAACAATATTGATGACTATGAATTCAACAAAAGAGCTGACTAAATTATTACATTAAACGCTTTTTTCTATGAATTCATGTTACTGTTCCAGTGTAATGAAATATAATTAGTCAATGACACGGTTTTTATGGGTAAGGACTAGACTCTTGGTTGCAAAGGGGGTCTCACACCGGGAAAGTTTTAGGCGGACAGAGTTCTGCAGCCTATGCCGTGAGGAAAATTCTACAACTAACGGACATTAAAACAGCTCGTCTAGTCTACTTTAATTATTAAAATTTAAAAAAAGACGAGATGAGGCATTCTTCTCAATCTCGTTGCCTTTTGAAAGCTTTACTAGAGTCATTGACTGACTGACGGCACTCCCGTTCACTCTTTAGAATCACGACAGGCTGACTGACAGATCCCCTCGGTAAGAGTCACCGACAGACTGACAAAAGAAAAGACCAATCAGACAGATAAACTAATAAATCTTGACAAATGCTGACAAAGAATTAATTTGCTTTTATTTGTTAACTAAGCTATTGCTTATATCTCTTTCATTGTTGTTAAAATAAACTATAGAATTTCCATTTTGTGTGTAAAAATTTGACGAATATATAAAATCCTGTTGATCTTAATATTTGATGCAAGTTTGGTTTGAACACCACCATGCCTATAGTTTTAAGTAGCATAAAAATATAGCAACACTTTCTTTAAACAACATTAATTCGTTTGACTGACCTGTTCTTTATTGTTGAAGTGAAGTCCGCTGGGGCAGTTTCTCTCTACAAGCTCTCCAAAGTTGCAGTAGTTGAACTTGGTGCAGTCTTCTGCGTGCGGCACAAGAAGGTATTCCTGGAAGTCGACAGGGCACCCGTTGGGGAGTTTAAGGCTGCCTCCTTCTCCACCATTGCCTCCTTCTCCTCCATTGCCTCCTTCTCCTCCATTGCCTCCTTCTCCTCCATTTCCTCCATTGCCTCCTTCACCTCCGTTTCCACCATTGCCTCCTTCTCCTCCATTTCCACCGTTGCCTCCTTCACCTCCATTGCCTCCTTCTCCTCCATTGCCTCCGTTACCTCCTTCACCTCCATTGCCTCCTTCTCCTCCATTTCCACCGTTGCCTCCTTCACCTCCATTGCCTCCTTCTCCTCCATTGCCTCCGTTACCTCCTTCACCTCCATTGCCTCCTTCTCCTCCTTCTCCTCCATTTCCACCGTTACCTCCTTCACCTCCATTGCCTCCTTCTCCTCCATTTCCTCCATTGCCTCCTTCACCTCCGTTTCCACCATTGCCTCCTTCTCCTCCATTGCCTCCTTCTCCTCCATTGCCTCCTTCTCCTCCATTTCCACCGTTGCCTCCTTCACCTCCATTGCCTCCTTCACCTCCATTGCCTCCTTCACCTCCATTGCCTCCTTCTCCTCCATTTCCACCGTTGCCTCCTTCACCTCCATTGCCTCCTTCTCCTCCATTGCCTCCGTTACCTCCTTCACCTCCATTGCCTCCTTCTCCTCCTTCTCCTCCATTTCCACCGTTACCTCCTTCACCTCCATTGCCTCCTTCTCCTCCATTTCCTCCATTGCCTCCTTCACCTCCGTTTCCACCATTGCCTCCTTCTCCTCCATTGCCTCCTTCTCCTCCATTGCCTCCTTCTCCTCCATTTCCACCGTTGCCTCCTTCACCTCCATTGCCTCCTTCACCTCCATTGCCTCCTTCACCTCCATTGCCTCCTTCTCCTCCATTTCCACCGTTGCCTCCTTCACCTCCATTGCCTCCTTCTCCTCCATTGCCTCCGTTACCTCCTTCACCTCCATTGCCTCCTTCTCCTCCTTCTCCTCCATTTCCACCGTTACCTCCTTCACCTCCATTGCCTCCTTCTCCTCCATTTCCTCCATTGCCTCCTTCACCTCCGTTTCCACCATTGCCTCCTTCTCCTCCATTGCCTCCTTCTCCTCCATTGCCTCCTTCTCCTCCATTTCCACCGTTGCCTCCTTCACCTCCAATGCCTCCTTCACCTCCATTGCCTCCTTCACCTCCATTGCCTCCTTCACCTCCATTGCCTCCTTCTCCTCCATTTCCACCGTTGCCTCCTTCACCTCCATTGCCTCCTTCCCCTCCATTGCCTCCTTCTCCTCCATTGCCTCCTTCCCCTCCATTGCCTCCTTCTCCTCCATTTCCACCGTTGCCTCCTTCACCTCCATTGCCTCCTTCTCCTCCATTTCCACCGTTGCCTCCTTCACCTCCATTGCCTCCTTCACCACCATTGCCTCCTTCTCCTCCATTGCCTCCTTCACCTCCATTGCCTCCTTCTCCTCCATTGCCTCCTTCACCTCCGTTTCCGCCGTTGCCTCCTTCACCTCCATTTCCACCATTACCTCCTTCACCTCCATTTCCGCTGCTCGCGTCGCAATTGGCGAATTGAGGCCAGTCACATACCTGAGAAATAATTTTCATTGTACTTTCGTCTATATAATACGATCGACAGAATTTTGCAACATAAATATAATTTATGAACTTTGTTTTTTTTTTATTTTATTATATTTAGGACAACAAACAGTTACACAATATATAATATTAATAAGGTCAAAACTAAATTTGGTTCATTGCGTAACCAGCGACGTTATCCACGACAGAATGTTAATCATATGAAACGAAACTTAACTTAATACTATGATAAGGATGATGCTATATACATTTTTCTGAATTTATTATCTGTCAATATTTTGTTTGTATATGCACAACGATGCCATTAATAGCAATTCCAAAAATGTTTCCAAATGATGGGCAGCAGACATCCTGCGAAATATAACTACGATCATCAACCCAGTTGGGTGATTATGAGCAAATACCCCCAATGAAGAAGAAGAATTACCTGTAACACGGGGTTGAAATGAAGAACTGGGTCACAGCTCTTCTCTACAAGCTCTCCGAAGTTGCAGTAGTAGAACTTGTTGCAGTCTTCCTTGTGTGGCAGTAGCTGGTACACCTGGAAGTCGGCAGGGCACCCGTTGGGAAGAATGCCGCTACCGCCGCTACCTCCGTTGCTTCCGCTGCCTCCGCTGCCTCCGCTGCCGCCGCTGCCTCCGCTGCCTCCGCTGCCTCCGCTGCCTCCGCTGCCTCCGCTGCCTCCGCTGCCTCCGCTGCCTCCGCTGCCTCCGCTGCCTCCGGAGCCTCCACTTCCACCGCTTGCGGCGCAATTGACGTTTTGAGGCCAGTCACATACCTTAAAGATAATTTTCTTTTTATTTATATATAGACCATGGTAATAGTTAACAAAAGTTGCCTGACTTGCGTCAAAACCTGGAAAAGCGCCCTATGAAGAAGAAGAATTAATTACCTGTAACACAGGGTTAAAATGAAGAACTGGGTCACAGCTCCGCTCTACGAGCTCTCCGAAGTTGCAGTAGTAGAACTTGTTGCAGTCTTCCTTGTGTGGCAGTAGCTGGTACACCTGGAAGTCGGCAGGGCACCCGTTGGGAAGATTGCCGCTACCTCCACTACCGTCGCCGCCTCCATTTACACTGCTTGCTTCGCAATTAGCATATTGAGGCCAGTCACATACCTAAAAGACAATTTCCTAATTACTTTCATTCTACTACGCTTGTGTTTACGAAAGTATAGCTGCGGTACTAATTCAAGCGAATGCCTCTTATATCACCCCGAGCAGTTCAAGTTTCCTATGAACAATCGGAAATAATACAGTATCAAAAGCCTTCGATATGTCCAAGAGAACCTCAGACCTCTATTAAATAACTACACTAAGATGGCTGTTAATCGAAAGATTGCATATTCAGTTTAAATAGGTGGGGCATTCGATTAATCAGACGATAGTTATCAGGTTAGTTAGATTGTCATCACTTTTATAGCTTCTCATTAACAAGAATGTTTCCAATTAAAATTTTTGTATGAGACTGTGCATTGGTCAGTATTGTAAATTTACAAAGTAGACACATGGTTAGCATATTGGTAGATGACTTACTTAGGACAATAAATCATAACGCTGATGTACATTCTTATTTAAGGTAACAATAGGGATGACAAATAATTCAATAAAAAAGCTGATTAAATTATAACATTAAAAAATTTGATGAATTTCTGTTACTGGTCCACTGTGATGAAATAGAATTGGTAAATGAGGCGGTTTTCCTGGGTATAGACTAGACTTTAGGTTGCATCAGGAAAGTTTTGGGCAGACTGAGTTCTGAAGCCTATGCCGTGAAGAAGATCCGACAACTAAAGGACATTAAAACAGCTCGTCTAGCCTACTTTAGCTACTATAATTTGTAAAAGCCGAGATGATTTTCTTGAGGCATTCCCTTTAATCTCGTTGCCTTTAGGAAGCTTTGTTAGAGTAATTGACGGTTACCCGTTAGAACTACGAGAGGCTGACTGACAGATCCCCTCGATAAGAGTGAACGACAGACTGACAAATCATAGGAAAAAACCAGAACAGATAGATAAACCAACAAATATTGACAAATGCTGACAAAGAATCCATTTGCTTTTATTTCTTGACTATACTTACGCTTCTATCTCTTTCATTGCTGATAAAATAAATGATATCATTTTTATTTTGTGTATCAGAATTTGACGAATATAAAAATGATCCTTATCTTAATATTTTTTGTGCAAATTTGCACTACACCTATAGTTCTTAGTACCATAAAAATATTGCAACACTTCCTTAGACCAATATTAATTCGTTTGACTAACCTGTTCTTTATTGTTGAAGTGAAGTCCGCTGGGGCAGTTCCTCTCTACAAGCTCTCCGAAGTTGCAGTAGTTGAACTTGGTGCAGTCTTCTGCGTGCGGCACAAGAAGGTATTCCTGGAAGTCGACAGGGCACCCGTTGGGGAGTTTAAGGCTGCCTCCTTCACCACCATTGCCTCCTTCACCTCCATTGCCTCCTTCTCCTCCATTTCCTGCGTTGCCTCCTTCACCACCATTGCCTCCTTCACCTCCGTTTCCACCATTGCCTCCTTCACCTCCGTTTCCACCATTGCCTCCTTCTCCTCCATTGCCTCCTTCTCCTCCATTGCCTCCTTCTCCTCCATTGCCTCCTTCACCTCCATTGCCTCCTTCACCTCCATTGCCCCCTTCTCCTCCATTGCCTCCTTCTCCTCCGTTTCCACCATTGCCTCCTTCACCTCCATTGCCTCCTTCTCCTCCATTGCCTCCTTCACCTCCATTGCCTCCTTCACCTCCATTGCCCCCTTCTCCTCCATTGCCTCCTTCACCTCCATTGCCTCCTTCACCTCCATTGCCCCCTTCTCCTCCATTGCCTCCTTCTCCTCCGTTTCCACCATTGCCTCCTTCACCTCCATTGCCTCCTTCACCCCCATTGCCTCCTTCACCTCCATTGCCTCCTTCTCCTCCATTGCCTCCTTCTCCTCCATTGCCTCCTTCTCCTCCGTTTCCACCATTGCCTCCTTCACCTCCATTGCCCCCTTCTCCTCCATTGCCTCCTTCTCCTCCGTTTCCACCATTGCCTCCTTCACCTCCATTGCCTCCTTCTCCTCCATTGCCTCCTTCTCCTCCATTTCCTCCATTGCCTCCTTCACCTCCGTTGCCACCATTGCCTCCTTCACCTCCATTGCCTCCTTCACCTCCATTGCCTCCTTCTCCTCCATTGCCTCCTTCTCCTCCATTGCCTCCTTCTCCTCCGTTTCCACCATTGCCTCCTTCACCTCCATTTCCTCCGTTGCCTCCGTCACCTCCATTGCCTCCTTCACCTCCATTTCCTGCGTTGCCTCCTTCACCACCATTGCCTCCTTCACCACCATTACCTCCATTGCCTCCTTCTCCCGCATTGCCTCCTTCTCCACCATTGCCTCCTTCTCCTCCATTGCCTCCTTCTCCTCCATTGCCTCCTTCTCCTCCATTGCCTCCTTCTCCTCCATTGCCTCCTTCACCTCCATTGCCTCCGTTACCTCCTTCACCTCCATTGCCTCCTTCTCCTCCGTTTCCACCATTGCCTCCTTCACCTCCATTTCCTCCGTTGCCTCCTTCACCTCCGTTTCCACCGCCACCTCCATTTCCGCCGCTAGCGTCGCAATTGACGAATTCGGGCCAGTCACATACCTTAAAAAGAATTTTGTTTTTACTTACAACATATGTATGTACCTACAATCACGCCATCTTTTCCTAAAGGGTTAGGAGCTTATTAATCGCCCACATTTTACCAGTTTTAATATTGGTCGCACCTTATAAAGGTATTTATATATACATGATAAGCCTATTTCCGCGTGTCGCGAACATTTGTGATTGCCAGAGCCTTTTTACTTTTATCTATTTAATAAGATTGACATAATTTTGAATTTTACAGCATAAATACAATTTATGAACTTTAACACTATGATAAGGATATTGCAAAAAAGTTTATACATGTTTCTAAGTTAATCAACTGGAAATTTAGTGGACCCCCGGTAATTCGACAAACGTGTAGAGTATCGAATTTGTTGAACTACAGAGTACTACCTCAAATTGCAATTCGCCAAATTACAGCTCAAAACTTAAAGATTGTAATGAAGTAGCGCGTACAAGTTGCAATCTGTTTAATCATGCATCAGCTTTATTTGTAAGGGTTTTCCAAAACAATGTTTGTGTTCCTATATTCAACAGCAATAAGCACGTTGGATTAAAGGGGAAGGCGGATTAGACAGGGGCCGGTTTAACCGGGGGTCCACTGTATTTGGCTTGTATTTGCTCATCGATGCTATCAATAGAATATGCAGAGCAGTTTTACAAATGTTTTTTGAGTAATGGGCTCCAGCAATATCCTGCTTACTAGTTGGAATTGCGATCACTAACCCGTCTGTACGGCTGGGTGATTATTTACAAAAACCCCTAATGCTAAAGAAGAATTACCTGTAACGTAGGGTTGAAATGAAGAACTGGGTCACAGCTTTTCTCTACGAGCTCTCCGAAGTTGCAGTAGTAGAATTTGTTGCAGTCTTCTTTGTGTGGCAGGAGCTGATGCTCATGGAAGTCAACAGGGCACCCGTTGGGAAGTTTGAGGCTGCCTCCTTCAGCACCGTTTCCACCGCTTTTGCAAGTAGACAAAATCGCGTGAACGCAAACCTGTAAGTAAGAATCAGTTGTAAATGTTTTATTTTTATATATAAATGGTGTTTTCCTATGTATATGTATGTATATACAAAAAAAAGTATTGTTTATCCGTTGTTTAGTATCCATAACACAAGTGCTGAATGATACTTATCTTTGAAGTAAATAATTGGTGTAATTGTTAGAAAATATATATTTATTATTATTGTTATAAATAAAGGTTATAGGGAACAGCTTATTAAGACAAGAATGGCTTAACATTCAGCACGCTGCACGGCATAATAATACCCTTTGCTCTATATTCTCAACTTACATTTAGGGCAAATCTTTTTAATAATCGAGAGTTAAAAAGTACTTGAAATTGTGAAAAAAAATCACCCCTTGTTGTTGAAATGCTCATATTATTCGCCCAGATTTTGCCACTTTTGTTGGTCCCACGAAATATGTGTTTAGCCTATTGCCGCTTACAGCGAACTGTTATATTGCCAGAGCTTCGTCAATATATCGACAGGTACATCACTTATACATTAGTAGATTGTATACCGCTGCAATATATTTTTTTTTGGTTAACAGTGGTTAAGGATCAAATTATAAAATACTAGCACCTCATAAGGAGCCCTGTGGCACACCAGAAGAAACATTAACAAAATTAGAACTAAATGTCCTTAAGACAGCTGGGATCAATTCTCTACGAGCAGCAAACCATCTAAGCACATCATCACAAATACAAAGAAAATACAGCTCACACGATAAAAACTATAATGTGGTCAATTCATTCGAATGCTTGACTGTGGTCAAATACTCAAGTCTTGTTGCGCTAGATTTCCCCCCAATAGTTTGCACCATATAATGGTAGTTCCCAATACTTATAAGTGTGGTTAGGTTATGTAGATTGGAAGAGGGCAGGATTAGAGTTTTTCAGAACACTCTTCTCAGTAATTTCGATAGAAGACACCTACCTGGTCTTCGAAGGAGAATTCCGTGCCTGGTGCGCAGTTAGTAGGATTATTCAATCGTTGTCCGTACTCGCAGTAGTAAAACTTCGTGCAGTCATACTCGTGAGGTAAAAGTTTGTGCGTGTCCAAAGGACAGCTGTCGTCGATTCTCCATACTGAGTTAGATGTGTCAGTACTGGGCCTACCTTGGACTAAAGCCAAGGTACAGAGTATAAGGAACTTGCCTGGAAAAAGAGAAATAATGTAAATAAATAAATAAATAAATAAGTACACAAATAATTCTCTTTTAATCACATCAACTATTTAGTTACAAGATTTCAGTTACTTGTGTCATATACAGCAAATGAGCTATAAACCACTAAAAGATGCTTAAATTATTTTATTTTTTATATACATAGTTAAGATACACATGAAACACCTAGATCAGGAAATGTACATATTCATGCACATAAAAAAAAATTAATTGGTGAAAATTCAAACAAACAACGACCAAACGAGCAAAGTGCAGGACCTCCACGACAAATCAAACATCGTATATGATAAGGTCTACTTAATAGATTACTGAAATACGTTTGTTGTTCGAAATGAAATCAATTTATTTGTGCATCTACCTAAAGTTACCTGATCATAAGTTCGAAAATTTAAATCTAGTTATGTAGTACACCAACAGCATCTATATACTCTCAAAAAAGCGTCAAAACCTGTAAATTCTGTCGAATCAGTATCCCAACAGTTCCATTATAAAATATGAATTATTGAACTTCTGTTTATATAGCAGCAATGTACAGATAATGAGGATAAATATTATGAATAAATAAATATATTCCATAAAAATAAAAGGTTTTAACGTTAAATGTTTAGTACAAATCAGCAATTTCATATGTCTACATATATTCGTATATTCGTAAACCATAAATCCTGGGTATTTAGTGACAAAAGTATACTTGATAGTAAAAGTATACTCAAGTTTGTATAACACGTTATGCACAGTGGTCTCACGGGATGCGGTTCTGCATGTTAACAAATTAATTTAACTTTATAATAAGTTTATAAATTTTTTTATAAGCATAAAAACAACCTAAAATCTGTTAGAAACTAGTCAATCTCTATGAGATGTGTTTTGAGGTCATACTTTGTTTGGTTTTGACGACCGATATGACAGTGGACAAATCTTTGTGTGCATGAACATGTTTATTTGTTCTTTTCTTTGTTGTTTCTATTTCTAAGAATATATTTATTTATGTTATTCCGTTATTTAGGATCTATAACACAAGTTCTTAATGATACTTATGATGGAAATAAATAATTGGTGTGATTGTAAGAGGATTTTTTACTTTATTTATCCGGAAATACTAAAACATATTAGATTCAGTATTATCTGCAAAATAGATGACTTCACCTTTTGCTAAATTGTACATTTATAATATGATTCATGTAAATGATGAATAGAAACGTACCGAATATGCTACCTTGGGGGACGCACAAGTCGGGAAGATGTAGGAAAGTTTTAGTCGGCTCCCTAGTACTATTTGTCTATAATAGTGATAACTCTTAAACTATATCACGAAAAGACCTTTAACAAGAATTCTCTCCAGAAATAAGTGGAATATTTTTATTATACACTGTATCACAGGATTTGGTTGTAACTTTGTACTCCCAATGCTAGCTATCTCCGTGTTGTATACGCTTTATGGAATTCTCCTATAATCGTAAGTGCAAGTGATTGTACACGAGCAATTCACGATCAGGCTCCCGCTTTATTGTAGTAGCCCTTAATTCAAGTAGCGTTTACAAATGCTTCGGTATTTAGTCAAGCTTGAATAAATGTATTCGAGTTTTGAATTTGATTTCAGAGTGGCGCGATGTCTTTCACAGATGGTGTGCGATAATGAAATTAGATATTAACTGAAGCTATTTATCTTCATATGCTTGGAACGTAATATATTTCCCTGTTTGCAAGATACCTATTACACAGTAGCAAATATTGTAATCAATTATAAGCCATAACAGTATCTATGCTTATTTGATAATTTATATCGTAAATTTGAGATTTCGTTAGAGATTTATATTCAAACAATAACTTATTTACACTGATAACATCTACTTAATAAAATTGATTTTATAACACGAAGACATGCGACCAAATATTAAAGTTTATCACCATTTTAATTTTTTGCTGCGTGATTTTATTTGTTGTAATTTTGGCAATTTGCTCTCTGTGCGTTTATAATTTCACCTGTGGGGCAAATTGACCAGGCATATTAAGTGGCAGCATCTGTTGCATTTTTCAATAAATATGTGACTTATTTCATTCTTTCTCTATAAATTATGTAAAATATTGGTATAGGTCAAGAAATTCCAAAATACTACTGGCTACTAATAAAGTAATTATAGTGACGTATAAGTTCTTAAGCGCTAATATTTCTCCGAGGTATTCATTGTAAAATTGCCGATTAAAGTGAAAAGTGTATGTAAACTCTTTAAAGACTCGCATGATTTAGGCCTAGTCCAGCTTTCGTTTGGAAATGGAATGAAAGTTTGAAAATTTGAATTAATTATTTTGTTTTGATATAATATGCTTTAGTCTGTTATAGAAACGCTTATGGTGTTTCAATGGTGCTTCTGGAAAGTCTTGATTGGTGAATAGGATTTTGCTACCGCTTAGTCGCAGAATGTCAATTTATCAAAATGTTCATTGTAAGAAGACACGTCTATGTTTTAAATTTTACCAGAGAATTAATCAGTAATATAGGTTATAGAAATTACGTCATACTGGGTATCTATAGTGCATAGACGTACATCATCCTATTCTGGGGTGGGAGACCATTTTAAAATTATTTAAAAGTAGTTGCTGAAATATGTTATACTTTTATTAGACATTCTTGTAATTTTTATGACGATATGCTGCATAAAATTAACTTATTTAGATTGAATTTAAAAACATTTAGGAAAGAATGTCAAAAAAAATATTGTCATTGGAATCATGAATTATCTTTTTGTTATCTCACGTATTAATTTATAGTATTATAGAATGAAAGATTGTTTTGTAAACTCAATAAATATTTAAATGATCCCTTTTGGCATAAAATCTTGAATTTCAACTGTAATGACGATTTATCTCATATATATAATAATCTATTATTAACTATAGTTTTAAGTGTCTCATGGTTTTGTATCTTGTTAATTTTTATATGTAACTGTTTGTTCCTTAATAAATAAATAAACATCAAAAAAGGAATCTACGAAACGTTAGCAATGTTCACTATAAGCAAAGAGATCGCTAGATGAAGCTGTTTCAATGGTGATAGATGGATAACCTATATCCCTACAAAACTAATCCAAAACAAGGAACACATAATAAATCCCACAAAAAAATGGTTGCCTGTAAAGTCGTTTTTACGGGCGAAGATTTTACGTGACAACGTCTTTTTCTCGGTAGAATATTTATTGATATGAATATAATTAAATTGCACAATAGGAACAAGGAATTCTAGTGCTGCGCGCGCGGCAGACCGATCATAGTTGAGTGGGAGAGAGACGCAAGGCATTCGCCGGGCCTCTCTCTCGTTCGGTGACTCATCGTAACGTTACCGAGCGTTACACTTTTTCATAAGTGACTCCCAGCCGCAACCTAATTTAAGACGTTGTCACGTCAAAAATTTGAATGTGCCTTGTCAAAATGTAATTGCAGTAATGTGTCATGTATTTTTAACTTGACACTGGCTAAATGTGCTAAACGCACAAAGCCATAATAAAGAAGAAAAAAATAAAAAATAATAATCTTTAAAAATAACCTCGGACTTGACTTTTTGGCGGTAAAGTGAAGAGTAATGTCTGCAGTTTTGTTTTATTTTCTAAAATTTGAGATCTTTCTAACAATAATGTGTAATAACGGTGGATTATGAACAGTTAAGTAGGTATTTGTAAATATACATGAGTGTTAGCAAATAAAACAAAATAGTGCAACATAACTTTCCAAATTGTATCAAGAAGTCCATGTGAGATCTCAGTATAGTCCCACATTTTTACTAAGGGCTCAAGGGGTGTAGGGGGAGGGTATCTTATTTACCATTTACTTAGCACCTTTATCACCACTCATATTCATTTACTATGATTTATATGTTATTAATATTAAAACAAATAACCTCAAGATAAATAAGAACTGGGCGATTCTTAGTCCGAAAATTCAACATTAGTAAGTTAGTAAATAAGTGTATGTAAGTATTTGTAAACTTTTATATTATTACAAAAAACAAACAAGCAAAAGTTTGTACCTACACTGCCTCAATAAGACCAATTTTGAAAACCGAAATTGAGACAGAGTAAGTTTTATTAACCAAAAATATCCTTTAAATAATTACCAATTTAACTAAGTATCAAGTACCAATTTAACAAATTAAATAAGTATCCAATAGGCTGTACATACCTAACATTTCGCGCCTTATGACGCCTAAAAATTTCACAAATAAATCCTTTTTGATGGGCACCAGGTATCAACACAGATGTTAAATATGAGTTTACCACAACACCTCACGCTTATATATAAAAAGTCACAGAAATATAATCAGTAGGATAATCCATTAAATATAGATAAAAAAAACTTTTTACTTATCGGCAGTTAATCCATGATTGAGTATATTAGCGTGCAGAATTTTCAAAAGACAATATAGACGATATTTTTTCTGATTTCCATAATTATTTGATTATTTTACCCACCGATAACGCCGATAAGTCGCGACCATCAATATTATCTGCAATTATGGACAAATATATGTGTTTTCGGATATTAATGTTTATTCTGGTTTTAGCGTTTGTTATGTATTTCATATATTATGCTTATGCCAACTAAACCATGTTCTGGTACGGCAAGAAATATTGAAGGAGTAAAATCTATAGTGCCATCCACTTTTCTTAGTTCCTTAACGTGTGGAACCTAGGAGAGGATACAGACAATAATGAGGGCCAGGTTCTTTGCCTTGTCTGTGTTGGGTATTTGAGTACCACCATGAGGCAAAGAATTAAGATAAAAGAAAATTGTCTAGCCCAGACTTCTATCATTCTGAGATCGTGGTTTACTCCTTCTACAGCGTCAGTGGCTTCAGACAACCCAAAGTGCTTGTAAAACTATAGATCGTCGGAGTACAGATGATAATTAGCAGCGATAACTCTTAAAATTTCATTTATAAAGATTGAAAAAGCAATGGTCATAAGACACCTCCCTGAGGAACACCAACAGATAGATCAAACCAATCCGAAACAGAATCGTTAGATTTGACGCGCTGCCGACGACCACGAAGGTAGGAGTCAAATCATCTAATAACAGAAGAAGGCAGTTGAAATAAAATATACTTTAATGTCTTCATAATCAACAGGATCATCAAAATTTACAAACAAAATGGAAATTCCATAATTTTATTAACCACAATGAAAGAGATATGAATAAAGCGAAGAGTACCCAATAGGTCCAATAAAATCCACCGAATCAATTAGAACTATGTGAGTGAGTTGAGCGTTGTCCATGGCATAACGAACATCGTCTGTGACGTTCCATAATGCACTTTCCGTACTGTGATTAGAGTGGAAGCCAGCAGGAGTTTCTTCTGGAATGCATTCTACAGCCGTGTGGTCTCCGGCTCAAGAATAACCGAAAAGAAAAGTCGAAAGAGGCGACTAATGGCTACCTTTCAGCTAAGACTTCCCGCCTTCCAACATACGCCACCTAGCATTCCGCTTGGTGCGCGCCGCCTCGGTGCCTCCCCAGGTGCCGATCGCTTCAGATGTCGCCTTCACAGTTGCAATACTAAGGCGGCTATTACAAGGAGAGTTCAAGTCCGACATAACCACAAACGCCGGGTGTGTGGTATTCGAGAGCATTATCTCCCTCCCCCCACCGTGGGGAGGAGGATTCATTAGGTTGTTGTTTTATAGAACGCATACAAAAAAGCTGCATTCTGCAGAACTTTGGATAAAACAAAAAGAAATCAAAAAAATTAAATCAAATTATTATTTGCATAGTAAGTAGATGAAATAGTAGACACTTAAAACTTACTTACCCCAGACAAGGCATCGCAAGAATCCATTCATCAGTCAACAATACAACTTGAAATTTATATTCCCGAAGGGGTAGGCATTGATACTAAGTCTTAAATGGACTGTCAATTACTATTCGGACCGAAAAACTCCTACCTATGCTTGTTTTCTCGATCTGTCCAGGGCTTTCGATTTGGTCTCATATCCTATACTGTGGAGTAAACTTGAGAAAGCTGAAGTTCCAGTAGATTTAATAAATATTCTAAAATGTTGGTATGAGGGTCAAATTAACCAGGTTCGATGGGCTGGTGTCTTATCTGACCCGTTTGGATTGGAGTGTGGAGTAAGACAGGGTGGGTTAACCTCAACCACTTTGTTTAACTTGTACATGAACGAACTAATAGAGGCGCTTAGCGGAGAAAGAGTCGGCTGTTACATAGACGGAGTTAGCGTTAATAACATTAGTTACGCCGATGATATGGCTCTGCTGAGCTTTGATTCTGTTTGTGGCCTTAGAAAGCTAGTCGCAATATGTGAGGATTACGCTAAGCGCCACGGTTTGATTTATAATGTTAAAAAAAGCGAGGTCATGGTCTTTGGTGCCAGCGGCTTAAAGTGTCCTGAATCTATACCACTGGTAACTTTAAACGGAATACCCCTAACTAGGGTTTATACATTTAAATATTTAGGACACGTATTGACCGCAGACATGAAAGACAATGCCGATATTGAGAGAGAGCGAAGGGCTCTGTGCGTTAGGGGTAATATGATAGCTCGCAGATTTGCACGCTGCTCACAGAGTGTTAAGAAAACTTTGTTTCGTGCTTATTGCACATCTTTCTATACATGCAGTCTGTGGGCTGATTATACCCAAAGGGCGCACAGTGCCCTTCGCGTTCAATATAATAATGTATTCAGGTTGATGATGGGATTGCCCCGTTACTGTAGTGCATCAGGGATGTTTGCTGAAGCGCGTGTGGATTGTTTTTCTACGACAATGAGGAAACGAAGCGCATCCCTGGTGCGCCGAGTGCGGGCCAGTTCCAACATCGTCCTGAAATGTATAACAAGCAGACTTGATTGTGTGTATTTAAATAATTGCTGCTTGCGCTCCACTTCCTTGATAAAGTAGTGGCAGTGAATTGTGTTGTTGTTGTTATTATATGTAAACTAACATAGGTATAAGGAATATTGTTACTAACACTATGAGTCACCGTTACTTGATGAATAAATGATATGATGATGATGATGATTGATCTTAGGATCCCAAGCCAAGCTCACCTGCCGATCAACGGACGAGGCTCTGGCGATTTTATTAGTGCCCAGTAAGCGGCGATAGGCTCGCCACCTATTACGTGGGACCAACTATGTAATTGGCGAAGTGTGGGCGTACATTATGCGTCTGCCTACCAACAGAAACGGACTAAAAAAGAGACTGGGTTCGAAATTATAAGAGAAATTACTTCAGCAGATTTCCACGCAATAGGGTCTCATAGCGATCACATTGTGTGCTAAGGAAACGTGCCAAATGTGAGTTATTACAGGGGTGACGTTATCCTATATGAGAAGAAAAGTCTATAGGCTTAATTCTTCGCTCCCCTACTAACTAGGAAAATAGTTAGTTGTAAGAAAAAAGTTTATAAACAATCTCCCTCTCCACCCACAGCGGGGGAAGGCCATTTGATGATGTGCTATTTGTTAGTGCTTGTCCTCGTATTCCCACGTGGTCTATTCCTACCTATTCACGTGAGTTGTAACGCACACGGTGTCAACTACCCTGGCTAAGTTTAGGAATCAATCAAGACATTTTTGTTTTGAATCGACTTTTACCGTGACATAATCAACAAATTGATTAACGCCTTCGTTTTTCTGGCCTAAAACCAAGCCTTAAGCCAAGCATAATATTTTGTTGTAAGCAAGTGGTGGATTAAAAATATATTTGTAACAATTCCCATATAATTTCCCGTAAAATCGTGAAACTATTCAACACGACACGTGTTTCGCCCTTACACAGGGCATCTTCAGGTAAGATAGGAGCCTCAGAACAACGATGTCATCACGACCAACGCTCGAACGAGAGGGGTGTTCCGAATAGTTCGTAAGTCTGTTGTTTAAATTTTGAACCAACAGTCTCGTGAACTATTGTTATTTATTTATTACACAAACAGCGAGTTGGGCATTTAAACTACAGTAGTCCCACAAAACTATTTGCATAGTTGGTCTGTGGGATAAAATACAAAATAAAAATCTAAACGTCAAGTTAAGTGTGGTAAAAAATACTTCTTAAATAAAAATGATCTATTAAAAACTTTTTTATCTTTTATACTTTAGATACGCAAGTGATCAACGCTGAAACGCTTTCTCTCGTTTCAGCGTTGGTCGTGAGAACGTCGTTGTTCTGAGGCTCCTATTTTACCTGAAGATGCGTGTTGATTCTTCTCGATTTTTCGGGAAATTATAGTAGCGCAGAAATTGTTACAAAGATATTTTTAATCCATCACTTGCTTCCAATGGATTTCCGCAAAGTAACGCCTGAATCAATAAATTACTTTAGATACCTCAAATTTGCCGTGATATGTGGTACCGGCCTAGAATAGTGCCAGCCCCTCTCATCTCACGGGGAGTCGTAAGAGTCGGCGAAGAGAAATGTTACCGGATGATGGGCAGCAGCGTCATCCTGCGTACTGGCTGGAACTGCCATCACCAATGACCAACCCTATGTTCGCCAGAGCCTCGTTCGTTGACCGACACCACTTGCAGGTGAAGTTGGCTTGACTCGTATAATATATGACGGAGCCCAATACACCCACGCTTTGTTATTTTTTACGATTAAAACGGCGCAATTTCTGTATTCTTTGTGTTGTTAACTTAATATATCGTCTCTTCGCACTAAAACTGGATAATATCTAAATTAAATTTTTTTAGGAGAACGTTTTAAATGTTTGACGTGTAATTTAATAAACATATCCAATTATTACCATAATTTCGTAAATTTACGGAAATTGTGCAGTTTTAACGCGAAGAGGCGATATGAGGTGCCCACTTGCAACAATGATTATGGACAAAGATGTAATCGATATTTAATGCCAACTATATGTAACAGTCTGCCTGTTGAACTTAAAGGCTTTTCTGTGACAGAACAGTCATTTAAAAATAAATTAACATTTTTTCTTATAGACATATTTAGTCAGAACCTAAGTAATAGTTGTGTACTGACCAAATTTTTGATTAACCCTTAAAAAAATTTATTTCGAAAAAGTGTTTATACTAATATTTTTGTAACAAATTGTTATTAAATGGGTGCTACGTCTGCCAACAAACTGCCGTGCAGTTTGGCAGAAGTGTAAAATTTTCGTACCAGCATGTTGTTAACCAAATAAACACTTTTTCATTTTAAATTTTTTTTTTCAACATTTAGGAAACAATAAGCACAGTATCTTACAGGATATGACACATAATTACGTAGAAGCGCTAATTTTGCACTCGCTTAATGTATTTATCATCAATTTTATCGCCCATACACAATCATACTTGATACTTGAACATATAACGTACTCATTGCGGCACATTTCATTCATTATTTGAATATTAACGTTATTCTTGTTGAAATCCTTCTAACCTTACTTTAATATGTCATGCTCACTCAAATGTTTCTACAGTGGTGACGTCATGTGTCGGGTCTCAATAAAAATAAAAGATCATAAATATAGTACAGCCGTTTTTGAGTTATAAATTGTCGAACTAACATGACCTTTTATTTTATATTATGTAGATTAATAAAGATATACAACATTATGCGTGTGTGCGTTGGTGTGCATGTGTTTGTTTGTATGTGCGAGAGTGTGTGTATCTATCTATGTATGTGTTTACTTAGTAATTTATATATTTTTCCACTTCATCATAGTTTAGGTTACCATTGATTTGCATTCGTGTAATATATTATGATAATAATAATATATTATGATAATTATAACGATCGCGTGGTCGTGCACCAACCAGATGGAGCGATCAAGTGAAAGACTCATCGTCCTCCAAATTCTACGCGGTCGTGAAAGACGCGCTGGATCGGAACCGGTGGAAGCAGATCATCCGCTCCAGATGTTACTCCGATGCTAACCACGATCCTCAGACATGAGGGACCGACTATAGAGAGAGAAATATATTATGATGTTTGTAATATGGTTATTGTTTTGTTAAGTGTATTCTTTTGTTTTGTGAGGGATGTAAGGGCTGAACGCTTTTCGATTTGGTCGTTGGCAAAGAATGTTTTTTTTAAAGTATTTTCTTTCTAACAGGGACGTTGTCTTCATGAGTTATGTATTTCGAGGGTTCCGTGCTCAAACCCGATAAGTGACAAAATTTGCGTTTTTTGGCTTAAAAGAATTTATCGGTTAATTAAAAAAAATCAAACTTAAAAGGTTTACTTATTGGATTATGAAGTACTCAGTTTTCAGTCTTCTTTTCTGAAATCGACTTATCTGATAATATCAGAAGAAAAAGCGGCAGAAATTATGTATACTGCATTTATAAGCCCAAAAACGTTCCGTTCCGTGCTCAAACGCGATAAGTGACAAAATTTGCGTTTTTGGGCTTAAAAGAATTTATCGGTTAATCAAAAAAAATGAAACTTAAAAGGTTTAATTATTGGATTATGAAGTCCTCAGTTTTCAGTCTTCTTTTCTGAAATCGACTTATCTGATAATATCACAAGAAAAAGCGGCAGAAATTATGTATACTGCATTTATGTATACTTTAAGGATCGATGAAAGGAGGATCTTTCCAGATCTATAAAATGTGCCACCCAAAAAGGTATACAATACGTAATTAGAGATAGAACAGGAGAAATATATATTTGATTTAATAAGTTATTTTGTGTGTCTGCAATGTCTTAGAAATCTAGCTTAACTAATTCTCGATCATTTTCCTTGTTATATAAAAGATGCTAATTTGAAGGCGTCACGTTCGGAGTTGATAGATGGGTGTACATAGGAACAAATATATAAATATCATTGAATTAATAAGTAAAGATTTTTTTTTCGACGCATATTTGTTGTCACTGCAACTAATTTCTTATTTGCAAAGAGACCTGGTAATAAATCTTTGTGATATCTATTTTCTTTTGTATGCAACTAAACATAGTAAAAATGAAGTAGGTATTAATGAAAAAGAAAATTTAATGAAGGCATTTTAAACTAGCCGTGAGGTAGCGGTCAAAAATAGTGCCTCACCGTGAGATGAAAGGGGTCTCATCTTACGGAGAGTCCTAAGAGTCGATGATGAATAATCCAATCGACGACGGGCAGCAGCGTCATCTTACGTACTGGCTGGAGCTGCGATTACCAATCCACCTGCCCAATGTGGTCATTGTGAGCAAGAACCCCCATAATGACGAACAATATGAATTAATCTGTTGGGGAGGCCAATGTTCAGCAGTGCACATTAAAAAGCTGATAATTATGACAATGGTGATAAATTCTAGATTACAATTTGATTGCGTCTTATTAAGGTTACATATAGGTTATTCAAAGGATCTGTCAAAGTTTTTAGGTTTACTAATAGTCCTTAAACGAAGAGAACTCTTCTAAGGGTGGACTATGATGGGCCCCTCGTTAATAAATAATTGAATTATATGGCAGCGGTTAAATTCAGCCACATTTCTGAATTGGTATCCATGCACTCACTCGATACAAATTAGCTACTTTAAATATATTAAACACTGGATGATTCCGAGCTTGATTCGTTATGCAAATAATCAGTAAAGAGAAATAATCTGCAGGGTCCATCTTAATCTTCAAAAACCATTGATTACACAATTATTGAGTTTGTAATAAAGTATGGCGTCCCGCAGGGAAGTTTCTTAGACCCAAACTTATTTGTTATAACTATCACAATATCCTAGCATTATCCCGGTAGCCTTAGAATTTCTTACAACTATACCACAACGATATATTTCTTATTCTTCTAATCTTGATATTGAAGATAGGCAAATGTTTTTTATGCTGGTGAAACAAACAAGTGTGTATGGCCTTTCTTGGGGCTTAATATTTAGACTGGTTGAACCCCATTCAGCCAGTCTGAACCTTGCGACCTCTCCGCCTGCTTCTGACTTTCAACTAAATGATGACATTTACAAATTGGTTTCACGGGCTTGACAAATGTTGACCATACTGAAATTTGTAGTAACAATAACACTATGGACTTTTAATCAAAATAATGTACAGAGAACTATTGTTATAGACTTAAGGATATTTTTTCTACATGTGCAAAAATAAAAGTGGAATCTGATTTTGCTTTTTAGAGGTCTGAGACATTTGTAAACAACCACAAACTATGAAGCTTTGTAATCGTTGCAGTGGTGCAACTTTTTTTAGGGCATTGCTTGCCTATTTGAGGTGGAGCAACTAATACCATTTTTATTACTACAGTTGAAACTGGCGGGAGAAAAAACCAAACTTGACAATGTTCTTGCCCATTATTTTACGATCAAGCTCTCGCCCGCTGTAAATGAGCGCGTTAAATTTAAAGTTGGACCTTGATAAGGGTTTTATTGAGCCAAATTTGAATTAATGATTTTGATATTGACTATAAAGTAGATAGCTTCTAATGACTATGTCATTTGAACCATTTAGATGTCCTACCAAACGAGCTTAGTAAAATATTACAAAGGAAAATAATAAAACTGGTAAAATATTACTGTTCATAATATTTTTACTTGATAAAATCAAATGTTATAATTTTGAATATTGGGTTGTTAATCTTGTTAATATTGTACATAAACGAATAAGTACTTGTAAATAAGAAACGAATAAGTACTTGTTAATAAGAAACTCATATGTGCTGTGAAATTTATTATAGAAGTGAGTTAATTAAGACAGTTATTCAACTTTACGCTGTAACGTAGTCGCATGTTGAAGAACGGGTGTTGAATCGTAGACCAGCAGAACAGGCCACAGATACAGCAGTGTTACCCTCACACCTCCAGAATCTGGAAGAGTCCAGAACATCTGCCCAGGGTAAAATGTTGCATCCAGCGCACCTGTCGTCTACTGTGGTTCCATCTCCGCCGTTTTCTCCGTTGCCACCATTTTCTCCGTTTCCACCATTTTCTCCGTTGCCGCCATTATCACCGCCATCAACGCATGACGAGAACTCGGGTTGAGAACATGACTATAACAAATATCAAGTTATATTGCATGCAATAAATTTGCAAGTAATGTGTTTTGTGAAAATGTCAACATTAGCATGAGCCTAAGAAGGTTCACCATAAACTCCTAGTATTACCGACTGCAATGTGATCCCGCTACCTAAAAAAAAAACCACCCAATCATCTTGCGGGCAGACGTTGAACATCAAGCTTTCTGTCAAAGGGTTTCCATTTCAGAACTATTCTACCTCAACAGCAGTCAGTACCAGGCGGTATGTGTTATATCAATTGCCACTTCTGTTAAATCACTATTTGAGCTAAGTTTCCCTACGGATCTCCTTATTTCGGATTAAATCTCCAGCATAGCCGTCTCTAATTTACGCGGAAGGAGTTTTAGCTTCCTTCTAACGTCCATAAAGTAGGCCAAATTAGAAGTACGTATTAAATTAGGAATACCAAATATTAAGGAATGAGTTTCGTCTACAGGAATTGAAGTATTTGGGACGAGTAGACGCTACCAAGTTTGGCGAGCCGAGCAATATTTGCTAATTACCTCTTTCTCGAAGTTGCATCTACGCTTCTGGACTCGAAATTATATGATTGCGTTATTAACTTGTAGTCAATACATAAAATTGTGTGCAACCATAAAATTGTTTAATGATCGATTAAATAAATAATAAGCATATAATTTACCTGTAGTCCGGGTAAGAAATGTAGTCCAGATGGGCACTCTCTTTCTAAGAGTTCTCCAAAAACGCAGTAGAAGAACTTGTTGCAACTGTCGGGGTGAGGGAGCAGTTGGTGGTCGAAGTTAGCAGGGCAGCCGTTGGGGAGAGTGCCGCTGTCGACATTTCCGTTGTTTTCGCCGTTGTCGCCGTTCCCTTCGGTTTCACCGTTACCTCCATTGTCGCCATTTCCTTCTTCGGTTCCAGGGTCAACAACATTATCAACGCATGACGAGAACTCGGGTTGAGAGCATACCTACAAGAAATGTCAAGTTGTATTATTCCATGGTATACTTTGTGTTAATGTCTAATATTAGTAAAGTTACTTCTGCGTAGAATCCAGTTGTTTGTAGAAGTTATTTTATTTATATTTGGGAATCTTCGTCGCCTAATTAAGAAGATCACCGGTCTCATCTGCCGAAGGATCGATAACCGCTGATGTAGACGTATCCTATAGCGGAAACAACACCTGAAAAAGCTTAGCAGGATGCCCTTTCAATTTGCAGTAAAGACATTCGTAAAATGGCCCAGTGTGGCGCCATTGGAAAAGCTATTGTTTTGCAGTCCAACAAATAAATGTCAAGTCTGACCATGACAAACAAATTGTAAAAATTAGGCACTTTATTTACCTGTAGTCCGGGTAAGAAATGCAGACCAGATGCGCACTCTCTTTCAACGAGTTCTCCGAAAACGCAGTAGAAGAACTTGTTGCAGCTGTCGGGGTGCGGGAGCAGTTGGTGGTCGAAGTTAGCAGGGCAGCCGTTGGGGAGAGTGCCGCTGTCGACATTTCCGTTGTTTTCGCCGTTGTCGCCGTTTCCTTCGGTTTCACCATTACCTCCATTGCCGCCATTTCCTTCTTCAGTTCCAGGGTCAACAACATTATCAACGCATGACGAGAACTCGGGTTGAGAGCATACCTACAACAAATATAAAGTTATATTATTCCGTGGTACATTTTGTGAGTAATGTCTTTTGAAAAAATATTAGTGAAGTAACATCTGCGTAGAATCCAACTGAATCTTTTGCAGATGTCATTTCCTAGTAATTGGGAAACTTCGTCGAGTATCATCGTCGCCCAATTAACGAAGTGGACCGGTCTCATAAGCCGAAGGATCGATAACCGCTGATGTAAACGTGACCTACAACGGAGACAACAGCTCAAAAATCGTAGTCTAGGATGCCCTTTCAATTTGCAGTCAAGACATTCGTAAAATGGCTCAGTGTGGCGCTATTGGGAAAGCTATTGTCCAGGAGTCCAACAAATATATGTCAAGTCTGATCATAAGAAATAAATTGTGCAAAACAGCCACGTTCTTTACCTGTAGTCCGGGTAAGAAATGCAGACCAGATGCGCACTCTCTTTCTACGAGTTCTCCAAAAACGCAGTAGAAGAACTTGTTGCAGCTGTCGGGGTGCGGGAGCAGTTGGTGGTCGAAGTTAGCAGGGCAGCCGTTGGGGAGAGTGCCGCTGTCGACATTTCCGTTGTTTTCGCCGTTGTCGCCGTTTCCTTCGGTTTCACCGTTACCTCCATTGCCGCCATTTCCTTCTTCAGTTCCAGGGTCAACAACATTATCAACGCATGACGAGAATTCGGGTTGAGAGCATACCTACAAGAAATGTCAAGTTCTATTATTCCATGGTATACTTTGAGTTAATGTCTAATATTAGTAAAGTTACTTCTGCGTAGAATCCATTTGTTCGCAGAAGTTATTTTATGAACATTCGGTAAACTTCGTCGAGTATCTTCGTCGCCTAATAACGAAGTGGACCGGTCTCATATGCCGAAGGATCGATAACCGCTGTTGTAGACGTGTCCTATAGCGGAAACAACAGCTTAAAAAGAGTAGTCTAGGATGCCCTTTCAATTTAGAGTATAGATATTCGTAAAATGGCTCAGTGTAGCGCCATTGGAAAGCTATTGTCCAGCAGTGCAACAAAAAATTGTCAAGTTTGATAATAAGAAATAAATTGTGCAAAACAGCCACGTTCTTTACCTGTAGTCCGGGTAAGAAATGCAGACCAGATGCGCACTCTCTTTCTACGAGTTCTCCAAAAACGCAGTAGAAGAACTTGTTGCAGCTGTCTGGGTGCGGGAGCAGTTGGTGGTCGAAGTTAGCAGGGCAGCCGTTGGGGAGAGTGCCGCTGTCGACATTTCCGTTGTTTTCGCCGTTATCGCCGTTTCCTTCGGTTTCACCATTACCTCCATTGCCGCCATTTCCTTCTTCAGTTCCAGGGTCAACAACATTATCAACGCATGACGAGAATTCGGGTTGAGAGCATACCTACAAGAAATGTCAAGTTCTATTATTCCATGGTATACTTTGAGTTAATGTCTAATATTAGTAAAGTTACTTCTGCGTAGAATCCATTTGTTCGCAGAAGTTATTTTATGAACATTCGGTAAGCTTCGTCGAGTATCTTCGTCGCCTAATAACGAAGTGGACCGGTCTCATATGCCGAAGGATCGATAACCGCTGTTGTAGACGTGTCCTATAGCGGAAACAACAGCTTAAAAAGAGTAGTCTAGGATGCCCTTTCAATTTAGAGTATAGATATTCGTAAAATGGCTCAGTGTAGCGCCATTGGAAAGCTATTGTCCAGCAGTGCAACAAAAAATTGTCAAGTTTGATAATAAGAAATAAATTGTGCAAAACAGCCACGTTCTTTACCTGTAGTCCGGGTAAGAAATGCAGACCAGATGCGCACTCTCTTTCTACGAGTTCTCCAAAAACGCAGTAGAAGAACTTGTTGCAGCTGTCTGGGTGCGGGAGCAGTTGGTGGTCGAAGTTAGCAGGGCAGCCGTTGGGGAGAGTGCCGCTGTCGACATTTCCGTTGTTTTCGCCGTTATCGCCGTTTCCTTCGGTTTCACCATTACCTCCATTGCCGCCATTTCCTTCTTCAGTTCCAGGGTCAACAACATTATCAACGCATGACGAGAATTCGGGTTGAGAGCATACCTACAAGAAATGTCAAGTTCTATTATTCCATGGTATACTTTGTGTTAATGTCTAATATTAGTAAAGTTACTTCTGCGTAGAATACAGTTGTTTGTAGAAGTTATTTTACTATTATTCGGGTATCTTCGTCGCCTACTAACGAAGTGGACCGGTCTCATCTACCGAAGGATCGAGAACCGCTGATGCAGACGTATCCTATAGCGGAGACAATATCTTAGAAAGCGTAGTCTAGGATGCCCTTTCAATTTGTAATAGAGACATTCGTAAAACAGCTCAGTGTGACGCAGTCCAACAAATAAATGTCAAGTCTGATCATAAGAAATAAATTGTGCAAAACAGCCACGTTCTTTACCTGTAGTCCGGGTAAGAAATGCAGACCAGATGCGCACTCTCTTTCTACGAGTTCTCCAAAAACGCAGTAGAAGAACTTGTTGCAGCTGTCGGGGTGCGGGAGCAGTTGGTGGTCGAAGTTAGCAGGGCAGCCGTTGGAGAGAGTGCCGCTGTCGACATTTCCGTTGTTTTCGCCGTTGTCGCCGTTTCCTTCGGTTTCACCATTACCTCCATTGCCGCCATTTCCTTCTTCAGTTCCAGGGTCAACAACATTATCAACGCATGACGAGAACTCGGGTTGAGAGCATACCTACAACAAATATCAAGTTATATTATTCCGTGGTACATTTGATGAGTAATGTCTTTTGAAAAAATATTAGTAAAGTAACATCTGCGTAGAATCCAACTGAATCTTTTGCAGATGTCATTTCCTAGTATTTGGGAAACTTCGTCGAGTTTCATCGTCGCCCAATTAACGAAGTGGACCGGTCTCATAAGCCGAAGGATCAATAACCGCTGATGTAAACGTGACCTACAACGGAGACAACAGCTCAAAAATCGTAGTCTAGGATGCCCTTTCAATTTGCAGTCAAGACATTCGTAAAATGGCTCAGTGTGGCGCTATTGGGAAAGCTATTGTCCAGCAGTCCAACAAACATATGTCAAGTCTGATCATAAGAAATAAATTGTGCAAAACAGCCACGTTCTTTACCTGTAGTCCGGGTAAGAAATGCAGACCAGATGCGCACTCTTTTTCTACGAGTTCTCCAAAAACGCAGTAGAAGAACTTGTTGCAGCTGTCGGGGTGCGGGAGTAGTTGGTGGTCGAAGTTAGCAGGGCAGCCGTTGGGGAGAGTGCCGCTGTCGACATTTCCGTTGTTTTCGCCGTTGTCGCCGTTTCCTTCGGTTTCACCATTACCTCCATTGCCGCCGTTTCCTTCAGTTTCACCATTACCTCCATTGTCGCCATTTCCTTCTTCGGTTCCAGGGTCAACAACATTATCAACGCATGACGAGAACTCGGGTTGAGAGCATGCCTACAACAAATATCAAATCCTATTATTTCATGCTACATTTTGTATGTTTCTTTTGAGAAAATATTAGTAAAGTAACTATTGCGTAGAATCCAGCTGAATCCAGCGCAGATGTTTTTTTACGAGTGTTTGGGAAACTTTGTCGAGTATCATCAGCGCACACATAAAGAAGTCTAAAGCAAAAAGTATGAACTAACTAAAGTGGACCGTTTATATCTGACAATAGATCGATAACCGCTGATGTAGACATGTCCTACAACGGAGACGACCTCATAAAGCGTAGTCTAGAAGGCCCTCCAGCAAATTGAAGTAAAGACATACGTGAAACGGCTCAAAGGCACGCCATTAGGAAGGCTCTTGTCCATTAGTCCAACAAATAACTGTTAAGTCTGATCATGAGAAATAAATTGTGAAAATCAGGCACGTTCTTTACCTGTAGTCTGGGTAAGAAATGCAGTCCAGGAGGGCACTCCCTTTCTAAGAGTTCTCCAAAAACGCAGTAGAAGAACTTGTTGCAGCTGTCGGGGTGAGAGAGCAGTTGGTGGTCGAAGTTAGCAGGGCAGCCGTTGGGGAGAGTGCCGCTGTCGCCATTTCCGTTGTTTTCGCTGTTGTCGCCGTTTCCTTCGGTTTCACCATTACCTCCATTGTCGCCGTTTCCTTCGGTTTCACCATTACCTCCATTGTCGCCATTTCCTTCTTCGGTTTCCGGGCCAACACCATTATCAACGCAAGACGAAAACTCGGGTTGAGAGCAGACCTATAAAAAAATATATAAGTTACATTGCACGATATAATTTTATAATATTAAAAGTATTTTTGGAAAACATCATGGATAACTTTTGAAGAAATACGTTATTTCATTATATCCGGCAACCAATATATTTCTTATATCTAAGTTCATCATATCCTAGCATATTCCGGTTGCCATACACATAAGCTTAAGTTTGAAGCCTAAGACAACCGGGAAAATGCTAGGATATTATGAACTAGCGTGTTTCTATAAGAATTAAGTAAGATCTTTACCTGTAATCCGGGCAGGAAATGCTGTCCAGGTGGGCAGTTACTACCGACGAGTTCTCCGAAAACGCAGTAGAAGAACTTGTTGCAACTATTGGGGTGAGGGAGCAGTTGGTGGTTGCTGAAGTTAGCAGGGCAGCCGTTCTCTAGTGTACCGCTGCTGCCATTGTTGTCACCGTTTCCATTGACGCCACCGTTTCCATTGTTGTCTCCGTTTCCATTGTTGTCACCATTTCCATTGTTGTCACCATTTCCATTGTTGTCACCATTTCCATTGTTGTCACCATTTCCCCCGTTTTCACCACTTCCTCCCTCTACTGGTCCAGTAGAGCTGTAGCATTCAGAGTCACGTGGGTGGACACATACCTGTAAAATGTTTGCATAATTTTATTTCTATCGTTTCTGTAAAGCTCAGATTTTCAGCTTAGAACCAGTGGCTTGGGTTTGAGAATGCCGAAACACGATGAACATTACGAATGAAACTACACTATTTGAAACTGGCATCAAAGATCATAGAGAGAAAGATGCAAATACTTCGTCACCGCGCAGGCTTCTTTTGGTTTCATAAGAAACACACTTTTGTTTCAACGACATATGTCTGTATGCATGCAATTTACATAGACAATTACCTGTTTTTTGAAAGAAAACACGGTGCCTGGTGCACAGCTGGTGGGAGTTACAAATCGTCGTCCATATTCGCAGTAGTAGAACTTTGAGCAGTCGTATTCGTGTGGTAGAAGCCAGTGGATATCAAGAGGACAAGCGCTATCAGTTCTCCATAACTCTGTTGCTTCTGATAGGGCGCTTGGCACTGCTGCTGTGTCTGAACCGGGCCTACCTTGGACTAAAGCCAAGGTTGTAAGAATGAGGAGTTTTCCTGTTTTGGGAGATAAATGTTGTTTAGGAAAGGTCGATTATAAGTTTCAATAATTGCAATGGTTTTGCTGCTGTGCGATCGCACGCGGCAAAATAAAATAATTATATCATTCCATGTTTTTCCACAGGGCGTTGAAGGTGACTTAGGGGATGGGATTTTGACTATTGTCAATGTTGAAGTTCTATAAATACATTCATACAACCATTCCCATGTTATACGCACATATTTTGCTTTGGTCCCACGTAATAGGTGGTGAACTTATTTCCGCTCACCGGGAACTTTAATATTGCCAAGGCTCATCCGTTGACCGACAGGTGCACCACTTGCAGGTGGGGTTGGCTTGCGTTCCTAAGATCTTGGTGCCATCTTTGGTATACACCGTATACTTGTTTTTTTGTGCTAGTTAATATATTTAATTAATTCTTATTAATTTAATTTTTGACAATAAAAATGGCGCAAAGTGAGGAACCCTCACTCCACTCCTGACATCGTGGGTTTTATTCCCACATAGGACCAATCTTTGTGTGTATAAACATTCTGGTCTGGGTTACTTATATATATCAAGTATGTATGTTCAAAAAATATATTTATGTATTTTTATCCGTTATTTAGTATCCATGACACAAGTTCTGAATGATAATTGTACTAAATAATTGGTGTAATTGTTAGAAAACTTTATTGTATTCATAATTATTTGATTATTTGTCCTATCAGATATATTAGATATATATTGTGTTAGTAAATGTTTAATTTAATGAATATTGAATTAGTGCATTGTATATTGAATTAGTGCATTGTATAAAACATGCTATCTTAAATGTGATTATTCACGAAATAGATATCGACAAACAGGTACAGTAGAAAGTAGAGTAGTTAAATCAATTATAATTTTATAACTAACTAACTAACTAACAACAGAAAAGTGAAGGACAGAGAAGACATCGTGATTTTTAAAAAAATACATAACCATAGAACAAAAAAATAATTCGACTAATACAAGGATAATAAACCGGCAACTTATAATATTTAAAGAGAAACTATTTATAATTGTCGAAGCGGGGGCTTATAATATCCATCTGTCGACCTCTTTGGGGGAACAGGCGTGATTTATATGTTAATCAAGTATTGTTATTTGAAACTTAGAACTTGTAAGAAATTATCTTTCTGTCAGATTGGTGAGGTGATTACATTTGCTATCTTGATAAATAATTTGGCTATCTTAATTAAAATCTATGAAATTCGATGAAATATTCCACTATATGTTAACAAACAAGGAAAGTACTTAGTTATATTTAATTTAATTATTATGAGATAATACATACATACATACTTTCCCGCCTGTTTCCCTGAAAGGGTATGCAGAGGCATATTATATGACCACACTTCGCCAATTATATAGTTGATCCCACGCAATAGGTTGCGAGCCCATTTCCGCTTACCGGGAACTTTTATGTTCGCCAGAGCCTCGTCCGTTGATCTGCAGGACCACTTGCACATGAGGTTGGCTTGGGCTCCTTAGGTCTTGGTAAGAACCCTATACATTATGAGTTAATGGAACTTCTAAATAATTCTGTCATCCCATATCCTACCCGAGGGTAATGAAGAAAACAACTGAGGGAATGAGATCACGGCTTATGTCAATGTAGACAAAAGGCAAGCAGACTCTAACAATTAGATAAAATTAATAGCTTCTAAAATTGAAGAAATACCAGGTAAATGTAAAAGAAAAATTGCTAGATCTACTAATCTACCTCCATGGGCAATATTGGATGAAAGTGGGGGATAAACTGTTCATTCAGTTCCTGCTCCATTTTCTACAATTCTTTTTAAAATTAATGAAGTCAGCTGGAAGATATTTTTTTGGAATAAACTGTGCCCTGTACCCAATGTTTCTTAGTTTTTAGTCTGTATATTTCTTATTCGTTTGTGTGTACTAAAAAAACAAATTAATAAAAATAGATCAATGAAATATCAGCGTTCTTTCATCATCAGCTTATATATTTGATTTAATATCTTCTGTACATGTTTGTCGATATATATTTAAAGAAGGAATATAATAAACTGAACCTCTAAAAAATACTTTTTTGATCATCAAAAATACTGATCTAGCATCTAATAGGGGATTAGGTGCTCCATCAGAATTTTTTGATGTACAAAAAGGTTAGGTTAGGTTGGTAATTTATTAATTTTGATGACACATTAAATATGAGCCTTTAAAGAATAATTACATTTAAGATAATATGTATTATACAATGAAGTAATTCAATATTTTTTTATGAAATTAAACATTAACTAACACAAAATATCTGATAGGGTACAGAATGAAGTAATTATAAATAAATTAATATTTTTCTAACAATCATACCAATTATTTAGGTTCAAGATAAGTATAATTAAGAACTTGTGTTATGGATACTAAATAACGGATAAACAAACATTGTCACATTAATAAATGAATAAATATTCTCTTAACAATTACACCAATTATTTAGTTCCAAGATAAGTATCGTTCAAAACTTGTTTCATGGGTACTAAATTACATACAAATATTTATATGTAATACATACTTCATACATAGAAAAACACCCAGATCACAACAAATATTCATGTTTATGCACGCACAGATTTGTCCTTTGCGAGAATCGAACCCAAAAGAAAGAATGAGAATAAAATATTTCTCTCCCGAATTAAACATTATAAATATTAATGTGTACATACCTAACATCATGCGCCTTTGTGACGCTAAAAATATTATTGTTGAATCCTCTTTGAAGTGGCACCAGTATTAACAGTCGATGTTAATTATAAATATAACAGGAAATTTCAGCTTTTTATATGAAAAAAAATTTAATCTTGCGGTAAAAATCGCTTTGATGTAGATACCAATCGATATTTGATTATCGCTGATAATTAATTTCGCACTGATTTGATTGTTATCATTTATTGACGCAAGAGGGCTCCTGTCTGTTGCTGCAGGACTGATTGAAAGGGTTATTGGCCTCGGGACGTAGCAGGATCAAGAAGGAACATGGATAGTTTTCAGTTGGTAAACGTCAGACATACCCTCCCGCTCTACCCACAGCGGGAGACGGCCATTTGATGATTTTCCATACGAAAAACTGGCTCTAGTAAATTTTTCGCAACTCACTCTTGCAGAGACTAATAATTATTAAGCAGTTCCTGTAACAGCATCTATTACTCAATCGGCTAATCTAAAGGTGATTTTTAAGCTAAACCGTAGAATATCTAAACTTACCGCTCCAAGATCTTAAGCAATCGTAATAACTTTGGTGTCAGGGGATTTGGAAAAAGGGAAGATTTATCATTCCAGATCATGACAAACATCTCGGAGGCGGCAAATTATAATGTACCTGTAGAAGTCGTCGGTCATTACATTTATCTGGCCACAAAATCACCCTTGGTCTGGAAGATCAGGTGGCAGAAGTCGAAAGACACATCGGACAGGTTTTGGGCGGCGTTCGGAGCCAAAAACTATATCCTACGATCCGAAAAAATCGCGCAACACCTGAAATTTAAGGTATTTGATCAGTGTGTCCTAACAGTCTTCATGTATGGGATTGAGACTACAACGCTGACTGTGAAGTTAGCTGAGAAACTCAAAGTTGCACAGAGGGTGATGGAGCGAATGATGCTGGGTATAAAACTGACGCACCGCAAAAGGAATGAGTGGATCAGACAGAAAAAGAAGGTCAGAGACGTAATGGAGGAGATAGAACGCCGAAAGTGGAGATGGGCAGGACACGTTGCTAGGATGGACCACAGTCATTGGGTGAGGAAACTTCTGGAGTGGAGAACCCGTGCCAACACCCAAGGCAGAGGCAGACCACCACGGAGATGGGTGGATGACATCCGTCAGCAGGCGGGTGTAAACTGGATACAGTAGGCGATAGATCGACACGCGTGGAGAGCTGGAGAAGAGGCCCATGTCCGAAGACGGGCGCATAACGTGCTGATTTTGATAAACTGGTGGTGATGAATAGGTGATGGAATCCGTTTTAGAAGAGCAGCAAGATGAATTAAAGTTTTTGAGCTTTTAGGTACCACCAGCGGAGATAAAGCTCCTTAGATGAAAATAAAGTAGGTCCTTTGAAATCCCGCAAAGTGGTCATCATCATATCGATAATGGACTTAAGCTTAGGGCCCAGGGTCTGCTCACTGGCTCAACCAGATTTTACTGAATTTTAGTTATTAAGTGGAGCGACTGCCGTCTGACCTCCGCATCCCAGAATCAAACATCATTCTATGGTTAAACCAGCTGTCAGTCTGTTAGAAGGCACTGATGATTGCCATAGATGTTAATGACAGCCGGGACCAATGATGCTTCCCGAGGCATGGAGCAAGCGATAATTACGCACATAACTTCGAAAAGGTATAGGTGCGCCACCAGGGTTTGAACCCGAGAACCCGCTTGCCATTAAATTTTGAGGGTCTTGCCACTGGGCTATCGCCGCTCAAATTATACGCACATATAAATGCGTAGACGATTAACTGGTCTGGATGATACTATTTAAAAATAAGTTATTGCTTTGCCGATTTCTTCTTAAACTGGCTGCCTATTAGATCATATTCGTGTTGAAGAAGTTTGAAGGTCCGATAGGTGAGTAAGGAAAGTTACTCATAGGATGGAATTCTGCACTTATCCATGCACTTAATACTAGCCCTACCCGATGCTATCGATGTGTGGGTATTGGTCATATTCGACAACTGTTTTTGTCTGCAGTAGACCTTAATTGTATATGCTATAGCGGTATAGATGGTCATAAAGCAGAAGTTTGATCAGCCTAAACCAAATGTGCGGTATGGGCTCATGACTGGGCTGTCTGGGCATATCATGGGGGGTAGTAATTGTAAACCTCCTCTTAATTAAAAAACAGCAGTGCTCAGTTCTGGGCCAGCTATGTCTTCTATTGCTGTCGGCGATCCACAGAAAGAGGTTGCTGAGCGGATAAGAGAAGAGACCGCCTTGGCTGATTCTGTTCGACGTAGACAACTGGGAACAAGGAGACAACGCTTTGTTGCTCCTTAGTATAACTGACGATAGTAAGCGGGAGTATATACTCCCGCTATACTATACTATATAGTATAGTATTGTTTTATTGTGTTTTGAAACTATAACTTTTACTAAGAATTGTTTGATGGTTGGGTTTTGTATAATTATAGATAGATAGAAAATTCTTTGTTGTACACTAAACTAAAAATAAAACAAGAAAACAGTTGCAAAAGAAAAGCGATACAATTGGCGGCCTTATCGCTTACAGCGATTTCTTCCAGGCAACCTTAGGATGGAGAGTGATTAAAATTAAATGAAAACCGGGGGTGTAGAAAAGAATAAAACTGCAATGTTACACTTTGATAAACAAAAACAGAAATAAATTACTTAAATAAAATAAAATAAACTTATAAAGGGACATAAATACGTACATGACATAGGAACACTGAGCAGCAGGACATTACTTCTGTGAAAGGAAAAGCTTCTTAATTCCAATTTGGAACACATTTAGTGATTGCGCTTGTCTTATAGTAACTGGGAGAGAATTCCAGAGACGAGCAGCTTGTACATTAAAAGAAGAATCGTAAAAAGAAGTGACATGTGACGGAATCTCAAGGCTCAGACTCTCTGATGACCGCAAAGAACGCGAATGTGAGCAGTGAAGGAAGTTAAAGTTATCTTTAAGATAGTGAGGGTAAGTGGAATTGTGCAAAATGTTAAAAAGAAGAGATAGAATGTGAGTATTCCGGCGAAGACGAATAGGAAGCCACTTGAGTACAGAACGGTAATGAGATACATGGTCATATTTGCGCAAACCAAATATGAATCTTACACAAAAATTATGAAGACGCTCAAGTTTATTTAGCTGGTCCTCCGTGAGATCAAGAAAGCAGGCGTCGGCGTAATCAAGAACGGGAAGGAGCAGAGAGTTATAGAGTTCTGAGCTTGAGAGTTTTTTTTGTGCGATTCAGGATTTCATTCATCTTTTACGTTCCGTTAATCGCTTGTACGATGTGACTACAACTGCATTTATGTATTTATTGTTGTTATTATTTTCTCTCTCTCGCACCGTTTTAACGCACTAGAACATTCCTTTTTTTTGTTTTCGTCGGTAACAAAATACATTTACGCATTGCCTTCCGGCCAAAAGGGGACCGAAAGGGGGTGATCCCTCACCCTGGCAGACCCGACTACCTGTAGTAAAAATACCCACTAAAAAACTTCCGACGACGCCCGCCGCTTGTTGAGAAAAAGGCGGAGTAAAAAATAAAGTTAACTAGGTATTTGGTAAATTCATTGCAAAAATTGCGGATGCAAAGACAAATATACGTTTACACATATTTATGCACTTTCATAAATTTATTTAATATTGTGAAATTATCTTACATCTTTCATATCTTATCATACAGGTAAACCTGCAGCGTACTTCGACCCTAAAGACAAATCTTTTGTGCTTGTCACTTCATTATGACCTTCATAACCTCAAGCCTATATAACCCGTTTGGGTGGGCAGAAACCTTTGTATCATCATCATCATCTATCAGCCTTAAAAAGTCCACTGCTAAACATCATCATCTCAGCCCATTAACGTTCCACTATTGAACACAATCACTTGTAGCTCTGCGGTCTCGGTGGTCAGAAACGATCACCAAAGTACAGCAAAGTTTACAGAGGTCAGTCCTTGGATGGGTGACCGTTTGTGTGGCATTTGATATCGAGCGCTTCCGTGCTTCGGAAGGCACGTTAAGCCGTTGGTCCCGGTTATCACTAAATGTGTTAGTCGTTAAGCCATGTTAGAGGCCTAATTGGGCGGCTTGAAAAATTCTAACAGCAGGACGCCACACACCTGCCTCCACCAATCCGCACTGGGTCAGCGTGGTGGAGTATGACCCAATACCCTCACACCTTGATATGTGAGAGGAGGCTCGTGCTCAGTAGTGGGACGTTAATGGGCTGTGATGATGATGATTGAGCACAAGCACTTGTAGCTCTGCGGTCTCGGTGGTCGGAAACGATCACCAAAGTACAGCAAAGTTTACAGAGGTCAGGCCTTGGATGGGTGACCGTTTGTGTGGCATTTGATATCGAGCGTTTTCGTGCTTCGGAAAGCACGTTAAGCCATTGTTCCCGGTTATCACTAAATGTGGTAGTCGTTAAGCCATGTTGGAGGCCTAATGGGCATTTTTTCCGGATGGGACATCATCTAAGGATCTTCTCCCGCTGTGGGTGGAGCGGGAGGGTGTGTCCGACTTTTACTGACTAAAATCATCCATGTTCCTTCTTGTGCCTGCTACGTCCCGAGGCCGCGGTAACTCTTTCGAGGATCGATTTAGTTGTAGTAAAACTCACTTAAGTACAAAGATCTCCAGGTGCAGAATGAAACGTGTCAAATGGGAAGAGGTGGATTGCCCTTAGCCCAAAACGACACTAGACGATATTCTACTCCTTTAGTTAGTTGCTTTCTACGACAGCCTCGGGTAAGACATGAGGTGCAAAAAAATAAAGTGGAGCATTTTATTCAGGATATAAAGGGGTAATGGTAGTCACTGCAAGAATTAGAATAAAAAAGTTAAAATGAACAAAATATTTATTGCAACCGCCTCATAACATAATTTATTTATTTATCTATCATTTGAGATCATCACAATAATAAGCTTTAGAAAAAAAAAAGTACAAAAAAAATACTGGTTTTACTCCCATTGCACTGAGGTGCGGGTAAACCTTGAAAACAGTGAGAGTCATACAAAAATTTAACATAAATCACAAACATAACCCTTGGCAGATTCCTATCTAGTACAATTAGATCCAGAAAAAAAAAGCTGCTCAACAGAACACATCTCTCACTGTCTTGTACGTCGGCAAACTGGGGCCACGCACTCGCAGCGATAGCGAGAGGTTAGAGTGGGACGGGGAGAACCGTTCCCCCCTGACTGGTCTCCACCTTGTCGTGGTGGGGGGGCTGAGTACCTCCCTGTAGGGCGCAGGAGGCGCTAGGGAAAGGTGACACTCAGAGATTGGCGACTCTGGGTGCCCTTAGTACTGACTACCGGGGGGGAAACTAAGAGGGGCCTGAGGGCGCAGCGGGCGGGCCAGGAGGGCCCGTCAAGCAGCGCCAGGAGGGTCTAAGGCAGCGGGGGCAGGGGGCCCCTGCTGTCTAACCATGGACCCTCCTAGAAGTCGGCCATATACGATAATAATATGGTCGCACAAGGAGGTAGGAGGGGCGCGTCAACTGCGTCTCTCTGAGGAGGTCCTCCCGGTTTCGATCCGGGGGACGTTGGCCGCGGGCGGGGTTTCAGAGCTGCAACCCAGATACTAGCCCCCTGCCTCTTTCTCAACAAGCGGCGGGCGTCGTCGGAAGATTTTTAGTGGGTATTACTGCTGGCGGTCGTGTCTGCTGGTGGTGAGTCCCACACAGCCCTTTCGGTCCCCCTTTGGCCGGGAGACAGTGCGTAAATGCATTTTGTTACCGACGTGAATCAAAAAAACAAAAAAAGGGACGGGGAGAACCGTTATCGCGTTTCTATTAGTTATACTTTTGGATATATGTTGGTAACCATCATTCCCCGCTGACTCTCATTACCCGGTCTTCCCCTATGCCAAAGTGTCTTATTAGACCGCCGTGTGATATCGGCCTAGAACAGTGTCACCATCTCATCTCATGGGGAGTCGTCAGAGTCGACGAAGGGAAATCGTACCGGATAATGGGCAGCAGCAGTACTGACTTGAACTACGATCAACCCGCCTGCCCAGCGTGCTGATTATTTGCCTTGATACCTTCAATAGAAAATCATCTATTGGGGAGGCTTATGTTCATCAGTCGACTTTTGAGGCTGATCTTATTAGGATGAATGAAAGTAGACTAACGAAAGTGATTTATTATGGACAAACCAATCACTTGTCAAACAAACAATCAGGTGTTGGGATGGGAAGACCACGTAAGACCTTCCGTGACCATATTTAGAAAATTTTATATAAAGGGCTGGTCAAAAGTACCCTAAACCGACGGGCGCGTAGGAGGAGGTTAATGAGTGTGAATGAAGCTAAAAGTGTGTGTGTTTTGGAGCCACTTTTATTAAATAAATTTGATAGAAAACATTACTTTAATTGCGGTATTAGACTTATAGGAAGACCACGTAAGACCTTAATGACCAAATCCAGAAGATTTTAGAGAAAGGGCGGGTCAAAATTACCCTAAATCGACGTGCGTGTATGAGAAAGATAACGAGTGTAAATGAAGCGAAGAGTGTGTGCTTAGAACGTGGCAAGTGGAAGGATGTGATCTCTGCCTGTCCCTACGGAAAAGAGGCGTGACATTATGTATGTATGTATGTATTAGTCTAGCTAATTTCCTGCTTCCTTCGAAACCGGTGAGAGCAACTGTCATAGCCCCAGATTCTCTGAATTTAAAGTATACAGGTCTCGCCACTGGGCTATACTATAGTATATCTATCTATATCTACTATACCTCTGTATAGTAGAGGGCGGCCCCCAACGCAACGCGATGGACCGATGATCTGGTCAGGGCGGCGGGGAGCCGGTGGATGCAGACGGCAAAGAATCGATCTACGTGGAAAGCAATTGGTGAGGCCTATGTTCAGCAGTGGACTTCAGATGGCTGAAATGATGATGAATGATGATGATGACTATACCTATTACTAACATCATCATCTCAGCCATATGACGTCCACTGCTCATATATTCATATTCATTCATATTCATATTCAAGATAATTTGAAAAAAGCCGAGATGAGTTTCTTGAGGACTATTCTCAATCTCGTTGCCTTTTGGAAGCCTCATTAGAGTCACCGACAGACTGACTGACTGACGGACAATCCCCTCCCTCCTTTAGAAACACGACAGGCTGACTGACAGATCCCCCCGATGAGTCACCGCAGACTGACAAACCTTGAGAAAACCCACAACAGACAAATAAATTGACAAACCTTGATAAATTCTGACAAATCGCCCATTTGCTTTTATTTCTTTATTATTGTACCGCTCATATCTCTTTCATTGTTGTTGATAAAATATATCGAATTTCAATTTTGTGGATCATGTTGATCTTAAAGACAATAAAGTATATTTTAATTTATTTTTTTATTTTCATAAGCCTTCCCAATAGACGTATTTTTAAATGTCGGCTTACAGAGCAGTGCATTCAACATCGACACGCTTATCAATCTAGCTGTTAATTTTAACACTTCTTGGTGATTACTGAACCCTTGATGAGCTCTGATCCTTAGTGATAAGAATCGATGATCTTAATTAGATTTTGAGGCGGCTTGGCTAAAGACGATAACGAATGCAACAAGATTTGAAGACAGATTTGATTGCTTTTATGTGATAACAATCTTGTATTAACGTACAGAAGGCAACAAAAATTATTGTCAGTAAGATTCCTATCGCGGGTTGCTGGTATAACAATTCTTAGTAAACAAGCAGGCCCATGTACTAAAGATATACGTGTTTTCTATTCTCTTGTATTGGTGTCATTTTCATAACGTGCATAGCGATCATTTTTTTTGTTTTACGTTGGTAATAAAATGTTTTTACGCACTGCCTTTCGGCCAAAGGGGGACCGAAAGGGGTTGTGGGACCGACGACAACCGCCGCTTGTTGTGAGAGAGCGGCGGGGGCCAGTACCTGGGTTGCAGCGTGTGACACCCCGTCTGCGGCCAACGTACCCCGGACCAAAACCCTTTTCTCTTTAGAGAGGCGCAGTGGACGCGCCCCTCCTACCTCCTTGTGCGACCATAGCGTATGCAGCTGACTTCTCGGAGGGACCATGTTTAGACAGCAGGAGCCCACTGCCCCCACTGCCTAAGACACTCCTGGCGGTGCCAGATGGGCCCTTCTGGCACGCCCGCTGCGCCCTCCATATGTCCCTCTTAGTTTCTTCCGGTAGTCAGTACTAAGTGCACCCAGAGTCGCCAATATCTGGGTTTTACCTTTTCCCGGACTCCGGAAGGTACTCAGCCCTTCACCACACCACGATGGAGACCTGCGGGGGGATCTTAGAAGCCCAAGCCAACCTCACCTGCAAGTGACGAGACCGACCAACGGACGAGGCTCTGACGAACATAAAGTTCCCGGTAAGCGGCAATAGGCTGTTACGTGGGACCAACTATATAAATGGCGTAATGAGCGCGTATATCATGCCTAATGATAGTCCAGTCTTGTTTCCTACGAAACCCTAACAATGGCTCACGCAAACAAAGTTTAAGGCGATATTTACAGCAAAATTAAATAACTTCATAAAAACGATTTCAATAGCGATAAAATCCATCACGATAAGACAGTGATATCTATGATATAATGATATTCATTATGTTTACGATTGAAAAATGTTTGACTACTGTTTCTTTAGGAAACTTTTTCATATTTAATCTACATTTACACACACATGTACACAAAATAATGTGCTGATTGATAATCGGCCTAAGCGTTATCCTGCGTACTGGAACTGCGATCGTCAACCAGCCTGCCCGGAGGAGGCCTAAGATTCAGTAGTTCCTATACATGTTATCGCTTCTATGCTGTCAACTGTTTTAACCATAGAACGATGTATCCAATTGGTTTGTGCAGGTCAGATAGCAGTCGCTTTATGTAATAACTGAAGCTTAGCCAAATCTGGTTAGATCAGTGAGCAGACCCTGAGCTTTGGGTAACTTGCCGCCCGTTCGTCTTCCATAGACGATAAGCCGCGTCGATGGCGCGTTCGTGTTCCACGCGCGCCTCAAAGAGATGTCAGCACACAGAGGGGCGCCATAGGGGCCAAGCCTGCCGGGGTTGCGGGACTGTTCGCAAGGGTTACCGCGGCCTCGGTACGTAGCAGGCTCAAAAGAAGGAACATGGATGGTTTTTAGTCAGTAGAAGTCTGACACACCCTCCCGCTCCACCCACAGCGGGAGAAGGTCATTTGATAATTTTCCATCCCAAAAAATAAAAGACCCTGAGCTTTATTCTGGGGCAACCGGGATATGGGCCTCATTAGAAAGCTCAAAGTGGCTCAGCGTGAAATGGAGAGAGCTATGCTCGGAGTGTCCCTACGTGATCGAATCAGAAATGAGGAAATCCGTAGGAGAACTAGAGTGACCGACATAGCGAGGCGAGTTTGCAGACTGAAGTGGCTATGGGCGGGGACATAGCTCGAAGAGCCGACGACCGATGGGGCGTTAAGGTTCTTCAATGGCGACCGCGAAACGGCAAACGTAGTAGAGGACGGCCTTCCACGCGATGGACCGATGATCTGGTCAGGGCGGTGGGAAGCCGATAGATGCAGGCGACTCATGATCGCTCAATGTGGAAATCTATTGTGGAGGCCTATGTTCAGCAGTCAGTCAGTTGGCTGAGATGATGAACCGCTGATGATTTGCTTTATCTTGGTCGCCATTGGAGAAACTTTATTGCTATCACATATATTATTCAGTTGGTGGCTAATATCAATTTGCAATCGTTGCTTATTTACATATCTAATGGATTATAGGATATCAGTGTTAGAGCACTTATTTGTATAATGTTTTAGGCTTAATTGGCTATTTTTATATGTTAATCACATAGCGTCTTAATCCTAGTAACATTCGTACAATTATAATTTATTTAGAATCAAAATCGCCTTACGACCACTATTACTATAAAAAACATACATACACAAAGTCACGCCTCTTTCCCTTAAATCAAATCATTCTAACTTGCTAAAATCTTAGAACCCTAAGCTTCATTCACACTCATTAACCTTTTTATACCGAGATGAGTTTCTTGAGGCATTCTTCTCAATCTCGTTGCCTTTTTGGAAGCCTCGTTAGAGTCACCGACAGTTTGACGGACAATACCCTCCCCCCTTTAGAATCACGACAGGCTGACTGATAGATTCCCCCGATAAGAGTCACCGACAGACTGACAAATCTTGAGAAAAACCACAACAGACAGATAAACTGACAAACCTTGACAAATTCAGACAAAGAACCCATTTGCTTTTATTTCTTTTTTATGGTACCGCTCATATCTCTTTCATTGTTGTTAAAACAAAAATTTAATTTTCATTTTTTGTGTGAATATTTAATTTTGACAAATGTGTGTGTTTATCCGTTATTTAATATCCATGACATAAGTTCTTAACGATACTTATCTTGGAACTAAATAACTGGTGTAAGTGTCAGAAATATTAAGTATTATTATTATTATTCATAAACTTTTAACATAATTATTACAAAAAAATCATTTTTAAGAATAAAGAATAAAAATATAATTTTGAGGGTATAAAGACAAAATTTCTTCACCTCCCGTGCTAGTCCGAAGACTGTGTTAGGGCAAGGTAAGATTCTCGCCATTGTATTACCAACTGTATTACAATTTAGTAAGAGACAATTTTGCTAAAAAATCATTGAGCATTTACCTTATTGTATTTTCTAAGTTAATGACAATTTCAATTCAATAGATCTATTGAATGGTTTCCGATAACAAGTGGCTAATTAAGCGTAAACAATGTTTACGCTTAATTAGCATGTCATGTGTTATATTCAAAGAAGTGAGATAAATTTTACTATACATTAATTAAATTATCGGTAATTACAATGCAATTTTTAAAACCTATATAATAAAAGAGTGCTTACATTAATACAGGGGGCCTACCGCCGAATTCGATGGATTACCGGTAATCCATCTAGATCAAACTTTGTTTACGTTCAGTAATCCGTACCGGGGAATCTGCCGACAGCCACCTCTCATTCATGACCTTCAGTCCGTGACAGACCAATAGGTAAATGGAGAACGCCATTTTGTTTCGATTTCCATGAGTTCGGCGGTACGACAGAATCAATTCGAAATCCATTTTGCCTTATAATCGATTGCCATCGAACTCGGCGGTAGGCCCCCAGCATGCCATTTTTTTACTATACGGTCGACATCAATAAAATGCATACGTATATGTTTTTAAGGGTATGCGATTAGGGTAAGATAAATTAACAGATAGATAATCACAAAGTTATACAAATGTACGACCACGTGACTGTTTGTGAAGATAAAAATTATTTACAATGCTATCAGTAAAAAACAATTAAGTAGGTAAGTATTTAGTAAATAATCTTATACATGATGTATCAATTGAAAACAACGCTCAAGAAAATATGTCTCAGAGGACTTTGTACAAAGAATTATCAGAATTAAGAAAGTGATGGATTAAAAAATATCTTTGTAACATTTCCGGCGCTACTATAATTTCCCGAAAAATCGAGGAACTATTAGGTCGGGGAAAAAGTCTATTCGCATAACGTAGGTATAAACTTATTATAAAATTTTTTTGACTGTACTATTTGTGTCTGGCTGGTTTTGGTAACATTAAAAAGGTTCCATTATAAAGAAAAGAAAAAAATAAAAAAAAGTAGTTTCCCGCTATTTTTCATTTGTTTTTCTCTCCGTTAAAATGAGTGAATCTAATGAAGAAATTCGATACATTTTAAAATTTTATTATAAAAAAGGCAAAAATGCAACTCAAGCAGTGAAAAAATTTGTGATGTTTATGGACCTGATGCAGTGTCAGTAAGAGTAGCACAAATTTGGTTCAAACGTTTTCAGTCCGGAAATTTTGATGTTAAAGATGCACCTCGCTCTGGTCGCCCTGTTACGAATAAAATGGACGCCATTTTTGAAAGAGTGGAGCAAGATCGGCTTATTAGTAGTTACGATGTAGCTGAAGAACTGGGAATTGACCACAAAACAGTTTTGACCCATTTGAAGAAAGCTGGTTATACAAAAAAGCTCGATATTTGGGTGCCACACGAGCTCACTCAAAGAAACTTAATGAACCGTGTACTCATTTGCGATTCATTATTGAGACGTAATGAAACCGAGCCGTTTTTGAAGAGATTGATAACTGGCGATGAAAAGTGGATCACGTACGACAAGAACGTGCGAAAAAGGTCGTGGTCGAAAGTTGGCCAGGCTTCACAGACTGTGGCCAAACCTGGCCTAACACGAAATAAGGTGATGCTGTGTGTATGGTGGGATTGGAAGGGCATTGTTTATTATGAGCTTTTACCGCCCGGCAAAACCATCGATTCTGATCTTTACTGCCAGCAACTGATGAGATTAAAGGAAGCAGTCGAGAGAAAACGGCCGGAATTGATCAACAGGAAGGGTGTGGTCTTTCATCACGATAACGCTAGACCACACACATCTTTAGCCACTCAGCAAAAATTAAGAGAGTTCGACTGGGAGGTCCTAGTGCATCCACCATATAGCTCTGACCTTGCTCCTTCAGATTTTCACCTGTTTCGGTCTCTGCAGAATTCTTTAGGTTCTGTAAGGTTGACCTCAAGAGAGGACTGCCAAAACTATTTGTCCCGTTTTTTTGATCAGAAGTCCCACAGTTTCTACAGTAACGGGATAATGTCTCTGCCCACAAAATGGCAGAAAGTTATTCAACAAAACGGTACATATTTGTAAATAAATGTAAATAAACTTTGAAAAAAATGTCTTGACTTTTCATACAAAAATACGAAAAGACTTTTTCCCCAACCTATTATTCAACACGATACTTGTTTCGCCCTTACACAGGGCATCTTCAGGTAAGATAGGAGCCTCAGAACAACGATGTCTTCACGACCAACGCTGAAACGAGAGTCAATAAATTATTATCAGAATTATCAAGAAAAATGTTACTTAAACTACAGGTGTTGCCAAAAATAAAAATATTATAAATATTTTTTGACAATTACACCAATAGTTCCAAGAATAGTATCAGTAAACACTTGTGTTATGAATACTAAATAACGGATAAACATGTATATGTACTATTTTTTGTAAATACTGGCTTAATATACATAAGAAATACAACAAAATCAGAACAACAGAATGTCGAGCGTGGGAATTGAACCCAGGACCTTAGGAGCGAAGAGCGGGTATACTCGCTACCACGCCATGATATCGGTCGTCAAAATTATTTTATTATTATGTATTTATAGAAAACAAACTTAAAAACTATAGATTATAATGAATAACGATATAAATGAAAATGTCAATCTAGGCAGTCTTATCGATTTAAAGCGGATCGGATGGTCCCGGTTATTACTAAATGTGGTAGTCGTTAAGCCATGTTAGAGGCGTATTTGGGCGGCTTGAAAAATTCTAACTGCAGGACGCCATACACCTGCCTTTATTTTTTTGTTTCACGTCGGTAGCAAAATGCATTTACACACTGCCTTCCGGCCAAAGGGGGACCGAAAGGGGGTGTGGGACTCACCACCGGCAGATGCGACTGCAGCAGTAATATCCACTTAAAATCTTTCGACTACGCCCGCCGCTTGTTGAGAAAAAGGCGGGGGCTAGTACCTGTATTGCAGCGTCTGACACCCCGCCTGCGGCCAACGTCCCCCGGACCAAAACCGGGAGGACCTCCTGAAAGAGGCGCAGTGGACGCGCCCCTCCTACCTCCTTGTGCAACCATAGCGAGTGTGGCCGACTTCTCGAAGGGGCTATGGTAAGACAGTAGGGGCACCCTGCCTCCGCTGCCTAAGACCCTCCTGGCGCTGCTTGACGGGCGCTCCTGGCACGACCGCTTCGCCTTCCACAGGCTCCTCTTAGTTTCCCCTCCGATAGTCAGTACTAAGGGCACCCAGAGTCGCCAATCCTATCCTCTTCCCTAGCGCCTTCTGTGCCCTACCGGGAGGTGCTCAGCCCCCCATCACGACAAGGTGGAGACCAGTCGGGGGGGCCATACACATGCCTCTGTCAATACGCACTGGGTCAGCGTGGTGGAGTATGACCCAATACCCTCGCACCTTGGTATGTGAGAGGAGGCTCGTGCTCAGTAGTAAGACGTTAATGGGCTGAGCTGATCATTGTTCAAAAACAGCTTTCCTATGTACAGTCAGCATCGAATAGTCGATAACACCTTAAGAATTACATATATCGGAACACACCATTCTCATTCACACCCGTTGGTTTACGGTACTTCTGACCTGCCCTTTGTCCAAATTCTTCTGAAATTTGGTCTTGGAAGTTTTTACGTGGTCTTCCTTCCCCAACACTTCCATTACTTGTCTATCATGAATCACTTTCATTAGTCTACTTTCATTCATCCTCTCAGAAGCCCCACCAGAGACCCTCTGAATTTGAAGGATCGCCACAGGTCTATCGGCGCTCTTGAGTGTGTTACCTTAACAGTGTCGAGGATTACCGCTTCACCACTAATTATTGTATTTTTAAGATTCATTCCAAAAATAGTTGAAACCAAACATAGGTATACACAACAAAGAATACTTAATAATTTCATTATCGCTGTTCTAGGAAATATATTAAATGCTCCAATGAATTCTGAGTAATCGCAAGTATGAAAGACTACGGATAACAGATTGGCATTTTATCAATCAAATCAAATTTATACATTATTGATTTCGATCGATCGGTGCGTCGATGAAATTAAATGTACATACATATATAATGTAACGCCTGTTACCCCAAAGGGCAAGGCAGAGGTATATTATACGCCCACATCTCGACAGTTATATTGTTGGGTGTACGTAATAGGTGGCGAGCCTATTGCCGCTTACCGGGAACTTGTATGTTCGTAAGAGCCTTGTCTGTTGATCGGCACGTGCATTACCAGAACAATTATTTTTAATATTCATGTTCATGCACACTTAGATTTGTCCTGTGTGGGAATCGAACCCACGACCTTAGAAGCGGTGTGCGGGTACACTCGCCACCACGTCATATTGGTCGCCGAATGTTAATGATAATAATCGATACAGTAATTCTGGAGATTACAATATCTTTAATTATAAGAAATAATCTTCTTTAAATGCTTGCGAAAAATACTTAATAATTGGGTGATATCACATGTTGCTATGTTATATTGCATAAGTACTGGGGGTGTATAGGGATCCTACCATGATCTAAGGTGCCCAAGCCAACCTCACCTGCAAGTGGTCCACCTGCCGATCAACGGACGAGGCTCTGGCGAGCATAAAAGCACCAGGTAAGCCACAATAGGCTCGCCAGCTACACTTTGTAGGACCACCGTCAATCCGCACTGGGTCCGCGTAGTAGACTATCAGTAGTACTCTGAATCCCTTTTACCTTGGTTCGTGAGAGGAGATCTGTGCTCAGTAGTGGGACTAAATGGGCTGAGATGAAGATATAGATTTTACAACTGGCTCCACTTGAAAACCGCTCCAAGATCTTCAGCAATCGTAATAACTTTAGTGCCAGGGGCTTTGGATAAAGGAATAAAAATATCAGTTCAAAATGTAAAAAGCAAAAAGTGTGAACTTCTTGGCGGGAAAGTGAAGCGTCATGTCAGCAGTATTGTTTTATTTTAACGTTAATGTGTAATAACGGTGGATTATTAACCGTTAAGTGTTTGGGAACATACATGAGTGTTGGTAAATCAAACAAAGCAGTGCAACATAATTTTCCAAATTATCTTAAGGAGTCCATGTGAGATCTCAGTACAGTCCCACATTTTTACTGAGGACTCAGGGGGCTTAGGGGGAGGGCATCTCATTTAGGGCTAGATGTGCTAGACGCACGAAGCCATTATTTAAAAGAAAAAAAAAGCAAAAAGTGGTATAGTAATTGATGAACTGGGCATAGGTGCCAGCATCCGTTTTAGAAGAACAGCAACAGCAATTGTACCACCAGTGGAGCTCCTTAGATGAAAATAAAGTGGTTCTTGGAAATGATCTTCCTTTCTTTATTAGTATTAAGTGTGAAATGGTGTTATTTGCAGATGACACATCAATAATATTAAAAACCAACAGAAACAAAAATTATTATGATGATGTAAATAGCGCACTTTCGGAGTTGCTGCACTGGTTTATTGTTAATAATCTTCAGTTGAATGCTAAAAAAACTAAAGGTGTTAATTTTTCACTACCCAATGTAAGAGATGTTGCAACCAATATAGAATTGAATGGTCAGAGGTTGGAAATTGTCGATTCAACCTACCCCCCCCAAACAGGTCGGGAAAAGGTAACACCCAGAGACCGACGACTCTGGGTGCCCTTAGTACTGACTACCGGGGGAGAAACTAAGAGGGACCTGTGGAGGGCGCAGCGGACGGGCAAGGAGGGCCCGTCAAGCAGCGCCAGGAGGGTCTTAGGCAGTGGAGGCAGGGGGCCCCTGCTGTCTCACCATGGACCCTCCGGGAAGTCGGCCACATACGCTATGGTCGCACAAGGAGGTAGGAGGGGCGCGTCCACTGCGCCTCTCTGAGGAGGTCCTCCCGGTTTTGGTCCGGGGGACGTTGGCCGCAGGCGGGGTGTCAGAAGCTGCAGTCCAGGTACTGGCCCCCGCCTCTTTCTCAACAAGCGGCGGGCGTCGTCAGAAGATTTTTAGTGGGTATTACTGCTGGCAGTCGCGTCTGCCGGTGGTGAATCCCACACCCCCTTACGGTCCCCCTTTGGCCGGAAGGTAGTGCGTAAACGCATTTTGTTACCGACGTAAAACAAAAAAAAAAAAAAAGCGTTTGAACCCGAGGCCCTCTGAATATGAAGTCTATGGGTCTCGCACTGGCTAGCTGCACTTAAAAACAGCCCCCGTCTAGTCGATGGATATATTTAGCCTTATTTATTATAAGTTAATCTTTTTAATGTCAATAACATATGTATTTAATGTTGTTAGTCATTAACTTTATAGAAACAAAGAACAGATAAAATTGAAAGTATTTATGACTTCTACAGATAAGATTCGTGACAGTCATCTTGCACTTATAATTAACCTAAAAGTAAAAGTCAAAATCAAAATTATTTATTCAAGTTTGCCTCAATAGAGGCTTGAATGTCATACTTATAAACTAACGCGCCCATTCACTGCGGGCGGGAGCTTGATCGTAAAAGAACGGGCAAGAAAACCGTCAAGATTGATTTTTTCTCCCGCCAGTTACAATAAAAATACCTAGTATTAAAACAATTGTGTTCTGCAGTCACAAGATTTAAAAGAAAAGAAGACAAAACTAGCATATAAAATTTAGAATAAAAATAAAACTTCAGACATGACGCTTTACTTTCCCGCCAAGAAGTCCAAGTAATGTTTTAGTATTGTACTTACTTCTTGTAACCTCCTCATAAGAAGGCCACATTATAATAAAAAAATCAGAATCGGAATCAGTTTTATTGCCAAATGTGGGTACAATATCAGACGGTACAGTCAAAATGTTTTAAAAGCTCCATTCACATTTTTATCCTTTTGAGATAAGCAAGTATTTAATTTATTGATTCAGGCGTTACTTTGCGGAAATCCATTGTAAGCAAGTGATGGATTAAAAATATCTTTGTAACAATTCCCGCGCTACTATAATTTCCCGAAAAATCGAGAAACTATTCAAAACGACACGTGTTTCGCCCTTACACAGGGCATCTTCAGGTAAGATAGGAGCCTCAGAACAACGATGTCTTCACGACCAACGCTGTAACAATTAGAGAAATAAATTACATAATGAATTATTTTTGTGATTTTGAATACAATATGAATTTCATCAGTTAATAAGTAAAATGTCAAATAAAAAAGAAAAATATATTTGTATGTCGACGTTAAAAAATATTATGTTAATGTAGGAAATAGTAATTCAAATACCTCTGTCTTTTAAAAAATCTTCTATGGAGTAATAACATTTCGTCAATAGCATTTGTGTCAATTTTCTTTTAAACATATCGAGTTTCAGTTCTTTTAAAAAGTCTGGAATTTTATTATAAATAATTGGGGCCATACTTAAAACGCTTTTTTTGAAAAAAACGGTTTTATGTATTGGTCGTGCTAATTTATTAATATACTGTGTACGAATAGGATTGCTTCTTGTGTCAGATATTTTAGTAAAAAGTTCCTTGTTTGTTTTTACAAAAATTGCTACCTCCAGAATATAAATGCACGGTAGTGTCATTAAGTTCATATTTTTAAATGTTTCTTTACAACTATCTCTATTGCATAGCCCAAATATTGCCCTAACTGATCGTGCCCTAACTGATCAGTTAAAACGAAAACAAAACGATCGTTTTTGCGCTTTAAAAATGGTTTCTTTCTCACTGTAATTTCCCCAAAAAATTACTCCATATCGCAGCAACATATCGCCAAGTAAATAATTTAGCAAGGGAATCCCCTAGCAGGTCGGGCCATTTAGTTAATTCGCAATAAAATATATCGATAACAGTCGTTGTTTCATTGCCAATCTTATTTTGAAAATGATTTAGTACAGCTGGATAAGATAATGAAGTAAAAATAGTTGAGGCCAACTTAGATATTTTTGGATGGACTTTTGCTGACCTTCAAGCAAGATTGAAAAGTAGTCATGAAGACAAGAAAAAAGAAATTGGTTGCCTGTAAAGTCGGTTTACTGATGATAGTTGAACGTGACAACGTCTTAAGAAAATACTGATGGAATTGTAGCATTTTTCAAAAGAAAATTTTAATTTCATTTCTTTAATAAAGCAGCAGCTGTCTGGCTGGAAAGGCCGATTGTGCTTCTTTGTCGCTCGTTCCGCGCTCTCGCTTGCACTTCAAGCGTTACATGGAACGCCTCAGAGCGAGGTAACGCCGCATGAGTCATGTTTATTCGTGCGTGCAGCCGGCTCTATCGAATTATAAGACGTTGTCACGTCAAAAAAGAAGTAAAGTAGCGATTTCTCGAAAACCAATTTTTTTAACAGCATCGACAGCTTACAATTAAGCTGGATGTGGTTTTTTAAAACATATTGACGGTTTTCTCTAAAAATCGGCGCCCCGAGTAAACCTTTAGGTATATTTATGAGGATCCCATTTGTAATGAAAGAGTCTTGAACAGACAGATATAGCAGTATCTGAAAAAAATTTGAAGTTCTCTTATTTATTATTACACCAATTATTTAGTTCCAAGATTCATTAGGAACTGTGGCGAGTATACCCGCACTCCGTTCCTGAGGTCGTGGGTTCGATTCCCACACAGAACAAATCTTTGTGTGCAAACATGAATATTTGTTCTGGTCTGTGTGTTTTCCTACAAATATTAAGTATATTTCAATAAATAAATATTTTCTGACAATTACACCAATTATTTAGTTCCAAGATAAGTATCATTAAAAACTTGTGGTATGGATACTAAACAACGGATAAACATACTTACTTAAATACCTTTTTTTTGTAAATACATACTTAATATACATAGGAAAACACAAGTATGTAATTACAAAAATAAGTATTTATATATGTGTTACGGTAAATGTGAGCAATCGGTAATTATCTATAATTACCGGTAATTATAGATAATCACCAATGCACATGGTAAATGTAGTGAATTATCCACATTTACCGGTAATTATATAAAACTTCCGCGCGACCGTGGTAAATGTCGACATAAGCTTTGGAATTTGTTTGGAATGGAGTCTGTACTCGGTACGAAATATGGGATTTTAAGCCAGTTGTACTCAAGAAATGAATTCGGTCTGCAAAGAACGATTTATCACAATAGAAGAAGTTCCAGAAACTAATATAACTCTGAGAGAATGCGCTCGTAAGGATTCAAATTTAGGTGGATAAGGTTTTCAGCATTGCAATTATACTTCATATTGCAATTCAAATCGCTGCAAATGCAAGAAAACATAAGTACTTTGCAATTCCAAATGTCACAAATCTCGGACCTGCAGAAATAAATAAAAGATAAAGAATTTTAAGAGTCTTACTGATAGTTGCCTGTCAATTTGTTAATTTTGGTTGATCCTATTTTTATAAGTTTTTTTTAACCAAATAAAAGGTTTGGTATCTTGATATTTAATTTGTTAATTTAATAAGAATTTTATGTTTTGCTTAACCAAACAGAAGCTTTGATCTCTTGATATTTGAGAAGTATTATTATTGTTTGACTGATGTTGTTAGTAACTTAATTTTATTATATTTAAGACTAGAATGTTTGATTTACTACATTTACTAAAGGGGTATGGTAATTTTATATAATTGCCGGTAAATGTGAATAATTCGTAAGTTTTTACAACCTTTACCACGAGCACTGGTTATTATGCATAATTCCCGGTAATTATACATAATAACCGTACTATCCACATTTACCGTAACATATGTATGTTTAAACGTTATCGTTAACGTTAACGTATCCATAACACAAGTTCTTTGATACTTATCTTGGAACTAAATAATTGTTGTAAGTGTCAGAAATGTTTATTTAGCGTCTTAACGAGATGTCAGCTCACAGAGGAGACTCCCGGCCACCGTAGGCGCTGTCCTATGGGCAGTGAGTAATGGGTAACTCGCCGCCCGTCGCATTCTAAAGGCGACAGACCGCGTCGACCGCGCGTTGGTGTTCCACGCGCGTCTCAAAAAGATGTCAGCACACAATGGGGACTTTCGGCCACCATAGGTGCTGTGCTGTGGGCGGTGACAATTGCGCCTCTTACATGGCATAACGACTACCACATTTAGTGATAAACGGGAACAACAGAATAACGTGCCTTCCGAAGCATAGAAGCTCTCGATATCAAATGGCACACAAACGGTCACCCTTCCAAGGAGTGACCACTGTAAACTTTGCTTTCCTCGGTGATAGCTTCCGACCACCTAGCACCGCGGAGCTACGAGCGCTTCGTATGCTTATTAATTATGCTATTATATGCCTATGTGTTAATATTAAAATGTTTTGTTATACTGATAGTAGTTTATTGATAAGCGCGTTGTTATCGCTTTGCACTTATATTGCGTATTATAATAATTACTAATCTAATGATGCCGTCATCTCATGGGGAGCTGAAAGAGTCGACAAGGAGAAATCCTACCGGAAAATGGGCAGCAGCGTCATCCTGCGTACCTACTGTCCTGAACTACTAGTGTCTTCTACTGGATCTACTATGGCGAGTGTTCTGAGGAGCTTTTCGATCTCATCCCGCCCTCTCCTTTCCTCTTCCGAACAACACGTGCTGGTCTTAGAAGCCATCCTCATACTGTGCAGACTATCAGCACTCGAACCAAGAAATTTGGGAGGTCGTTTCTGAGCAAGACCACTAAGCTCTGGAATTCGCTGCCGGCTCACGTGTTTCCTATTTCCTATGATCCCGGGTGTTTTAAGCGGGGCGTGAAACGGCATTTTAGCAGGCCGTGGATGCGCTTTGTACCGTGCTTATTTCGCAGTTTGAAGCGCTTTCATTTTTTATTGGACTGCATCGGCTGCTTACCATCAGGCAGGATGTAGTCATTATGACGTGTCACATTAAAAAAAAACTGTTTCGATGAGAAAACCTATCGGAAGATGGGCAGTGTAAACGATCACCAACCCGAGTGATGGTGGGTGGTAGATACCCTCATTAGAATGTAATCTATTGGGGAGGCCTTATAAGGAAGATAAGATAAATATAAAATAGAAAAGGGGTGACACTATTCTACGCCGCTACATCTTGGGGATTCGTAAGAGTTGATGAAGAGAAACCCTACCTGATGATACTGGCTTGAACAGTGATCATCAACCCGCCTTCCCAGCGCGGTGATTATGGGCAGTTACCCCCAATATTCTATGTAAGTGGTGGTGGTTTTCACACTTAGTCCTTTCTTAGCCTTTGCGGCCATATCTACTCACTCCAGCCAGCCCACCTCTCTCCAGAAGCAAATCAGGTCTCTCAGTTTTATATTTTTTTTTATTTTTTTTTTTGATGGTTATGAATTCTCAAAAATCAAAAATCTTTGTAAAATGTCCTTAATGGAACTCGGTTACCCCCATTAAAATATAATCTATTGAAGCTAAAGTATTTGAACAAAGTAGTATCATAGCACAAAGTCTTTGAGCCCAAGTTTTGCATGACCAGGGCGGGTGAGCGTGCTCCACTGCGACGTATTATGTATTATACAATACACATTGCTCCAATATTGATCTATTCAGAATATCACTTAATAAATTTAGAAACAGTGTACTATCGCTACTTAGAGACATAACTTAATGAAATAGTGACTTAACTTAAAAAAGACAATTTTTGGGAGATTACAAAAGAAGATCTTCAAAAGAATCCTTAACCTACTTGTAAGCGCATTAAATTGATACTAATTCATTAATTAGTAATTCTGTAATTCTGTTTTGAACGTATGATTAACATTGATTCGATCTCAGTAACAAATAGAGAATATAATAAGTACGTAACTCAAAGCTGACCAATCTATTAATGGGTCGATGTTCTTTGAAGCATGCGATATGGACAATTAATAATTAATTTTTAAGTAACTCAAAATGAAAACTGAAATGTTTTTAAAAATTTTGTATACGTACTTAGACTAATCGTTAAATATTACTCTGTGAATAACGTTGTTGGTAACATAATAAGTAAGTGTATACTTTAAGATATTTTGTAACAATAATTTTTTTTAAAAAAGGGGGGAGTATCTGTAGGGAGGTGTGCCTACCACTAGCCACAGTTAATCAATTACCGATCGGGCAGTAAGGAACACGTCGTGTGCGGGGTACCAGAAGCTACAAACCCAGGCACTGGTGCTCCGCCCCATTTTCAACAGCGGTGAGCGTCGTCGGAAGTTTTTAGTGGGTAGAACTGCGGTGGTCGCGTCTGCCGCAATGAGCCCCACACTCCCTCCCGGTTTCCCCCTTTGGCCGGGAGACAGTGCGTAAATACCGACGATAAAGAAAAAAGTAAAGAACACGTTATAGTCTAAGTTATATAATATACTGGATTAAACAAGTGATAAAGTCTATATATTTATATTACATATTCAAATGATTCTCTCCATAACATCTATAGCTATTAGGAATATATGATACAACTCAATTCCTAAATACCTAAGCAAATATTATGTATAGGGATCCTATTAAGACCATTTACATGGAGCGACTGCCGTCTGCCCTCAGCAAGCCAGGGGGAAATATTACTTTATGGTTAAACCAGATGTCAGGATATTAGAAGGCACTGACTTTCTAATAACGACTGTCATACACTCTGTCAAGAAAGTATTGGGAATGAATGTTTTGTTTATGGTTCCAAATTAATTTTTTTGTTTTTTTTTTTGTTGTTGTTAGATTGCCACAATTGTTATCCATTTTGGCGCGGAGTTTGAGTCGGTCATTTATATTAAAAACAGTGCTGTTTTTAGTTTTATAATATCTAGTATGTATTGCGAATTTCATTAGACAAAAACATCGAACAAAGAGTTTGTCTTAAATTTTGCGTCGCCAATGTAATCTTTTGTTCGGAGACTCTTTAAATGTTACAAAAGAAGAATTTGCCTCGCTCTGGTAGGCCATTAACGTCTGCAATTGAAGTTAACATCGCAAAAGTGAAGAAAATAGTGATTGTAAATCCTCATTCAAGTCTGAGAGATCTCTCTCGCCACCGAACTTTCTGTATCGCAAGAGTCGATCCGTACCATTTTAGCTAATAATTTGGGTATGAAACGTGTTGCCTCCCGGCTAGTCCCAAAAGACCTGAATTTTCTTCAAAAACTAAATCGCATGAGAGTCGCTGAGGACAAGCTAGAACGAGTCAATACCGACCCAACATTCACGAAACATGTTTGGTGACGAGACGTGAGTTTACGAGTTTGACATGCAAAATAATCGACAAGCTCCGGAATGGCGCCTTCCAACTGAACCAAAACCGAAAAAACCACGTCAAAGTCGATCAAATGTCAAAGTCATGTTGACTGTTTTCTTTGACTATCGCGGTGTTGTGCATTCGGAATTCTTGCCGAAAGGTCAAACGGTGTTTAAAGAATATTATAACTGAACGAATTTCTGTCCAAACACTCAACAAATACTATCGAGCAACCACCATATTCACCAGATATGGCACCAGCCGACTTTTTTCTTTTTCCTACACTCAAATTACCAATTCGTGGCACCCGTTTTCAATCGGTAGAAGGCATAAAGGAGAAATTGCGGTGAGAACTGAACTCAATTCTGGAAACAGCGTTTAAAAAATGTTTTGATGATTGGATTATTCGTTGGCGTAAGTGTATCGTTTCTGAAGGAGCATACTTTGAAGGTGATAATATTATTTTGGATGAATAACAAAAGTTTGTTCTATTATTGACAGTTTCCCGGTACTTTCTTAAGAGTAGTATAATAATAAAGGCTTCACATGCTTTCCGAGGCACGGAGCAACGGAGCACGGAACCTAATTCAATGGATAAATCTGCTGTCAGGATGTTTGAATTGACTTCAGACGGCACGTTAAGACGCAAACTATATGTGGGAGAGAAAACCTTTTCTTTTTTTTTTATTGTTGGTAAAAAAATGCTGATTACGCACTGTCTCCCGACCAATGGGGGAACCGGGGGGCCTACCGCCGAGTTCGATGGCAATCGATTATAAGGCACAATGGATTTCGAATTGATTCTGTCGTACCGCCGAACTCATGGAAATCGAAACAAAATGGCGTTCTCCATTTACCTATTGGTCTGTCACGGACTGAAGGTCATGAATGAGAGGTGGCTGTCGGCAGATTCCCCGGTACGGATTAATGAACGCAAAACAAAGTATGATCTAGATGGATTACCGGTAATCCATCAAATTCGGCGGTAGGCCCCCTGGAGGGGAGTGTGGGGCTCACTGCGGCCGACGCGACCACCGCAGTCCTACCCACTAAAAAACTTCCGACGACGCCCACCGCTGTTGAAAAGGGGCGAGGCACCAGTGCCTCCACTGTCTGACTCAAAGCACAGGGAGAGATTAAGGCCTGTGCTCTGAGTCAGAGACGAGAGATGACTTCTTGACAATCTTCACCGTACTCCTATAGAGCAGACGAAGTATGGGGCAACCACTAGTATTGAAGAAATCAGAGCAAAATATTAACGTTTATCTTTCCATAAACATAATCTTAAGCCGGATTTTGAAAATCAATTTTATATCACATCCTCATTTTAGTTTTAGCTTAAGATTGTATTAGTGTATCGTATTAATCCTTTGGTGTTACTAATCCATCAGCTTATAGCATTATACCGACATAGAACGTAGTTTTTAAACAAATTTGAAATAAAACATACATACATAATACCACGTCTTTTTCCTCGAATGGAAGGCATATTATACGCTCACATTACGCCAGTTGTATAGTTGGTTCCACGTAATAGGTGGCGAGCCTATTGCCGCTTACCGGGAACTTATGTGTTCGCCAGAGCCTCGTCCGTTGATCAGCAGGTGCACCTTCAAACTTTGAATCTTTTTATTCCATAAATTATTACATAGGTGGTACTTGAAAACGTCAAAATTAAATATAAAAAAAAACTAAATTTACTTACACTGAAATCACGAAGCTTAGATTCAGAAATTACATGCCTGCTGTCTGGCCTCCGCAACCAAGGGGGAACTATTTATATATAGTACTTTAAAACGTGATAATTAAAAATGAAAAAAAACAATCGAAATATTATTACATTAAATCACGAAGCTTAGATTCACTTACATGCAACAAAACAATTTATAAACAAAAAATAATTAAGTGTAAGTGAATCTAAGTGCCAGTTCCGAGCCACCGCTCTGTAAGAAGAACTGACAAGAAACTCACAGGCAATGCTCTTTTAAATTATCAATTGGTTAGTTACAATCTTCATTTGTCTGTGACGCTATACAATGCAATGGTTTTTAGTCAGTAAAAGTCTGACACACCCTTCCGCTTCACCCACAGCGGAAGACGGTCATTTGATGATTTTCCATCCGAAAAAAAAAAAAGAAAAAAGGACGCCAATCCGCACTGGGTCAGCGTGGTGGGGTATGACCCAATACCCTCTCACCTTGATATGTGAGAGGAGGCTCGTGCTCAGTAGTGGGACGTTAATGGGCTGCGATAATTAAATAAAGTAATTATTATTATTCTTTATTTATTAACTAATTACAGATTAACAACTTATTTATAACATAGTCCCACAAAACCGATTTGAGTGAGGTTTAACTGCTAATTTAATAAATTTTTTAGTTGTGAGATAGCCAACCTATAAATTAAATTACGTAGCTAACGTAAAAAAATATAGTAAATCTGAATATTTTTCTCCTAAATTTAGGCTTACTATCCTTAAAGGTCTTCTGGCAAAATATTTAATAAATATGGTACACGTTTTTCTAACGTTCTGTCACCATAGTAATTGATACACAATTATACATGGGAACACATGGGAATTATATATAGTAATAATAATCTAATAATATTACTAACTACATCAACAAAGTTTCCAGGATTGTGAATGGTGATAGCCTGCACAATTAACAAGTCTGTTTTCTATAAGTTTACATATGAAACCCCAAAACCAAGACATGTACTAATCAAAATCAAAATTCATTTATTCAAGTTTGGCTCAATAGAGCTCTTATGAATGTCATACTTATAAACTAACGCGCCCATTTACTGCGGGCGGGAGCTTGATCGTAAAAGAACGGAACAGAAAAGAAAAGAACTGCAGTCACAAGATTTAAAAGAAAGGAAAACAAATCTTTTTTAGCAATATTAACATAATTACGGATAAACATAGTAGACATGAGCAGACGCGTTACGCTCAACCATATTTTAGGGAGCGCAACGACCCGGACGCATGACGCTACCACCGCAGAAACATATAAGTGAGCGTGATATACTCAAGCTGCATAAAAGGATTTTAGTAAAAATAACATTAATATTAGAAGACTGAATTAAATGTGCTGCAAACCACAATTTTGTTACTGTAAAGTAGTATAAGTATATCATATGGTATCAGTAACGCTATGCAGCCGTCAAAACAATTTCCAATAAATCGTATATAAGCAGTCTTAATTAAAAGGTCGTATTTTTTTTCATATTTTTTTTCAATATTTGTACCGTGTGGAAATGAAACCCACGACCTCAGGAGCGGCCACTGCAGATATTGACCGCCACGCCGTAATGGTCGCCCATTATTTGTTTATTTGACGATCGATTTTGTGAGAATGCCCTCACTCCGCTCCTGAGGTCGTGAGTTCGATTCTCACACAGAACAAATATTTGTGTGCATAAACATCTATTCTAGTCTGGGTGTTCCTCTAAGTATTTTGTCTAAATATGTATGTGTTTAAAAAAAAGTATTGACATATGTTTATCCGTTATTTAGTATTCATAACACAAGTTATTAATAATACCTAACTTGGAACTAAATAATTGGTATGGTTGTCGGAACATATTCATTATTAATGTTATGGAAAATATTTGCCTTCTGGGAAACAGGCGTGAATTAATGTGAGAAAAATGTTTGTTATGATTATTGTTATGGAATTTTTTAAGATAGCTTACAGCTTGAATTTTAAACATGTTAAAATATGATTAAACATAAGCCAAAATACAGCCAATATAAATCTTCTCAACTTATACCAATTGAGTATCCATAAATAATAACTATAAGATCCACAAAAGATTCGACATAAGGGTCAAAGTGCGCCACGTTTAGTCTGTGGCCCCCGCGATAAGATAAGATAAGATCCTAAATATAGCCATGTCCAGCAGCGCTCATGCAGTTAAGAGCAAATTAGAAGGCAGTTTCTCAAAGAATTAATACTGTCATGAAAATTAACGATCGCTCTCTTAAAATCCTTTTTTCTGTTTTACGTGGGTAATAAAATGCATTTACGCACTGCCGTCCGGCCAAAGGGGGACCGAAGGAGTATGTGGGACTCACCACCGGCAGACGCGACTGCCAGCAGTAATACCCACTGAAAACTTGCGACGACGCCCGCCGCTTATTTAGAAAGAGGCGGGGGCCAGTACCTGGGTTGCAGCGATTGACACCCCGCCCGCGGCCAACGTCTCCCGGACCAAAACCAGGAGGACCTGCTCAGAGAGACGCAGTGGACGCGCCCCTCCTACCTCCTTGTGCGACCATAGCGTGTGTGACCGACTTCTAGGAGGGTCCATGGTTAGACAGCAGGGGCCCACTGCCTAAGACCCTCCTGGCACTGCTTGACGGGCCCCTCTGGCCCGCCTGCTGCGGCCTCCATAGGTCCCTTTTAGTTTTCCCCTCAGGTAGTCAGTACTAAGAGCACCCAGAGAGGCCAGTTATCTTTTCCCGGCCTTCGGGATGTAATCAGCCTCCCCGACAAGCCTAGGAGGGGGGTGGGGTTACTGGTCTAACTACATTTGACTGAAGATACTGGCTTCCCAATAACGACTGCCATAGATGATCATGACAGCTGGGACCAACGGCTTAAGACACGGATTATGTATTTATGTAGTCTTACATATATTTAATTTACCAGTATACTATAAAAACTTTCATAATTATTCTATATCTGCAATCTGTCAAATGTTACGATAATTTTGTAATTGATAATTACATTGATTTAGATTAAAGAACTATTTATTATCTTCATTAATAAACATGTTGATTGGAATAGACCGTTACCAATGAAGCTATATCTAGCTATTTTTTTATATTTACATAACACACATAATGTCTCGCCTCTTTCTCGTAGGGATAGCCAGAGATCACATCCTTCGACTTGCCACGATTTTGGCACACACTTTTTGCTTACACCCATTAATAAATAAATAAATATTCTCTTACAATCACACCAATTATTTAGTTCCAAGATAAGTATCATTAAGAACTTGTGTTATGGATACTAAATAACGGATAAACATACATAAATACATTTTTTTGTAAATATATACTTAAGATATATAGGAGAACACCCAGACCAGAACAAATATTCATGTTCATGCACACAAAGATTTGTCCTGTGTGGGAATCGAACCCACGACCTCTCGAGTAAAGTGCAGGTATACTGACCTCCACGCCATATCGGTCGTCAAATAATAAATAATAATTAATAAATAAATAATAATTATTAAGGAAATAATAAATAAATTAATAAGTAATTAATAAAAACGGACGGATATAACGGAAAAAGATACACAGATACTCTTTTTGTAACCACATACTTATTATACATAGTAAGACACCTATAATTATACATATAATAACGCCTGTTTACCCGATTACATTGTTTGCGTGGTCTGATTAGACAGTTTTTTTTAAATAATGGCTTCATGCGTCTAGCACATCTAGCCAGTGTCAAGTAAGTAATATAATATATGAATAGTATATTATTCATAGTAAATGAGTGATGATAAAGATGATAAATGGTAAATGCGATACCCTCCCCTAAGCCCCTTGAGTCCTCAGTAAAGATGTGGGACTATACTGAGATCTCACATGGACTCCTTGAGAGAATTTGAAAAGTGATATTGCACTGCTTTGTTTGATTTACCAACACTCATGTATGTTCCCAAACACTTAACGGTTAATAATCCACCGTTATTACAAATTTTAGAAAATAAAACAAAACTGCAGACATGACGCTTCACTTTCCCGCCAAGAAGCTCCCTTCAAACAGTTTTACTGAGGTAAAACTCTTGTGACTGTTGCACACTAATATTATTCACAGAAGACCAGCGCTTTTGTGGTCCTCCACTGCAGCACATGCTGAGTGGAGTCCATTTAAGGCATACTATATATACGAGTAAATCTATTTATTTGTGAAAATTATTTTCTCTTCGTATGTATTAGTTATTTATTTATCAGTCACAAAAATCAGAGGTATAGTAAGCACATAATTATGTTACATGCTAAATTTTATAAACAGGCTGTATCTCCACTAACATGTCGCTGGTTAAATGCTAAAGGGCCACATGATGAAAAAACAAAATTTTACAGGAGAGCCCATCTAAGTTTTTACCCTGATATTTTCACTATTTTTACGAATCTATAGGTGCATCTACATCTATGTATTATATACTATTCGATGCGTATTTTGAAGCTTTATTCGTTTATTACTAACGAATTTCAGCAGCTTCTATCTAAATAAGTATAATATCATATAGTTCTCGCTGTGAAATTGGTCACCAAATCACGGAATGCGAAAGAGGCGTTCGTCTGATTGGTCCATTTTTGGCGCTAGAATCATGGTTGTCTTTTTCGAATATAAAAGTTTGAATGATTTCGATACTTTTTGGAATAAAACGAGTTTTATTTTTTTCTGGCTTGTGGCCCTTTGGCATTTAATCAGCGATATGTGAACAGCATGACTGGTCTATGTCGAACATCACAAATTGCGAAAAGTAGAAAAAAAAATTAAAAAACTAAAAATAAGTACAACAAATGTTTATTGAATAATTTACAAAAAAAACACATACACACACATTTTATTTATTTGTGTCTTAATAAAATTTTGTTTCTTTCATTTCAGGCATAAGGGGCACACATTAATGGGGTGGGAGGGGGTTGACGACCCTCTGAATTTCAAGGAAAGGGGTCTCCACACTGGGCTATCGCCGCTCATGACTTGGCTCACGAGTGGGACCTTAATGTTCTAATATAAAGATATTTCCATATGTTTTCGCAGCATTACAGTATTGTAGGCACAGATAACCTAACATAACGAAATCGAACGTGACGACGTAACCCTGTATACAAATAAATGATGACTTCGAAACAAGCCGAGTCGCAGTATGACCAAAAGTAAATGAAATAATTAAAGCTAGCAAGACAAGTACTCGAAGCGCTCGTAGCTCTGCGGTGCTTGGTGGTCGGAAACGATCACCGAAGTAAAGCAGAGTTTACAGAGGTCAGTCCTTGGATAGGTGACCGTTTGTGTGGCATTTGATACCGAGCGCTTCCGTGCTTCGGAAGGCACGTTAAGCCGTTGGTCCCGGTTATCACTAAATGTGGTAGTCGTTAAGCCATGTTAGAGGCCTAATGGGCGGCTTGATAAATTCTAACGGCAAGACGCCATACACCTGCCTCCGCCAATCCGCACTACGTCAGCGTGGTGGAGTATGACCCAATACCCTCGCACCTTGGTATGTGAGAGGAGGCTCTTGCTCAGTAGTGGGACGTTAATGGGCTGTGATGATGAGACAAGTACTCCTTAAACCATATAGTGCACAAAAGTGACCTTATCTGTTTATATTCTTTTAATCTCTTAATTAAATCTTTGCTATCTGTAGATAATTATTGATAACAAATGGCGATTAACGGATCTTTTCTTTTTCTAGCAGTTCACACAAATTAATAACTAATATTTTTAATCTTTTTTACATACAACATTATGTACCTATGTCCATATAATCACGCCTGTTTCCCCGAAGGGATAGGGAGAGGCATAATATAAGCCTCATCACCATCATCATCATCAGCCGATACTAGTCCACTGCTGGATATAGGCCTCCCCCAAATCGCGCCATTTCCCCCTGTCCTCGGCTTGCCGCATCCAGCATCTGCCAGCGACCGCAAATCGTCACCCCACCTGGCGAGTGGTCGGAAACGATCACCGAAGTAAAGCAGAGTTTACAGAGGTCAGTCCTTGGATGGGTGACCGTTTGTGTGGCATTTGATATCAAGCGCTTCCGTGCTTCGGAAGGTAAGTTAAGCCGTTGGTCCCGGTTATTACTAAATGTGGTAGTCGTTAAGCCATGTTAGAGGCCTAATTGGGCGGCTTGATAAATTCTAACAGCAGGACGCCATACACCTGCCTCCGCCAAACCGTACTGGGTCCGCGTGGTGGAGTATGACCCAATACCCTCTCACCTTGGTATGTGAGAGGAGGCTCGTGCTCAGTAGTGGGACGTTAATGGGCTGAGATGATGATGATGATGATACTGAGATCTGAGATCTGAGATTTCCATGAAAAGTGATGTTTAATGAAATCTCTTATTACAAAACAGGGTCTAAAGTTATACTAGGTTTAAAACTAATTTAGCCACTTCCATTTGTTAAGACGAAGACAGTGATAGCACTAGTTTTAAACCTGGTCTAACTTTAGACCTCGTTTTTAATAAGCCCCTTAACAGTTAATAAATCCACTATTATTACACACTAAAGTCCAAAATTTCTCATAGAAAATAAAACAAAACTGCAGACATGACGCTTGATTTTCCTGCTAAAAACTTAACAAAACTTAATGCAACTGTAATAATCTAAAAATGAATAGGAACATAAAAACGTAACTGGTTGTCCTTATCAGCACCATCTGTTATAAAATTAGCGAACCAACAACAAAGCTATCGTGGAATAAGTTTTCTATACGGCTCCTAGATGCCGCTGGCGTCAAGTTAAAACAGCTTTATTACATAAAGCACTAACATAGAATTAATAAATTGTGCATGGTATATATATTATTTTTATTTTAATATACATTAAATATACTGCTCCACTGATATAGATTTAATATCTTTTTATTAATAAAAAGTAAAATTTAAGTTTTGTCTACTCGCCGCTAGATGTCCATACTGTCTTAATTTTACAATTATGTGAAATATTTTTAGTGACATAACAAACTTAATATAATAAAAAGTAACTCGAGATACTCTTTACAATATTAGTCGTTTGTTAGTGAAATACTCGTCAAAATCAGCTCAGCCGTTTTAGAGATTAGCTGACAAGCTGACAGATTAACTGATATTCTGACTAAAATGTCTTTTTACATCCCACTATTGACCATGGACGTTCTTTCGTTAACCTAGGTAAAAGGGATTTACGTGATACTAGAGGTATCAGTGCGGATTGGCAGGGGCAGGTCTCACCAGGCTACAGTATAAGGCTTCCGTTTTCCAAGCCGCCATATTTAAAACATACACACTTACATACATACATTCACGCCTTTTTCTCCGCAGGGGTAGGCAGAGTAGATAGTTGGTCCCACGTAATAGGGGGCGAGCCCATTGCCGATTACCTTGCACCGTTATGTTCGCCAGAGCCTCGTCCGTTGATCGGCAGGTGCACCACTTGCAGGTGAGGTTGGCTTAGGCACCTTAGGTCTTCAGAGACCGACGACTCTGGGTGCCCTTAGTACTGACTACCGGGGGGGAACTAAGAGGGACCTATGGAGGGCGCAGCGGGCTGGCCAGGAGGGCCCGTCAAGCAGCGCCAGGAGGGTCTTAGACAGTGGGGGCAGGGGGCCCTTGCTGTCTAACGACAGACCCTCCGAGAAGTCGGCCACACACGCTATGGTCGCACAAGGAGGTAGGAGGGGCGCGTCCACTGCGCCTCTCTGAGGAGGTCCTCCCGGTTTTGGTCCGGGGGACGTTGGCCGCAGGCGGGGTGTCAGAAGCTGCAACCCAGGTACTGGCCCCCGCCTCTTTCTCAACAAGCGGCGGGCGTCGTCGGAAGATTTTTAGTGGGTATTACTGCTGGCAGTCGCGTCTGTCGATGGCGAGTCCCACACCCCCTTTCGGTCCCCCTTTGGCCGGAAGGTAGTGCGTAAACGCATTTTGTTACCGACGTAAAACAAAAAAAAAAAAAAGGCGCCATAGGTCTTGGGAGGACCCCTAACACATTTTGATAAGTGCTTACTCCACGGTATGAAACGTCCTTGCCCAACCTTTCCAACATGCGCCAACTAGCATTTCGCTTAATGCGCGCCGCGTCGGTGCCTCCCCAGGTGCCGACCGCTTCAGATGTCGCCTTCACAGTTGAAATACTTAAGGCTATTACAGGAAGAGGTTTATCCAGTTCAAGTCCGACATAACCACACACACCGTGTGTGTGGTATGCGGGGGCATTATCTCTCTTCTTCCACCGTGGGGGGTAGTTCCTAGTAGGGTTGTTGTTGGATTTTTGGAACGCAAAAAATTCCTCATTTTGCTAGACTGCATCGACTTGCCATCAGGCAGGATTGACTACATCCTTAGTCATTATTTTGTGTATATAAACATACATACATTCACGCCTGTTTCTCCAATTATATAGTTGGTCCCACGTAATAGGTGGCGAGCCTATTGCCGCTTACCGGGCACTTTTATGTTTGCCAGAGCCTCGTCCGTTGATCGGCAGGGGCACCACTTGCTAGTAAGGTTGGCTTGGGCTCCTTAGGTCTTGGTAGGATCCCTATATACATATTACCTACATATTTATGTTTGTAAAAAGTATTTATTTGTTTTGGTTAATAATAATTATCTTAATTAGCAGATAAAATAGTAACTAGGATATGGAAATTATGGCTTCTACGCTAAGCTAGTCAAAAAAATTATTAAAGGATTTTTTATGTTTTTGTTATTCTCATTTACACTCTCGATTTTTTAAATATTTAATCACTCTCCATTCAATGGTTCATCATCTCAGCCCATAAAAGTCCCACTACTGAGCACGAGCTTTCTCTCACATACCAAGGTGCAAGGGTATTGACTCATACTCCACCACGCGGACCCAGTGCGGATTGGCGGAGGCAGGTGTATGGCGTCCTGCTGTTAGAATATTTCAAGCCGCCCATTAGGCCTCTAACATGGCTTAACGACTACCACATTACCAAGTGATAACCGGGACCAACGGCTTAACATGCTTCCCGAAGCACGGAAGCGCTCGATATCAATGCCACACAAACGGTCACCCATCCAAGGACTGACCTCTGTAAACTCTGCTGTACTTTGGTGATCGTTTCCGACCACCGAGCACCGCAGAGCTACGAGCGCTTAATTTTTTGTTATGAAATTATCACCATTAAGTTACTATTGTTATTAAATTATTATTATTACATTACTGTTAATAATTTATTATTTATTGATGAGGTGTATAGGATTTCTACCAAGATCTGAGGACCCCAAGCCAACCTCACCTGCCGACCAACGGACGAGGCTCTGGCGAGCATAAAGTGCCCGAAAGCGGCCATAGGTTCGCCACCTATTACGTGGGACCACAATTATAGTATTCCTCTGCCTACCCCTTCGGGGAAACAGGCGTGATATTATGTATGTATGTTTATTGTTTATGCATCAAATGATGTCAGTAGATTATAACAGTATTATAATACTACCTACTTCCAGCAATAGACTAATAAAGGCTGATTATGATGAATCATCCCATAGTCCAACTAGTTGTTATTTTGCGAATATTAGTGTACTTCATTAGAAAGAAAGAAAGAAAGAATACAATTTATTCTGTGACACATGATACATTGGTTTACAAAAATACAAAAATAAAAATTAATAAACACATGTGGCACCGAAAAGGCTTATACTCAGCATATGCCGAGGGGTCACTATGGCCCCGCGACGCTGGTCTTCCGTACAAGCCTAGTACATTATAAGTGTGACGTATTAAAATTTATATCTGACACATTAACAAACGAATGAGCAAGTTCAAATTCTGCTAGTAACAGAGTAATTTAAACTAATAACTTTCGACAATTATAAAAAACATTTATGTTCACTGAAAGGACAGTAATATAACTGAATACGCCATAATGACGAAAACGAGCAATCATTAATAATAATAATAATTCTTTATTTGATAAAAGTACACTGGAGAAATTTAAAACAAAACTCCCATACTAGGCTAGGCCTGTATCATGGGAGTTTTTAAAGAGGTAACTTTAAGTACATTTCATCTAAAAACGACAGCCTTACGTCTATATAAAGATTAAAGATTACACAAGTGAGTTATTAGCGTTCAAGAACACTAGTTTTCTTTGTTAACAAAAAAAATGTAATAAAAACTAAAAAATAGTAGGGTAGTCAGAAAAATAATAATTGCAAATATCTTTATTAGTTGAATTACTTGCTACTGGCAAATTCATTTAACAATTGAGTTCATATTTAGAGTACCTACTCGTACCCAAATCCATATTCAGACGGACGATCTCCACCCCTTTTTATAATCAAGACAGACTGACTGACAGATCCCCCCGATAAGAGTCATCGACAGACTGAGAAATCTTGAGAAAAAAACCACAACGAACAGATAAACTGACAAACCTTCGGCCAAAAATCCATTTGCTTTTATTCCTTGGTTATGGTCCCGCTCATTTCTGTTTCATTGTTTATTAAAATAAATATTTAATATTCATCTTGTTTGTAAAAATTGGACGAATCTAAATGATGTTCATTCCTGTTGATCTTCATCATCATATCCTTGCATTAAGCTTAGGGCCCAGGGTCTGCTCACTGGTTCAACCAAATTTGACTGAATTTCAGTTATTACGTGGAGCGACTGCCGTCTGACCTCCGCCACCCAGAGGGAAACATCATTCTTTGGTTAAACCAGCTGTCAGTCTGTTAGAAGGCATTGAATTCCTAATAACGACTGCTATAGATGTTCATGGCAGCCGGGACCAACGGCTTAACGTGCTTTCCGAGGCACGGAGCAAGCGATAATTATGCACTTAACTTTGAAAAGTCATAGGTTTGAACCCGAGACCCTCCGAATTAAAGGCAAGGGGTCTCGCCACTGAGCTATCGCCGCTTTCATGATGAATCCTGTTGATCTTAAAGACAATTAAAAATTTTCATTTAAAGAAACAAAATGCATTTCAACTCGTGCGAATCTAAGGCATGGCATTAGTACTACATATTAAGCATTGCACAGTAAATATCTATATTTGTAAGTGAAACAATTTAAGACGCAAATCCTCAAGATTATTTACCATTCAGGAAGCGCCTGCTGCGTCGGGGTAATCTCTGTAAAGCGGTCACCACGCGGAATAATATCATAATCCTATCGCAGACAGATGTTCAGTGTTGAATCTCATTAGACAGGGAAACGCCGTTGTTTTGACATGGTTTTATCAAAACAGGAACAGGAAAAATATTTATGTAAATAAATTAAATTTTATATTGGCGTGGAGGCGAGTATACCCACACTCCTCCTGAGGTCGTGGGTTCGATTCCCATACAGGACAAATATTTGTGTGCATAAACATGAATATTTGTTCTGGTCTGGTTGTTTTTATATGTATATTAAGTATTTATTTACAAAAAAAAAGTATGTATATATGTTTATCCGTTATTTATTATCCATAACACAAGTTTTAATGATACTTATCTTGGAACTAAATAATTGGTGTAATTGTCAGATAATATTTATTTATTTAATGAGTAATTCACTCCTCTCATTTGAGTAGATATAAAAAACGGTCATTTGGGTTTTGTCAGTAAAGACATTATTGTTATTAAATTTACACACTTAGATCTTTAAACAATATATTACTTATTAATTATATAGAATAACATTCACTCTTTTGTATAGCCCTAAAAAACAATATGTAAAACTTTTTATTTCTACTTGAAAACTAATTAAATTTCGTCTGTCAATATTATCAACTTTAAAAAATTAATTTAAAATTTATTTCATTTTAAAAAATTTATTTAATTTTAAAAAATTTAAAAAAATTAAATAAATTTTTGCGCCAACGTGGAAAAAGACACATCGTAGTAATTTTTTATTTCCAAAAACTAGTGTTAATTCAAGTTTTATGTGTAAACATACATATAAGACGTATCGTGGCAATTTTTTATTTCCAAAACCTAGGGTAAATTTGAGTTTTATGTAAACATACATATAAGACGTATCGTGGCAATTTTTTATTTCCAAAAGCTAGGGTAAATTTTAGTTTTATGTGTAAACATACATATAAGACGTATCGTGGCAATTTTTTATTTCCAAAACCTAGGGTAAATTTGAGTTTTATGTAAACATACATATAAGACGTATCGTGGCAATTTTTTATTTCCAAAAGCTAGGGTAAATTTTAGTTTTATGTGTAAACATACATATAAGACGTATCGTGGCAATTTTTTATTTCCAAAAGCTAGGGTAAATTTAAGTTTTATGTGTAAACATACATATAAGACGTATCGTGGCAATTTTTTATGTCCAAAAGCTAGGGTAAATTTAAGTTTTATGTGTAAACATACATATAAGACGTATCGTGGCAATTTTTTATTTCCAAAACCTAGGGTAAATTTGAGTTTTATGTAAACATACATATAAGACGTATCGTGGCAATTTTTTATTTCCAAAAGCTAGGGTAAATTTAAGTTTTATGTGTAAACATACATATAAGACGTATCGTGGCAATTTTTTATTTCCAAAAGCTAGGGTAAATTTGAGTTTTATGTAAACATACATATAAGACGTATCGTGGCAATTTTTTATTTCCAAAACCTAGGGTAAATTTGAGTTTTATGTAAACATACATATAAGACGTATCGTGGCAATTTTTTATTTCCAAAAGCTAGGGTAAATTTAAGTTTTATGTGTAAACATACATATAAGACGTATCGTGGCAATTTTTTATTTCCAAAACCTAGGGTAAATTCGAGTTTTATGTGTAAATATACAGGCTTTTTAGACATACCTTCTTCGACAATCAACACAAATGTAGGAAAGTAATATATTGCAGATAATGGTGGTTTCCCGTATTGATTTCAAAACTTCCTAGAAGTTAAGTCTACACTATTTTACTGGGGGTGTGACTTGACTCTTAAAGTGCATAGGGATCCAGCATAAGGAGCCCAAGCCAACCTTACCTGCAAGTGGTGCACCTGCTTACCAATAGACAAGACACTGGCGAACGTAACAGATATTCCGTGCTTCGGAAGGCACGTTAAGCCGTTGGTCCCGGTTATCACTAAACGAGGAGTCGTTAAGCCATGTTAGAGGCCTAATGGGCGGCTTGATAAATTCTAACAGCAGGAAGCCATACACCTGCCTCCGCCAATCCGCACTGAGTCCGCGTGGTGGAGTATGACCCAATACCCTCGCACCTTGGTATGTGAGAGGAGGCTCGTGCTCAGTAGTGGGACGTTAATGGGCTGAAATAATTTTGATGATATATCATATTCCATCTTTTTTAACTTATATGCAATACAATATACTCTGTAAATAAATAATAATAATAAGCGGCAATAGGCTCGCTATTCGCCACCTATTACGTGGCACCAACAATGTAATTGGCAAAGTGTGGGTGTGTAATATGCCTCTGCCTACCCCTTCGGGGAAACAGGCGTGAATGTATGTTTTAAAGACCTCTTTGGCTTTACATGGGGCGTTTGTTACAAAGAGCTATTTTTTCCTTATATCTTCTTCTCCGTTCTCTCGTCAAAGTTATTCGATGGATGGAAGCTCTCGTAGCTCCACGATACTATAGAAAACGATCAGCGAAGTGAAGCACAATTCAAAGAGGTCACTCCTTGGATGGGTGACCTTTGGTATATAATATAATGATTCGGATGGTACGTTTCCAATTATAAGTATAAAAAACCATTATTTTATCCATACATACATACATCGACGCCTATTTCTCCGAAGGGGTAGGCAGATGTATATTATTCGCCCACACTTCGCCAATTATATAGTTGGTCCCACGTAATAGGTGGCGAGCATATTGCCGCTAAGCGGGCACTGTTATGTTCGCCAGAGCCTCGTCCGTTGATCGGCAGGTGCACTACTTGCAGATGAGGTTGGCTTGGGCTCCTTAGGTATATATACCCAGCCTGCCGGGGACCGGTTAGGTTATGTGGTACTCTTGCGGCAGCTTGCAAGTCCCCGGCAGTCTATCCATTAACAAATCAGAAGAATTCGGCTTGTTGAAGAAGGGCTTGGTAACTCATTGGGAGGAGATGGCCTCCTTCTGCGAAATGGTGATGTCGCAGAAGGAGGCCGCGGAGCGGGAGAGGGAGCGAGACCCGCTCTCTCTCCGGCCACGCCCGGGGAGTTTTAGGCGGCGGGGGCAGGGGGCCCATTCCGTCTAGCTATAGACCCCCCAGAAGTCGGCCAGTCACGTCATGGCCGCAAAAAGAGGTAGGAGGGGCGTTACACACTGCGCCTTTTTAAATAGGTCCTCCCGGTTCTGATCCGGGGGACGTTGGCCGCGGGCGGGGTGCCAGAAACTACAAATCCCCTGGTGCTGGCCCCCCGCCCCTTCTCCAGCAGCGGTGGGCGTCGTCGGAAGATTATTAGTGGGTAGGACTGCGGCGGTCGAGTCTGCCGCAGTGAGCCCCACACCCCCTCCCGGTCTTCCCCTTTTGGCCGGGAGATAGTGCGTAAATGCATTTTGTTGCCAACGTAAATGAAAAAAAAGAAGGGCTTGGTAACTCATCAGGTTACCCCTGCCTACCCCTTAGGGGAAATAGACATGAAAGTATGTATGTATGTGTATATACAAACACACCTGACCGATTGATAAATACATCAGATATTTTACCGTCCTTATCCCGCACCAATTCGCTAAACGCAGAAAACTACATTTGTATTCAGACGGCGTATCGCGGCGTTCTCTTTAAATGGATTTTAAAAGCTTGAAATATTTCATGGCAATGTTATGGATTGGTCATGCGAGAGGGAACAAGCGAGACTTCTTAAATAAATAACTTGTAAATGCAGAACACAAGTTTTTAAAGACCTATAATTGTGTTTTCATATTAAGTAATTTTTACTAGAAGAAGTCAACTCGTCCGCGGTAATCGAACCTAGGACCCTTCGATAACCGTCCACTGTTCGAGTACGTTTTTTCTAGTAAAACTATAATATAACTATTTTATAGCATGTAAATGGGAAAAAATATAAATGAAGGTTTTTTTTCGTAACTGGTTGGAAAAAAAACCAACCGATTTTTCTATGATCAAGCTCCGAACAGTGGATTAGTACAATCGACAAAGTAATATTTATAACATTATATTACCAACATCATAATTTTGTTCTTTGCAATTTAAAAACGATGCTGCATTTTATAAAGCACTTTTAAAAATCCACTTTAGGATTACAATAATATGGAGCAAAACTGCTAGTAGATGAATTATTGCCTGTGCTGATAGTTTTGACGCAAGTCTATTAAATTTTTACCGTGACCCTAATTATTTTGGACTGCTCACAAGACAATATATAAAAGACTGCATACCATCACATCAGGTTAAATGTGGTAAGTATGAAAAAAAATACTTACGAGGAAAATAAATATGTATTTAAATTAAATTCTTGGTTACTTCCTACATAGTAGCGTCCTGCGTCTCGTCTCCAAACAATCAGAGCATGACTGGCGATAGCTCTCGGCTTCCCTCGCTAAACGTAGACACGGAAACTGTATTCAACACACCATGTTAGGTTTTAGATAAGAAAATATTATTCCGTTCGTCTGTCACGTCATGCCTACTGGGATTATGGATGTTAGAGACATAAATAATAAATAAATAAATATTTTCTAACAATTACACCAATTATTTAGTTCCAAGATAAGTACCATTAAGAACTTGTGTTATGGATACTAAACAACGGATAAACATACTTAAATACTTTTTTTTTGTAAATACATACTTAATATACATAGGAAAACACCCAGACTAGAACAAATATTCATGTTCATGCACACAAAGATTTGTCCTATGTGGGAATCGAACCCACATAAATAAATAATTTCTAACAATTACACCAATTATTTGGCTTTTACCGACTACATGGCATAACGACTACGACCACATATAGTGATAATCAGGACTAATATCCTCGCTCGATATTAAATGCCACATAAACGGTCACCCATCCAAAAACTGGTTACTGTAATCTCTGCTTTACTTCGGTAATCATTTACAAACCAACTAGCTCCTGAGCTATGTGCGTTACAATTTGTATCATAACAATTTACAATAGAATACATCCATAATTTCATAAAGCGGCAATAGGCTCGCCACCTATTACGTAGGACCAAAAGTATTAATTGGAAAAATATGCCTCTGCCTTCCCCTTCGGGAAAACAGGCGTGATTTTTTTTGACGACCGATATGGCGTGAAGGTCAGTTTACCAGCCCTCCGCTCCTGAGGTCGTGGGTTCGATTCCCACCCAGACAAAAATGTGCATGACCATGAACATTTGTTCTGATCTGGGTGTTTTTTAAGTATATTAAGTATGTATTTACAAAAAAAAGTATTGAAGAATTTTTATCCGTCATTTAGTACCCATAACACAAGTTCTTAATGATACTTATCTAGGAATGCAATGTTTGGCGTGATTGTAAGAGAATTATTAATTTATATATCAAGGAATATTTTATAATCATACCCTAGCATTATCCCGGTTGCCCCAGACTCATACCCAGGGTCCAGGATCTGCTCACTGGCTTAACCAGGTATGGCTGAATTTTAGTTTTTACTGCGACTGCCGTCTGACCTCCGCAACCCAGAGGGAAACATCATTCAATGGTCACATCAGCTGACAGGATGTTAGAAGGCACTGACTTCCTAATAACGACTGCCATAGATGTTCATAACAGCCGGAACCAACGGCTTAATGTGCTTTCCGAGGCACGGAGCCAGTGATTATTACGCACATAACTTGGAAAATGCATTGTCGTGCCACAAGGATTTGAACCCGATACCCACTGATTTTGACGGCCATATGTCTCGCCACTTGGCTATAACCGCTCTCATATCAAGGAATATATACTTGTTATAAAAGCTGCACAATTCCGCAGGCATAACCTAAAAATAATATATTTTATTTTATTCCCTTTTACTTATCCCGTACTGACACAACACGTGTTTGGCGAATGACAGTAAAATCCGGGTGTAAACATTATGCATTGTATGGCGAGATCAAGGCAAACTTACGGCGCTTTGTAGTCGCCTCGTTGTAGATTGTCACCTGGGTTTCAATAGTAAAATAAAATAAATAAATAAATATTTCCTGACAATTACGCCAATTATTTCGTTCCAAGATAAGTATCATTAAGAACTTGTGTTATGGATACTAAACGACGGATAAATATACTTAAAAACATTTTTTTTTGTAAATACATACTTCATATACACTGGAAAACACCCAGATCAGAACAAATATTCATATTCATGCTCAAAAAGATTTGTCCTGTGTGGGAATCGAACCCACGACCTCTGGAGTGAAGTGTAGGTATGCTGACCTCCACGCCATATCGGTCGTCGAAGTAAAACTATCATTAACGTTATTTTAAAAAAAATATATTATACAACCATACAATCGCGCCTGTTTCTCCGAAGGGGTAGGCGGAGGCATAATGTACGCCCACATTTTGTCAATTATATTTTTGGGTCTCACGTAATAGGTGGCAATCCTATTGCTGCTTACCGGGAACTTTTATGTTCACCAGAGCCTCGTCCGTCGCTCGGCAGGTGCTACCACTTAGCTTGGGCTTTAAAGGTCTTGGTAGAATCCCTATGCGCCTATTATAATAGGTTGGGGAAAAAGTCTTTTCGTATTTTTGTATGAAAAGTCAAGACATTTTTTTCAAAGTTTATTTACATTTATTTACAATATATATGTACCGTTTTGTTGAATAACTTTCTGCCATTTTGTGGGCAGAGACATTATCCCGTTACTGTAGAAACTTTGGGACTTCTGATCAAAAAAACGGGACAAATAGTTTTGGCAGTCCTCTCTTGAGGTCAACCTTACAGAACCTAAAGAATTCTGCAGAGACCGAAACAGGTGAAAATCTGAAGGCGCAAGGTCAGGGCTATATGGTGGATGCACTAGGACCTCCCAGTCGAACTCTCTTAATTTTTGCTGAGTGGCTAAAGATGTGTGTGGTCTAGCGTTATCGTGATGAAAGACCACACCCTTCCTGTTGATCAATTCCGGCCGTTTTCTCTCGACTGCTTCCTTTAATCTCATCAGTTGCTGGCAGTAAAGATCAGAATCGATGGTTTTGCCGGGCGGTAAAAGCTCATAATAAACAATGCCCTTCCAATCCCACCATACACACAGCATCACCTTATTTCGTGTTAGGCCAGGTTTGGCCACAGTCTGTGAAGCCTGGCCAACTTTCGACCACGACCTTTTTCGCACGTTCTTGTCGTACGTGATCCACTTTTCATCGCCAGTTATCAATCTCTTCAAAAACGGCTCGGTTTCATTACGTCTCAGTAATGAATCGCAAATGAGTACACGGTTCATTAAGTTTCTTTGAGTGAGCTCGTGTGGCACCCAAATATCGAGCTTTTTTGTATAACCAGCTTTCTTCAAATGGGTCAAAACTGTTTTGTGGTCAATTCCCAGTTCTTCAGCTACATCGTAACTACTAATATGCCGATCTTGCTCCACTCTTTCAAAAATGGCGTCCATTTTATTCGTAACAGGGCGAACAGAGCGAGGTGCATCTTTAACATCAAAATTTCCGGACTGAAAACGTTTGAACCAAATTTGTGCTACTCTTACTGACACTGCATCAGGTCCATAAACATCACAAATTTTTTTCACTGCTTGAGTTGCATTTTTGCCTTTTTTATAATAAAATTTTAAAATGTATCGAATTTCTTCATTAGATTCACTCATTTTAACGGAGAGAAAAACAAATGAAAAATAGCGGGAAACAACTTTTTTTTATATTTTTCTTTTCTTTATAATGTAACCTTTTTAATGTTACCAAAACCAGCCAGACACAAATAGTACAGTCAAAAAAAATTTATAAAATAAGTTTATACCTACGTTATGCGAAAAGACTTTTTCCCCGACCTAATATATTATTATATAAATTCGCGAAGCGCTCGTAGCTGTGCGGTGCTAGGTGGTCGGAAACGATCACCGAAGTACAGCAGAGTTTACAGAGGTCAGTCCTTGGATGGGTGACCGTTTGTGTGGCATTTGATATCGAGCGCTTCCGTGCTTCGGAAGGCACGTTAAGCCGTTGGTCTCGGTTATTACTAAATGTGGTAGTCGTTAAGCCATGTTAGAGGGCTAATGGGCGGCTTGATAAATTCTAACAGCAGGACGCCATACACCTTCGCCAATCCGCACTGGGTTCGCGTGGTGGAGTATGACCTAATACTCTCGCACCTTGGTATGTGAGAGGAGGCTCGTGCTCAGTAGTGGGACGTTAATGGGCTGAGATGATGATGATGATATAAATTAAATGCATAAGTTTATATGTACAAATAAATTTCATTCAGCCAATCCTTGAATATCGTAAAATAATTAGCGGAAATAATTTTTTTTTAAATATTTTAATATCGCACCCATGATACGTGTCGTTGAACCTGGTATAACAAAAGGCGACTGATATGAAATAACAAAACTCAAATAGGACCTTTACCTATTAACAAATTGCTTAAGTTACAAACTTTGAAAAAGGCGTTGAGGACAGTATACCTTCACTCCAGAGGTCGTGGGTTCTATTCCCACACAGGACAAATCTTTTTGAGCATGAACATGAATATTTGTTCTGGTCTGGGTGTTTTCCTATGTATATTAAGTATGTATTTACAAAATAAAAAAGTATTTAAGTATGTTTATCCGTTGTTTAGTATCCATAACACAAGTTCTTAATGATACTTATCTTAGAACTAAATAATTGGTGTAATTGTCTGAAAATATTTATTTATTTATATTTCGTTGTCCCGAGGAAACTAGATGAAAAAAAAGTTCCTATAACTCTCGGAGACGAAGTCGCGGGTTGCCGCTAGTACTAATATGGCATGAACCTTAACATCTTGTCATAAGATTCAAATTTGAACGAGCATGTTACATTTGTCATGTTGTTTACCGTATTATTTACATTATGTATGAAATCAATATTAAATATCATTTATTTCATAAACTAATAGTACTTGAAACAGTCAAAATTAAATAAAAATATAAAAAAAAAACAATCGAAATATTATTACACTGAAATCATGAAGCTTAGATTCACTTATATGCAACATAACAATTAACAAACATAAAATTTTGAAGTGTACTTCTGAATCTAAGTGCAAGTTCCGAGCCACCGCTCTGTGAGAAGAACTGGCAAGAAACTCACAGGCTATGCTCTTTTAAATGTATCCATTGGTTTGGTACTTGAATTACAATCTTAATTTTTCTGTGAAGCTATACAATGAAATGAAATAAAATTTATTTAGACATAAATACATATAAACAAAGAACATAATTCAAAACAGTAAACAATTTTTACACATAAGTTTACATATAGTATGCCTAAAAAGGACTCCACTCAGCATGTGCTGCAGTGGAGGACCACAACAGCGCTGGTCTTCCGTGGAGACCTCATAACTTTCGTGTGCAACATAATATAAAATTAACAACATATATTATTATAAGAACAACAACAAATCTATTACTTGCCTATAATAATACTATACGAAAACCCAATTCGACAAAGGGCTTATTGTTCCATTTCCTCAGTATCACAGCCAAAGCCTAGATCCCAATAAAGACTTCTACACTCGTTAACTTCACAATTCAATTACGAAAGAAGTACCGTATGGTCTGTGAAACAATTTTGGTCGTACCGTATCACCTTACCCTTCGACTTTGGTCGTAAAGTTGTTGGTTTGCCCTGAGGTCGGGCGAGGGTGCTATACCTGGTTGAATTACCCTACAAATAATGTTGGGTTAAGTAATAGGAGTTAGCGGGTATGACGCTGAGTTCCTTGACTATATATTTATTTCTTGAAAAAAATGTGTTTCGGATAGAACGTTGAGCCGTTGGGCCCGGCTGTCATGAAAATATTGCAGTCGGAACAGTTTTATTATACAAATAACATGCGAATACAAACGCAAATTATCAAAGTGGTCCAAAAAAAACAATAATAATAAATAACAATCATTTTTTTTTCTTGCTCATCAAACTTACATTACTTACTTCTTCATTTTACTTATAGCGGATATTCACACACAAATGACAAATAAATTTAATAATGATATTATTTTAATTAACTAAAAATAATGAAAAATACACAATTACAATCATACAGCCCTTTATATAAAGATAAGCACAATCATACTTCCTGCATTTAAAAAGACTTCAGTCTTTTATTAATAGAAAATTTGATGTATTTGTATTATTCAATTTTAATATCTATTGTAACAGTTATTTCACAATATTGTTAATACCAGTCACTGTAATATTTAATGGTAATATTTTCAGTATCTGTAACATAATAGCAGTGATTAACTCGTTCTTTAATAATAACGTTTTTAGTCTTTGATCGGAGTCATAGACAAGTTTTGGCGAGGTTATAAAAAGCCGGCCACCTGCCTTAAAGGGGCAAGCCTCCGATTACACTGCCGAGAGGGATGTCCGTCCGGCCGCCAGGAGACCTAGGCACGTTCTAGACCTCCCTGACCATCCAATCGCGGTAGCCAACGCCACTACAAACCAACACACCCTACAGCGCGCAAATCACCGCACCCGCCGCAGGGCGCGACGACCCGGACAATCACTCACACTACACCCGCGACACATCAGGCTTAGACCTGATCGCTCACAACAAACACTCACGACATCCTGAGCCGAGGTTCGGGTCTACTAGAGACCGCCCTTAGTATGTCGCTCTTCAGTTAAAATACTTTTAGTCTAGGTTTGAGGCCCTCAGCCTCGCCTTCCCCAATACATTCCGGTTGCGCTGTAACGGCCATCAGTGGCATGCAGCATCCACACACATGGAGTTTAGCCGGTCGGCCCCTTATGGGTCATCCCGGCATAACCTACTCGCCGGCGAGAGGTATCTGGGAGTTCACCGCCACGGCGGTGAACCAAGTTAGCTAGCGTGAAGTATACGCATCTTCTTCAAAGATGCGCATACTTTGCGGAAGCGCATGCTCGGCTCGTCACCGACGATGCGCCGTGCATGCGTGGATTGCAGATTCTCCATGTATACAAAATAAAAAAATCAAAGGGGCATTCCGTTTAGATATAGCAACTGAGGAAGTTGAATCGCTGTTCGTTTGTGTTTTTAGAGTGTGTATTTAATTTGTGAATTATAAAGAAGTTTTAACAAAAGTATTAAAGTCTTTTATTGAAGAAGCACCGGCTTGGAGAAGCACTACACTATAATGCAGCTATGTTGTACAAATAGCTCTTAAAATAAATGATAGTCTCGAACATAGACCCTATTAGGGCACGGAACCCGATAACCTCTGAGGTTGCAGCCTGCAGCTGAAGGCCGCAGCTGAGCTATCGCCATTTTTCTAGTATTTGATTAAAAAATATGTAATTTATTGACTCAGGCGTTACTTTGCGGAAATCCATTGTAAGCAAGTGATGGATTAAAAATATCTTTGTAACAATTCCCGCGCTACTATAATTTCCCGAAAAATCGAGAAACTATTCAACACGACACGTGTTTCGCCCTTACACAGGGCATCTTCAGGTAAGATGGGAGCCTCAGAACAACGATGTCTTCACGACCAACGCTGAAACGAGTACTCTCGTTCTTACCTGAAGATGCCCTGTGTAAGGGCGAAACACGTGTCGTGTTGAATAGTTTCTCGATTTTGCGGGAAATTATAGTAGCGCGGGAATTGTTACAAAGATATTTTTAATCCATCACTTGCAAAAAATATGTGTTTTAAAAACCGCTACCACTTATCCCTTGCGCCGTGACCATATAAGACAGTATCGATGGGTAATGTGTTGGAGTGGGACAAACGGCATTTTTACAGTACGTTTTATAGTGTCGTCGGAAGTGGCGCCGGCGAGCATTGGTCGCTGGGGCTTTTGAGGCATTTGATGAGGCGGATGAAAAGTATTAGTAGTTTAAAAAAAATTGTTAGGCGGATGACTTTTAATGTAACTATGCACACTATGTGAATGCTTTACTTTTAGTTTTTTTGTTGTTATATATATTTTTTTTAATTATTGTAATTTTGTTTTTATTGTTTTATATGTATGTGTGTCTTTCGTTGCAATAAAAAAAAAGTTTATCTATCTATCTAACTTATAGAGCAGTAAAGACCTGAATCAACGTTTTTTTTTAAATTTGTGTAAAAAGTTTTAATTCAATAATTTACCTCGCTTCTAGTCCCAAACTTGTACTAGATAAAACAGTCAAGTCAAGTTAGTCCGTCAAGCAGCGCCAGGAAGGTCTTAGGCAGCGGAGGCAGGGGGCCCCTGCTGTCTAATCATAGACCCTCCGAGAAGTCGGCCACATACGCTATGGTCGCAAAAGGAGGTTGGAGGGGCGCGTCCACTGCACCTCTCTGAGGAGGTCTAACCGGTTTTGGCCCGGGAGACATTGGCTGCGGGCAGAGAGTCAGACGCTGTAACCCATGAACTGGCCCCCCGCCACTTTCTCAACAAGCGGCGGGCGTCGTCGGGAGATTATTAGTGGGTATTACTGCTGGCGGTCGTGTCTGCTGGTGGTGAGTCCCACACACCCCTCTCGCGTGGTCGTCGTCCCCTTTGGCGTGCTCAGTGCGTAAATGAACTTTGTTATCGACGTAAAAAAAAGACCTTGGATCCTTAACGTATCTAGGTCACAACCCATTTTGAATACCATGACGAAGGCCATAGTGCGACTAAAATGGTCAGAGAAAAATCTGATGATCACATTATTACTACTTACTACTAAGGTGTATCCCCACTCCCCAGAGTATTTTCCTTATTACATACATACATTCACGTTCTCCGAAGGGGTAGGCAGAGGCATATTATACGCTCACACTTCGCCTACTGTATTGTTTGTCCCACGTAATAGGTAGCGAGCCTTCCCGCTTACCGGGAACTTTATGTTGGCCTCTTCCGTTGATTGGCAGGTGCACCACTTGCTTGGGCTCCAAAGATAACAGTAGGGTCTATTGGGTGTATCTGCCCCATAATCACCACGCTGCGCAGGCGGGTTCAGGCGGGTTGCAGGCGCAGTTCCAGCCAGTTCGCAGGGTGATGCTGCTGCCCATCATCCGGTACGATTTGTCTTCGTCAAGTCTGACTACTTCCCGTGAGATGTGAGGGGGTGGCACTAATCTAGGCCTGTACAATGGTACAGCATTTTATACACAGAATACTATGGAAATAGTATGTATACACCCTATAGGGATCCTACCAAGACCTAAGTAACTGGCGGGAGAAAAAACTAACCTTGACGATTTTCTAGCCCGTTCTCAAACGATCAAGCTCCCGCCCGCAGTGAATGGGCGCGCTAGTTTATAAGTATGACATTCATAAGAGCTCTATTGATTTAAACTTGAATAAATAATTTGAATTTGACCTTCCCTTTAAGGAGCCCAAGCCAACCTCGCCTGCTAGTGGTGCACCTGCCGATCAACGGACAAGGCTCTGGCGAACATAACAGTGTCCGGTAAGTGGCAGTAGGCGAAGTGTGAGCGTATAATATGCCTCTGCCTACCTCTTCAGGGAAAAAGGCGTGAATGTTTGTATTAGGTCGGGGAAAAAGTCTTTTCGCATAACGTAGGTATAAACTTATTATAAAAATTTTTTGACTGTACTATTTGTGTCTGGCTGGTTTTGGTAACATTAAAAAGGTTCCATTATAAAGAAAAGAAAAAAATAAAAAAAAGTTGTTTCCCGCTATTTTTCATTTGTTTTTCTCTCCGTTACAATGAGTGAATCTAATGAAGAAATTCGATACATTTTAAAATTTTATTATAAAAAAGGCAAAAATGCAACTCAAGCAGTGAAAAAAATTTGTGATGTTTATGGACCTGATGCAGTGTCAGTAAGAGTAGCACAAATTTGGTTCAAACGTTTTCAGTCCGGAAATTTTTATGTTAAAGATGCACCTCGCTCTGGTCGCCCTGTTACGAATAAAATGGACGCCATTTTTGAAAGAGTGGAGCAAGATCGGCATATTAGTAGTTACGATGTAGCTGAAGAACTGGGAATTGACCACAAAACAGTTTTGACCCATTTGAAGAAAGCTGGTTATATAAAAAAGCTCGATATTTGGGTGCCACACGAGCTCACTCAAAGAAACTTAATGAACCGTGTACTCATTTGCGATTCATTATTGAGACGTAATGAAACCGAGCCGTTTTTGAAGAGATTGATAACTGGCGATGAAAAGTGGATCACATCACGGTACAGTAACGGGATAATGTCTCTGCCCACAAAATGGCAGAAAGTTATTCAACAAAACGGTACATATATATTGTAAATAAATGTAAATAAACTTTGAAAAAAATGTCTTGACTTTTCATACAAAAATACGAAAAGACTTTTTCCCCAACCTATTATATATATCCTCCCAATAGAATGTAATCTATTGGGGACGCTAATGTTTAACAGGGGACTTTATAAAGCTGATAAGATGATGATGAAAATAATGATTAGCATTGTTTACATCGCATGCTTAAAAATGAAATGAAATTAAATGAAATAATTTATTCACATAAAATAGAGTAACATGAGGTGGTTTTCGTATATAAAAGAACATCTATTTTGCCAAACGCAGGGCGTGTGAATGTCAATATAAAATAAGTAGAATTAAAAAGTCATTGTAATAATCATAATAAAATAAAATTGATGTCAAAATAACAAATAATATCAAATTATATAATTTCAATTTTAGTGTTAAAATATTCTGCGAGTGAATAAAAACATTTAGTTTTAAGCCATAACTGTAGTTTTATTTTGAATATGGGTAAACTAAGCTCTCTCATTGAGTTTGGTAACTTATTATATATCTTAACACAATTTGGATAACAATTCCTTTTATAATATTGTGTGTGCGTATTTGGCAACATCAGCTTACCATGATGTCTCGCTATACTGCAGCTATTAGCATTTTTGAATTTAAAAATATAGGGATGATTTTTTACAAACATACAACATTCTAGAATGTACATGGACGGAAGAGTAAGTACATTCAGTTTAGGACATAGCTGTCTTCACGATGTCATTGGCGAAACGTTACATATGGCTCAAATGCATCGTTTTTGAGACACAAATGCTTTATTTATATCTGTGGAGTTTCCCCATAGAAGTACACCATACTTAAGATTTGACTTAAGTAGCATTAATTTCGTTACTATAGTCTAAGTCAGTTGTTCTAGGAATAACTACCGATATGTCATCTGCAAATAGGTTACATTGATAAGTAGTTATATCAGGTAAGTCATTTATGTAAATAATAAAAAGCAAAGGCCCTAGGATTGTACCTTGCGGGACACCGACATTGTTTACAGCCAGCTTTGAGGTGAATGATATTTCCCTTTTTATTATGGTTTAAATTTTTGAGTTCTACATATTGACGCCGATTTCGAAGGTATAATTCAATCCAATTTAAAGCTACTCCTCTCAAACCAGAAAAAAAGGAAAGGAAACATAAACATAAAGGAACATCGACCTATTAATAGATAGGTCAGGTTTGAGTTACGTACTTATACAGTCTTTCTATTTTTTTTAACTATTTTGTTATCATTTATTTATTTTAAAATATACAGTAATGACATTAAATATATTTCTCGCCAAGCTAAAAAGCTTATGGGCGAGATACTGATATTTGATACTGAGATCGAATCAATGTTAATCAAACGTTCAAAACACAAGCAGAATTACTAATTAATAAATCAATATCAATTTAATGCGCTTACAAGTAGGACAAGTATTCTTTAGAAGATCTTCTTTTGTGATGTCCCAAAAATAGTCTTTTTTGAGTTAAGTCACTATTCCATTAAGCATGCGATATGTAGGTAAGTTATACATACGTTTTCCACATTTTTAAGGTATATATTTTCTTATACTTATATATAAGTAATATGTTCCAAGAATATGTAGTAATGTCCCGAGTGCGGATGTAAATGTCGTCTCCTCTAAATAAACAACGAGCGCGAGTTGCGGCGAAAACAACTCGCTAGGGTTGCCACTTTACGGTAAATTAATATTTATTAATCAAAATTCATTTATTCAAGTTTGGCTCAATAGAGCTCTTATGAATGTCATACTTATAAACTAACCAATCCATTCTAATATTATAAATGCGAATGTAAGTATGGCTATATGTCTACTGTGTCGCTTTTAAGCCAAAACTAATAACCCAATTTAAATGAAATTTTGTACACAGATAGTCTCGACCCTTAGAAAAAATATAGGCAAATATTAAAATGGAATTTACTTATACCTGTAGGTCCCGTGGACGAAGTCGCGAGCGGCTACTAGGCCTGCATTAGTATAAAAACGTGGGACTAACCATATAATAAATAAATAAATATAAATATAAATAAATATTTCTGACACTTACACCAATTATTTAGTTCCAAGATAAGTATCACTAGCAGTCGCCCGCGGCTCCGCCCGCGTGGATGTCGGCTACCGCTGTAAAATGCCTACCCAGAAAAGACACGGTCAGCAAAATGATTTCCAGATCAATTCACAGACACGGACACTAACATCGACGACGCAGTCATTATCCGCAGGCTGCATAGATTGTCTTTATGTGGATGTTGAAGTTGTTAATGATGAAAATATTTAAATCTAATTAATACTTAGTTTTTACTCTTACCGGCAGTCCCGGAGAGCAACCTGTTGTTTTGGGATAGATAACTAAAGCGATTATTGTAAATCTTCCCTATAAACAACATTTGACATTAAATTATTTTTAGGTGACAAAATAAACTGATGGTCGGGAGCCCCGACCCGTGATAGGGCGCTGTGCAGCAGAAATCGTAATAATTTAAGTTATGGCGAACTTAAATTATTACGATTTCTGCTAACTTCAAAAACAAACGTCCAATTTTGATCATTCCAAGACCAAATATTATCTACATAAACTGCACTTAGTGATGAAATAATTAATTTTGATAGGGATTAATAGCATAAGTAAAATATTGTGGTTGTTGTGCCTCACTCGCCATATATAGGTATAGTGTGTCGCGGACTTTTTAGTAGGTGGTATAAGATCTTTAATTCATTCATACATTTTGTGGTTCTATCATTTATAGTTTAGGCAGCGTACGCATCTGTTCTGGTTGATTTTTACACTTTGTGTCCGAAATACCCAAATATTTTACGGAACCCTATTTTTTTCGAAATTATAATATAGCCTATGTTACTCAGTGATAATGTAGCTTTCTATTGAAAAAAGAATTATTAATATCGGTCCAGTAATTTTTGAGTTTATTCGTTACATACAAAAATACAAATCTTTCCTCTTTATAATATTAGTATAGATTACATTGACTCCCCCCCCCGTACCACCCCAGTGACGCTTACATGGAGCCATCGCATGCTGGCTAGCTGAGTGCGGTGAGCGGCACCACGCGACTTTTTTCTAATACTTGCATTTTTAAACTCGTGATATCTTCCTAATGAAATGTCCGAATTGAATAATTCAAAAAGTTACAAAAAGGTATTGAAGCCGTCTTGAATACAAAGTATTTTTTTTTTGATAAGGATTAATACCAAGGTACATATATAGAGCCTTTTCAAGCGGCGGCATATAAATTAAATTTTTAGAATAAAAAACCGCTTACTGTGACGTAACTATAATATTTAGACATATGCTGTCGCGACATTTTTTGTAGATAATGATGAGTACTGCAAAGTCGTAGTACATAATTTAGTTCCATCATCAATAGTTTTCGCTGCGCACGCTATGTAAGGAATTTTTCAGGTAATTTTTTTTACACCTTGGGTTACATTATTGGATTTTTAGTAAGGATCCCTAATTTTCTTTAAAATATAATATAGCCTATGTTACTTGGGGATAATGTAGCTTTCCAAAGGTGAAAGAATTTTTGAAATCGGTCCAGTAGTTTCGGAGCCTATTCATTACAAACAAACAAACAAACAAACAAACAAATCTTTCCTCTTTATAATATTATCTATTACATAATTTAGTTCCATCATCAATAGTTTTCGCTGCGCACGCTATGTAAGGAATTTTTCAGGTAATTTTTTTACACCTTGGGTTACATTATTGGATTTTTAGTAAGGATCCCTAATTTTCTTTAAAATATAATATAGCCTATGTTACTTGGGGATAATGTAGCTTTCCAAAGGTGAAAGAATTTTTGAAATCGGTCCAGTAGTTTCGGAGCCTATTCATTACAAACAAACAAACAAACAAATCTTTCCTCTTTATAATATTAGTATAGATTAAGAACTTGTGTTATGGATACTAAATAACGGATAAACATACATAAATACTTTTTTTTTGTAAATATATACTTAAGATACATAGGAGAACACCCAGACCAGAACAAATATTCATGTGCATGCACTTAAAGATTTGTCCTGTGTGGGAATCGAACCCACGACCTCTCGAGTGAAGTGCAGGTATACTGACCTCCACGCCATATCGGTCGTATAGCCATAGCTATCAAAATGTGGGCATATAATTTGCCTTTGCCAACCACTTCTGGGAAATAGTCATGATAGTATGTATTTAGGTGTATTTATAAAAAGAAGACTTATGATTATAATTGACTTATGATGTAAATGAAAATGAATAAAACAAACTAACTTTCGAAAATATGTGCAAGTTTTAATAATTATTATTATATTTTATTATTATTTAAATATAATTGTTATATTATGTTGCATTGTATAGCGTCACAGACAAATGAAAATTGTAACTAACCAATCGATAATTTAAAAGAGCATAGCCTGTGAGTTTCTTGCCAGTTCTTCTTACAGAGCGGTGGCTCGGAACTGGCACTTAGATTCACTTACACTTAAATATTTTTTGTTTTTTTAAATTGTTTGGTTGCAAGTGAATCTAAGCTTCGTGATTTTAGTATAATTATATTTTATTTGTTTTTGTTATTTTTTTATACTTTTGACGTTTTCAAGTACTATGTAATAGTTTATGAAATAAAAAGTATTTTGACTATTGACTTTTAATTATATTTTCTTTAAGAGTGTGTGTTCTTTGTATGCTAGCATTTGTTTGGCACAGGTCGTATCTGAACTCTGTAAAGAAAACTGCAATCGTTACATAATCCTCCATCACGACAATGCGAGTTCTCACACCGCGCACAGAACAAAAAAGTTTTTAAAGCAATCATCTCAGCCCATTAACGTCCCACTACTGAGCCCGAGCTTCCTCTCACATACCAAGGTGCGGGGGTATTGGGTCATACTCCACCACGCTGACCCAGTGCGGATTTGCGGAGGCAGGTGTATGGCGTCCTGCTGTTAGAATTTTTCAAGCCGCCCAATTAGGCCTCTAACATAGCTTAACGACTATCACATTTAGTGATAACCGGGACCAGCGGCTTAACGTGCCTTCCGAAGCACGGAAGCACTCGATATGAAATAGCATACAAACGGTCACCCATCCAAGGACAGACCTCTGTAAACTCTGCTTTACTTAGGTGATCGTTTCCGACCACTCGGCACCGCGGAGCTACGAGCGTTTTAAGCAATAAAACATAGAATTATTAGACCATCCGCCGAACAGCCCAGACCTAAGCCCTAATGATTTCTATACATTCCCTAAAATAAAGAATAAATTGCGTGTTCAGAGATTTTCGTCACCTGAAGAAGCTGTGGACGCCTACAAAACGGACATTTTGGAGCCCCCTACTTCCGAATGGAATGGTTGCTTTAACGATTGGTTCCATCGTATGGAACAATGTGTCGAATTTCGCGGAGAATACTTCAAAAAGCAATAAATACATTTTTAACCTTCCGTGCACCACGTGGGGTTTCATAAACCCCAGCGAAACAAAAATTGTCGTATCTCTTTCAACTACCGCGCGAATTCCACGAAACCTCGTGTAGCTGGAATTGTGACGTTGCCAAATTGCATCATAACATTGATTTAGTAGTGGCGTCGCAGGCGCAGAGGATGGTCGCCCGCAAAGTAAGGTCGGGTGTCACAAACCCCACGTAGTTCGGGACGTCGTCTTAAAGGTAAGCAGTATGGACATGGAAAATATATGTAATTCTACATAAATATTTATTTCATTACTTTTTTTTATTACTTTGTATAACTGTATGTATGTACTAACAATAGGAGGAAGTTTCTTTGTGATTTAGGAATAAGTTTGATTAAAGAGCACCTGAGAAACCGTAAAGACAATCCACGAGTTCCAAGGGATTCTCGTAAGCGCATACATGTTTTACTTGGTGAAACAAATGGGGAACCGCCAAATAAAAATCAAAGACGTGTAACAAGATGTTCGGAATGCGATAGGAGGAAAGTTCGAAAGACTAAGTACGGTTGTGAGCGGTGCGAAGTACCTCTATGCTTAGATTTTTTTTGTAAAAATTGTTCAGATTTGAACCGACTGGGCTCCCAAGAAGACTAATTATGTTTAGTTATTTTCATTTAATTTTTATTTTTATCTCATTAGGCTCTAAAATAAAGGGCAATTAGAAGTTAGTAGTTAAGTTTTTTTTTATAAGGCTAAGCCAAAGAAGGTTGTCTCCTCTTTGTTAGTAATAGAAGTACTATTTTTGTTATAATGCCTAAAGATATTAAAAAATGTTTATTATATTCAAAAAATTGTTTTATTTGTATCCCCTAATGGTCCATAAATAAAAATATTACATGTAAAATAAACTTTAATTAAATAATCTCTATTGAAGGATGGAACAATATGGGGTACGAGAAACCCCACATAGTGCAGGACGTAAATTTTATCCACGTGGTTTACGGAAGGTTAAATAGTGATATTGTGTCACTTCCTTGATTCCCGAAATTTTCTGTGCCGCCCTCTATTATTAATTAAGAATCATAAAACTGACTGCATACCCCAAACCGGTAAATGTGATGAGACCTGGTCGAAAGACCTTATTGCAAAACCATATTTTGTTACACATGTTTGGGCAAGTAAATTATTTTCTGATTGTTTTCATCATCATCATCATCACAGCCCATTAACGTCCCACTACTAAGCACGAGCCTCCTCACACCACCACCACCACGCGGACCCAGAGCGGATTGGCGGAGGCAGGTGTATGGCGTCCTGCTGTTAGAATTTTTCAAGCCGCCCGCCCATTAGGCCTCTAACATGGCTTAACGACTACCACATTTAGTGATAACCGGGACCAACGGCTTAACGTGCCTTCCGAAGCACGGAATAGCACTGATTGTTTTACCATACATTATGTACCTACTCAAAGTGCTGTATTTACTAAGGCGTCGAGAAGGCTTAGGCAAGAGCTTTTTTTTTTTTTTTTTGATTTACGTCGGTAACAAAATGCATTTACGCACTGTCTCCCGGCCAAAAGGGGGAGACCGGGAGGGGGTGTGGGGCTCACTGCGGCAGACGCGACCGCCGCAGTCCTACCCACTAAAAATCTTCCGACGACGCCCACCGCTGTTGAAGAAGGGGCGGGGGGCCAGCACCAGGGGATTTGTAGTTTCTGGCACCCCGCCCGCTTAGGCAAGAGCCTAGACTAAGTTCTGTAACATAAAATCTCTTAAGAACGAGGATGGACGGTTTTGTTCAGTAAAAGTTGACACACCTTTCCGACCCACCCACAGTAGGAGGCTACAATTTTATGATATTACATCCGTTTAAAAAGGGTTATTTCGATGGCAATATGTGAATTTCACTTAAATCAATAAATTTCTATTAAATCTGGGAGCGCCCTTTTACCGAAACGAGAGCTGTAAGAAGAAAATACTAATATTAATTAAACTGAAACTATATAAAAACCGCTTGAAGCGCTCGTAGCTCTGCTATGCTCAGTGGTCGGAAACGATCACCGAAGTAAAGCAGAGTTTAGTCAGTCCTTGGAAGGGTGACCGTTTGTGTGGCATTTGATATAGAGCACTTCCGTGCTTCGGAATGCACGTTAAGCCGTTTGTCCCGGTTGTCACTAAATATTGCACAGCAGTCGTTGAGTCATGTCTTAGGCCTAATTAAGCTGCATGAAAAATTCTAACAACAGGGAATTTAAATCATCATCATATTTGCATCATGGTTGCCCTAGACTTAAGCTTAGGGCCCAGGGTCTGCTCACTTGTTCAACCAGATTTGACTGAATTTCAGTTATTACGTGAAGCGACTACCGTCTGACCTCCGCAACCCAGAGGGAAACATCATTCTATGGTTAAACCAGTTGTCAGACTATTAGAAGGCACTAACTTCCTAATAACGACTGCCATAGATGTTCATGACAGCCGGGACCAACGGCTTAACGTGCTTTCCGAGGCACGGAGCAAGCGATAATTACGCACATAGCTTCGAAAAGTCATTGGTGCTCCACCAGGGTTTGAACCCGAGACCCTCTGAATTTAAAATCAAGGGGTTTCGCCACTGGGTTATCGCCGCTTCATGGCTTCAACAACAGGAAAATAAAATAATAATGACAAAATTACATATTATTACAATATATATTTATTTCTCCTTCTTGCCAACCCTACCAGCTAATATGTGAGTGACAGACGGTCATAAATTACAACTGACGCTAGGGTGAGGCGCGGGTCAAACGTAGCGGTGGGGGTGGGGTTCGATTCCGGCACAGTTTTATTGACGAGGCCCCATCCATGACTGTAGATGTTTGGCCAATTTTCGAGGTAAATTGGTAATTGTTTTTTTTATATGTGACTATTTATATGATTTAGTATTATGGTTCATTCGTGTTATATTTCCTTAAGGGTTGCGTAATAACTGACATTCAGACAAATCTGGTTATTACAAAAATGTGGTAGTCGTTAAGCCATGTTAGAGGCCTAGTGGGCGGCTTGAAAAATTCTAACAGCAGGACGCCATACACCTGCCTCCGCCAATCCGCACTGGGTCATCGTGGTGGAGTATGACCCAATACCCCACACCTTGATATGTCAGAGGAGGCCCGTGCCCAGCAGAGGGACGTAAATGGGCTGAGGTGATGATGATGATTAGACTATTAAATTAGATTATTAAATCTGTTTGAACAGGTGAGTAGACCCTTGGTCCTACACTTAAGTCTTTTTTTTTTTAATAAGCTTTTATTTAACTTGCAATGTATGTATGTAAGGATGTTCGGGTGGAATCTTGCGATCCGATTTTGAAGCAGATACTCTTAACGGATTAAGCTGAAATTTTGTATGCACGTTTAGATTAAAATATAAAATAAATAAATAAATATTTAAATTTGTTTTACGTTCAATTTTGTTTTACGTCGGTAACAAAATGCGTTTACGCACTACCTTCTGGCCAAAGGGGGACCGAAAGGGGGTGTGGGGCTCACCGCTGGCAGACGCGACTGCCAACAGTAATACCCACTAAAAATCTTCTGACGACGCCCGCCGCTTGTTGAGAAAAAGGTGGGGGCCAGTACCTTTTTTTTTTTTTGATTTACGTCGGTTACAAAATGCATTTACGCACTGTCTCCCGGCCAAAAGGGGGGGACCGGGAGGGGATGTGGGGCTCACTGCGGCAGACGCGACCGCCGCAGTCCTACCCACTAAAAATCTTCCGACGACGCCCACCGCCGTTGAAGAAGGGGCGGGGGGCCAGCACCAGGGGATTTGTAGTTTCTGGCACCCCACCCGCGGCCAACGTCCCCCGGATCAGAACCGGGAGGACCTCCTCAGAGAGGCGCAGTGTGTCGCGCCCCTCCTAGCTAGACGGAAGGGGCCCCCTGCCCCCGCCGCCCAAGACCCTCAGGCGCGGCCGGGCGGGCCCTCCTGGCCCGCCCGCTGCGCCAATGGCGTAGCCGGAGAGAGAGCGGATCCTGCTCCCTCTCCCGCTCCGCGGCCTCCTTCTGCGACATCACCACTTCGCAGAAGGAGGCCATCGCCTCCCATGCCGTCTCGCTGTCGTCCATCTTTTGCATGATGGTCGGCAGCGAGAGAGCCACTCCACCCAGGGCCGCGGCCAACGTCAACCGCGGCCCCGCCCACGCAGGGCACGCCACCAAAGTGTGCTGCGCGGTGTCTTCCGCGCAGTCACAATGGTGGCAACACCGGGTCGACTCCCCCCCGGCGACGTCACACAGATACTTCCCGAAGCACCCATGCCCGGAAAGTACCTGCGTGAGCCGGAAAGTCATCGACCCCCACCGACGGCCGACCCATCGCTCCAAGATGGGCCCGACCGCCTCGAGGATACGGCGCCTCGATCCTTCGGCACGAAACTTGGCGCTCCGAAAAAGCTGCCGCCGCCATGCGCCCAGAGCCTGCCTCTGAGCGTCTCTACTTAAGCTTAAAGCTTCTGTCCTACAGAAGCCACGTTAAGGTGTTCATCTCGGTTATCAGTGTATGTGTCAGTCGTTAAATCAAGTTACCCATACCTCCCGGAGGCCGGGAAAAAGTAACTACACCCAGAGGTTGGATAATTTGGGTGCCCTTAGTACTGACTACCAGGGACTGACTTAGTTTCCCAAGAGGAACCTGTGGAGGGCGATGCGGGCGGGCCAGGAGGTCCCATCAAGCATCGCCAGAAGGGTCTAAGGCAGAGGGGGCAGGGGGCCTCAGCTGTCTAACCATGGACTTCGGACTTCGACATGGACTTCGAGAAGTCGGCCACACAAGCTATGGTCGCACAAGGAGGTAGGAGGGCCGCGTCCACTTCGCCTCTCTGAGGAGGACCTCTCGGTTTTACTCCGGGGAACGTTGGCCGCAGGCGGGGTGTCAGACGCTGCAACCCAGGTACTGGCGCCTCGCCCCTTTTTCAACAGCAGCGGGCGTCGTCGGAAGATTTTTTGGGTAGGACTGCGGTGGTCGCGTCTGCCGCAGTGAGCCCCACACCCCCTCCCGGTCTCCCCCTTTGGCCGGAAGACAGTGTGTAAACGCATTTTGTTACCGACGTAAATCAAAAAAAAAAAAAGGACCCCATGATAAAATTAGTAGAAACAGCATGTCGTCGGAAAATAATAATTATTAATAACTTTGATTTCTGTGTTTGTAAAATTACTTACTGAATTAATTATTGTTATTGGGCCACGCACGTGTAATTGATACATGTTAAAAATAAACATACATACAATCACGCCTGTTATCCCAAAGGGGTAGGCAGAGGCAAATTATACGCCTACATTTCGCCAATTATATTTTAAGTCCCACGTAATTGGTGGCGAGCCTATTGCCGCGTACTAGGAGCATTTGTGATCGCCAGAGCCTCGTCTGTTGATCGGCAGGTGCACCACTTGCAGGTGAGGTTGGCTTGGGCTCCTAAAACCTTGTTAGGGTTCCCGTGTCAGATAAAAAAAACCACTTAGTTCTGCTTTATACACACGCAGTGGAAACTTCATAAAATAATATATAACTCACCGAAACCATTTAAAAAAAACGGAATTAAAAAATATTATTTACAAGAGTCGTATCTCACATATAAAGTATCTATAAAAAACGTAAGGGCTCCATCTATATCACTTTGGCGAATTGCTTGTAACTCTCGCCTACTTCTAAATGGACACGTGAAGATGTAGACAGTATGTTCTCTTTGCCGTGTGATATCGGCCTAGATTTGTGCCACTCCTTCTCATCTCGCGGGGAGTCGTAAGAGTCGACGAAGAGAAATGTTACCGGATGATGGGCAGCAGCGTCATTCTGCGTACTGGCTGGAACTGCGATCACCAACCCGCCTGCCAAGCGTGGTGATTATAGGCAGATATCCCCAAAATAATGACATTAAGGCTAATAACATGATGATGATCTTGCTGTTCCCATTTATTATTGCATTTGGTAGCAGTTGTTTCCCTATGACTGCAGGGCAGCAGACCCTGGGCCCTGGGCTTGAGTCTTGGCAACCGGCATAATGCTAATCCTCGTATCCATGATGTGTGATAACTCTGTCCAACAACAAGACGTAACTTTCAAACACGCTCGACTTTAAAAGCCACCCATACGATCACCTATCCACGGGATGACCTCTGCAGACTCTGCTTAATTTCTATAATAATAACCATTTATTAAGCTATTGTATAGCTTCTATCGCGGGCCTTGAGCGTGGAGACCAAATCCAGAAATTCCGTAACGAAAAACCCCTAACACCCCCCCCCCCCCCACAGCACAGCGGTGATATATTTTAGTTTTTCCATCTATCGATAAACAGCAGGACTTAATGACTTATTGAAAGATCACGCTTGTCTCTTTAGTTCAGCAACCCGCCGTTAGGTGGCATTGGTTGTATCGGGTGGCTAAAATTTGTTTTCTTATCAGTCACCAGCTCAAGTGTAATTTGAAATAATATCAAAGAAAAAAAAATTGCAAATATATATAAATAATTATAATTGCATAAGTTGATAAAAAATGCTATGCAGTAGCTTTACCGCGGCAGTCTCACGTCTTTTTTCATACTAAGTAAGGTTCTATACTATATTACATACATTACGAGGAAATCATTACTAACCAATAATAACTGACTGACTAGCATTAGCAATAAATTATGAGACTTAGTTAACAATGAGTCCTTTATTAATAATGACTCAAACAAACGATTTGAGCATAAGAACAAACGATTGAAATGGCTACAGCGCCATCTTTTGACACTTATAAGAACTAACAACAACACTTCTAAATTTTTAACTATTTGGACAATAACAATACAAATGTAATCTAAACAAAAATAACATATGGAAGTTCAGACAATAAATAATTTTATTAATTATTGAAATATAATTAAATCAAAAACTAATAATTATATGTATATTAAATTATCTTGTAAAATTGGGGCACTGGTGCATTCAATAATAAATAAATAAATTCTGACAATTACACCAATTATTTAGTTCCAAGATAAGTATCATTATGTACTTGTGTTATGAATACTAAACAATAGATAAACATACTTAAATACTTTTTTTTGTAAATACATACTTAATACAAATAGGAAAAATAGAAAAAAAAACCAGACCAGAACAAATATTCATAATTATGCAAACAAAGATTTGTCCTAAATGGAAATCGAACCCACGACCTCTAGAGTGTAGAAGACAATGCTCTCCAGTGACTCAAAAAAGGCAATCACCTAATACGCTCCGTTTCACATTTCACTAATATCATCTCAGTCCATTAACGTGTGGGACGTTAAGTGGGACTGAGCACGAGCCTTCTCTCACATATCAAGGTGTGAGGGTCATACTCCACCACGCTGACCCAGTGCGTATTGGCGGAGGCAGATGTATGGCGTCCTGCTGTTAGAATTTATCAAGCCGCCCATTAGGCCTCTAACATGGCTTAACGACTACCACATTTAGTGATAACCGGGACAATAGTGATGACAAAGCACGGAAGCGTTCGATATCATATGCCACACAAACGGTCACCCATCCAAGAACTGACCTCGATAAACTCTGCTGTACTTCGGTGATCGTTTCCGATCACCTAGCAGCAGAGCACCGCAGAGCTACGAGCTCTTCAATGATAAGTTAACATTTCACGAATAAGAAAAGATGATATACTGAAGACAACTTTACTATGAAGACATTCCGTGACCAATAAAATTATATTTGATACGCAGGTTCTTGAGGTGAAAATAATTGCAACCACGTGTGTTAGAGGCCTTTTGGGACTCGATATTGATGGCGGACCCAAGTCCTAAAGATCACTCGTGTGTATTGAGGTATACACATTAGGAAACATTTTATTTTTATTGCTTCGAGATGGCTTGGCTGTACTGAACTCATATATCTTCGGGGATAGAGCAAATCCGCGTAACTGAAAAATTTAGCTATGTTAAGTACATACATACATATATACATATATTGACGCCTGTTTCCCCGAAGGGGAAGCAGAGGCAATTATTCGCCCACACTTAATTATGTAGTTAGTCCCACGTAAAATGCGAGCCTTTTATGCGAGCGAATTATACGCCCACAAATCGACAGTTCTATGAATCAATTTAAATAAAAGTATACAATAATGTAGCTTATATATAGGAATAGGGTGCATAAGAATCCTACCCACATGGTAGGAGTCCACTCTACCTCACCTGCAAGTGGTGCACCAGCCGATCAACGGACAAGGCTCTGTCGAACATAACAGTACCCGTTAAGCGGCAATAAGCTCGCCACCTATTACCTGGGACCAACAATATAAATAACGAAGTGTGGGCGTATAGTATGCGTGATATTATGCATGTTTTTTGTATGTATGTCCATAATAAATCACTTTAAAATTTTATCATTCATATATTTTAAAAACACTCTGTATAAACAAAATTCAACCACCAATTGACTTGGTGCATCATGTGCTTATAATATGCCTCTGCCTACCTCTTCGGGAAAACAGGCGTGATTATATTAACTAACATCATTAACAAAAATCATTAAGTAATTAACATCTTCTTTTATAGACATAGTTAATGAAAGTTTGGTCAGTACCTAAGTAATAGTTGGGTACTGGCCAAATTTTTGATTAACCCTTAAAACTTTGTAATTCGATAAAGTGTTATTCATATTAATATTTTTGCAATAAGGTGTAATTAAATGGGAGCTACGTCTGCCAACAAACTGCCGTGCAGTTTGGCAGAAGTGTAAAATTTTTTCATATGTTTGTAAGAAATATTAGGTCGGGGAAAAAGTCTTTTCGCATAACGTAGGTATAAACTTATTATAAAATTTTTTTGACTGTACTATTTGTGTCTGGCTGGTTTTGGTAACATTAAAAAGGTTCCATTATAAAGAAAAGAAAAAAATAAAAAAAAGTTGTTTCCCGCTATTTTTCATTTGTTTTTCTCTCCGTTAAAATGAGTGAATCTAATAAGGAAATTCGATACATTTTAAAATTTTATTATAAAAAAGGCAAAAATGCAACTCAAGCAGTGAAAAAAATTTGTGATGTTTATGGACCTGATGCAGTGTCAGTAAGAGTAGCACAAATTTGGTTCAAACGTTTTCAGTCCGGAAATTTTGATGTTAAAGATGCACCTCGCTCTGGTCGCCCTGTTACGAATAAAATGGACGCCATTTTTGAAAGAGTGGAGCAAGATCGGCATATTAGTAGTTACGATGCAGCTGAAGAACTGGGAATTGACCACAAAACAGTTTTGACCCATTTGAAGAAAGCTGGTTATACAAAAAAGCTCGATATTTGGGTGCCACACGAGCTCACTCAAAGAAACTTAATGAACCGTGTACTCATTTGCGATTCATTATTGAGACGTAATGAAACCGAGCCGTTTTTGAAGAGATTGATAACTGGCGATGAAAAGTGGATCACGTACGACAAGAACGTGCGAAAAAGGTCGTGGTCGAAAGTTGGCCAGGCTTCACAGACTGTGGCCAAACCTGGCCTAACACGAAATAAGGTGATGCTGTGTGTATGGTGGGATTGGAAGGGCATTGTTTATTATGAGCTTTTACCGCCCGGCAAAACCATCGATTCTGATCTTTACTGCCAGCAACTGATGAGATTAAAGGAAGCAGTCGAGAGAAAACGGCCGGAATTGATCAACAGGAAGGGTGTGGTCTTTCATCACGATAACGCTAGACCACACACATCTTTAGCCACTCAGCAAAAATTAAGAGAGTTCGACTGGGAGGTCCTAGTGCATCCTCCATATAGCCCTGACCTTGCGCCTTCAGATTTTCACCTGTTTCGGACTCTGCAGAATTCTTTAGGTTCTGTAAGGTTGACCTCAAGAGAGGACTGCCAAAACTATTTGTCCCGTTTTTTTGATCAGAAGTCCCAAAGTTTCTACAGTAACGGGATAATGTCTCTGCCCACAAAATGGCAGAAAGTTATTCAACAAAACGGTACATATATATTGTAAATAAATGTAAAAAAACTTTGAAAAAAATGTCTTGACTTTTCATACAAAAATACGAAAAGACTTTTTCCCCAACCTATTATGTCCAAAATACCTTTTGCTGTAAAATACTTTTTGCTCACTGACAGAATATCTATGGCACATCGACATGAAGAATAAACATGTGTCAATTGTCAATCAGTTCATCCAATGTCAGATAGTAAGAAAAGTATGGCCGCAAATCACAAACGGTAAGTGTACATTCATAGATTAAATCATTATCATATCAGCCTCATAAAGTCCACTGCTGAACATTAGCCTCCCCAATAGATTACATTCTATTGGGGGTATTTGCCCACAATCAGCACGCTGGGCAGGCAGGTTGGTGATCGCAGTTCCAGCCAGTACGCAGGACGACGCTGCTGCCCATCATCCGCTAGGATTTCTCTTCGTCAAATCTTACGACTTTCTATGAGATGAGAGGGGGTGGGTTTATTCTAGACCATAATCACAATGCTGCTAAACATAGTCTTCACAATTGTCTTCCACATCTGTCGTTCTCGAACCTTTTGCATCCACTGGCTTCCCACCGTCTCGTACAGGTTATCGGTTTGTTGAGTTGTCCTCTAATTCATCATCATCATCACAGCCCATCAACGTCCCACTACTGAGCACGAGCCTCCTTTCACATATCAAGGTGTGATGGTATTGGGTCATACTCCACCACGCTGACCCAGTGCGGATTGGCGGAGGCAGGTGTGTGGCGTCCAGAATTTTTCAAGCCGCCCATTAGGGCTCTAACATGGCTTAACGACTACCACATTTAGTGATAACTGGGACCAACGGCTTAACGTGCCTACCGAAGCACGGAAGCGCTCGATATCAAATGCCACATCAACGGTCACCCATCCAAGGACTGACCTCTGTAGCTCTGCTGTATTTCGGCGATCGTTTCAGACCACCGAGCACCGCAGAGCTACGAGCGAGCTACGAGTCCTCTAATTACTATCTAATAATATATCAACTAATTCATCATCATCATCTAAGTCATATTATGACGTTGTAGGGAGCGGATGACATGCTCCCCACTAAAGGGAAGATCTTCCACCGAGCGAATGAATGAGCCCGGAGGCCGCGGCCCAACCGATGATGGATGGATGCTGTATATATATAGTTACGAGCTTGAGGAATTTCGTTTGCGCGATTTAGGATTATCTTTCATCTTTTACGTTCCGTTCATCGCTTGTCCACTGCTGAACATAGGCCTTCCCAATAGATTTTCACATAAAACGATCCTGATTTGCCTGCATCCACCGGTTTCCCGCTGCCTTGACTAGATATCCGGTGTCGGTCGTGGTCGCCTTTGATGAACCTGACGCCCCATCAATCGTCGATTCTTCGTGCTATGTGCCCCAACCACTGCCACTTGAGCAAAACTGACTCACTTCTACAAATTAATAAAAAAAATTGGTTGCCTGTAAAGTCGGTATACGGGCGAAAGTTTTACGTGACAGCGACTTTGAGTGGTAAAATAATTTTAATGTGAATATTCATTCGAGTGGAAGGGACGCGTGCCTCTCACTCGCTCTCATTGTGAGCGCATAACGTGAGCGGAGCGTAACGCAGTTTCTTGAAGTGTCACCCGGCAAACCAATTTATAAGACGTTGTCACGTCAAAAATACTGAAGCATTCAAGTCTATCCTCCTTATTCTATGTAGCGGTAGGCAGAGATTCACTTGCTACGAGCATGGCTCATATTCTTTGCTTCATTTACACTCATTGCTTCCTCAAGTACGTTTGTCTGCTAAGGGCACTTTATTGCCTGTTAACAAAAACCGCGATATGAGTGTCATTCAGGTTAATTTCACCTAATTCTGTCCTTTTAGTGTCATCATCATCATCATTTCAGCCATCTGAAATCCTGAGCCTCCCCAATTGCTTTCCACGTAGATCGATTCTTTGCCGCCTGCATCCATCGGCTCGCGCGCGTTGGGGGCCGCCCTCTACCAAGTTTGCTGATTCGTGGTCGCCATTCAAGAACCTTAACGCCCCATCGGTCGTCGGTTCTTCGAGCTATGTGCCCCGCCCGCTGCTTGCAAACGCGCTTCGCTATGTCGTTCACTCTAGTTCTCCTACGGATTTCCTCATTTCTGATTCGATCACGTAGGGACACTCCGAGCATAGCTCTCTCCATTGCACGCTGAGCGACTTTGAGCTTCCTTGGGAGGCCCATAGTCAGGCACCACGTCTCAGTCCCATACTTCATCGCTGGCAACACACACTGGTCGAAGACTTTCGTCTTGAGACACTGTTTAGTGTAGGCCAATGAATTTGTAAGTCTAGAAACATATGTTAGTCCATTAACATGTGACTGTGCCATGTGGTACCGGAATAGTCAGCCGTCGACGTGCCTGCAGCAGGCTGTCGAGGAAGCGACGGCAGACGTCGACGTGTGGACAGCTTGCTAAAACGCCGCCTCTTTTAGTTCACTGCAGTTATATACGTTGACAGCAAACTGCTGTTCGAGTATAAGAGCCCTTACGCGGAGTCGAAAGAGTCAACAACGAGAAATCCTATCGGATGGTGGGCTGCAGCGTCATCCTGCGTACTGGCTGGAACTGTGATCACCAACCCTGCCTAGTGGGCTCACTATGGACTGTCATGCAATCTATTGGGGACGTATTTCAGTACAATGTTATCTATTGGGGAGGCTAATGTTTACTAGTTAACTTTATATCGTTAACATACATTCTAGATTATTAGATAGATAGATAAAAAAAACTTTATAGTAGGTACACCAAATTAAAAATAAAACAAGAAAACAATTGCAAAAGAAAACCGATACAATTGGCGGCCTTATCGCTTACAGCGATTTCTTCAGGCAACCTTAGGATGGAGTGATTAAAATTAAATGAAGACCGGGGGTGTAGGAAAGAATAAAAACACAGTTATATTTTGATAAATTAAATACTATTACTTAAATAGAATAAACCTACATACATAAATACGTACATAACATAGGAACACTAAGCAGCAGGACATTACTTCTGAGAAATACTATATTAAACTTTACCTTTTTTCCTAAGCCATGCCAAGAAATCCGAAAAAGAAACACAGTCACAAGTGGTGAACGTTTTCAAAGAAATCATCCAGAGAGAAAACAAGTGAGCATTTCAAATTAAATTATTAATAATTTGACGACCGATACGGCGTGGTGGCGAGAATACCCGCTCTCCGCTCCTAAGGTCGTGGGTTCGATTCCCACGCGGGACAAATCATTGTGTGCATGAACATGAATATTTGTTCTGGTCTGGGTATTGTTCTATGTATATTAAGTAAGTGTTTACAAAAAAAAAGTATTTAAGTACGTTTATCCGTTGTTTAATATCCATAACACAAGTTCATAATTATATTTATATTGGAACTAAATAATTGGTGTAAGTGTCAGAAATATTTATATATATATTATTTATTTTTATATATTTACCATTCTTGACCCAGCGATGTCCCTTTGAGGACAGTCCCGTAACAAAGACGCTTACCTGGTATAATAGTCAGAAAATATTTATTTTTATTCTTCTTAATTCTTTATAAGGATTAGTAAGCAGAAGGGGCAGTCGGCTAGTCTTATCTGCCGTAGGACTAATAACCGGTGGGGTAGACGACCGAACGACCGATGGGGCGTCAAGCGTCTCATCTCATAATGCCAACTTCGCAAAATGACAACCGCCCATAAAACGTTCATTTAAACGCTGAAATACGACAAAATCGGTAATCTATGTAAACTGCATTTCTTTTACTTGATTATAAAAAAAAAACCTTAACCTATTAAAAAAATATATATACTTACAACCGGTTGTCATTTTGCGAAGTTGGCATTATGAGATGAGACTGCGTCAAGGTTCTGCAATTGCGACCGCGATCCGGCAAACGTAGTAGAGGACGGCCTCCCACGCGATGGACCGATGATCTGGTCAAGGCGGCGGGAAGCCGATGGATGCAGGCGACTCAGAATCGCTCAATATGGAAATCTATTAGGGAGGCCTATGTTCAGCAGTGGACGTCAGATGGCTGAGATGATGAGACGTGTCCTGAAGTAGATACTACGTTTTGATTAGCTCAGTCCAGGGGCCCTACCGCCGAATTCGATGAATTTCAGCTATTTCATCTAGATCTCAATTTTTTGAGGTTCATCAATCCGCACCGGAGAATCTGCCGAAAGCCATAGATTATTTGTGTCCTTAACAGACTACTGAGACGACTAATTAATGAAATTATTATTATTAGCGTTTCGATGACACATTTTGTAATATAATAAAAAAAAAACATAGATTCAAATTATGACGTCAATCCTTTAGAAATTGTATGTAAATGGAGAACGCCATCTTGTATCGAGTTCACTGTGTTCGGCGGTACTACAGAATTAATTCGAAATCGATTTTGCCTAATAATCGATTACGAGCAAGTTCGGCGGTAGGCCCCCAGCTAGGTAAAGCGCCGATATACGCAAAACTGCTGACAGTGGTTGGAGATGAAAAGCTGAAGGTCGAGTTCAGTGGCGGGTCATTAGAGAGACCTATCTCCAGCTGTCGACGAAGTGATGATGATGAATTGAATCGGTCATTTCATAAAATTTATAAGTCACAAAATTATAATTTTTCAGAAATCAATACAAACTGTTTCATACACAAACAAATGAGCTTTGAAGGACTTTTTTATGTTTAATTTAGTATTTAAGTGGTAAAAAATGAAATTAACGTAAAATCTTTACAGTTCATTAATAGAAATAATTAAAAAAACCTGAAAAACAGTTCTCGACTTATGTTGTTTTAGCAAGAAATAGTTTTAGTGGTATATAATTTAAGCAAAAAAATTGTTGTATGTAATCATATTTTTATTGCTTAAATCTTACTAACATTTTATCATGTTTTAATATCTTTATTGTACATAGTCATATACTCTATCATTCTCATCTGGATTATTTTCAACATTTGCAGTTGGCCAGCTAAAAATGTTGTTATAAAATGGCATAATTATGCTCTTCCGGAATGCTGTCTTGGACTTTTTTAATCGTCTATTTTTTTTATTAATGGGCACTTTCAAATCATAGGCTTTGACTTAAGTTGTTTTCACCCAGAATACGAAAAATAGTAATTAATTTATTAATTTCTATAATACCTTTGAGAAACCATTTTCTGTAAAAAAAAAACATGTTGAAAAAAATGTTGACTCAAGTGGTTTTTGAAATGACCGATTCAATTCTTGACGTGACAATTAGATACCACATGGATATAGGTATCATAAATAACATATGTACATATTTAACCACGCCTGTTTTCCTGAAGGGGTAGGCAGAGGCATATAATACGCCTACATTTCGCCAATAATATTTTTAATCACACGTGGCTAGCCTTTTGCCGCTTAACCAGAACTTACGTTTGACAGAGCCTCGTCCGTTGATCGGAATGTGCACCACTTGCTGCAGGTGAGGTTGGCGCGGGCTCCAACGGTCTTGGTAGGACCCCCATATCCTCTGTATTAGTCGTTTTTTCGTCGCTCGTCTGATAGAATAGAACACCGTAGCCCATAGACACCAGGGGCATTACTGGCGCGTTGCCGAATCTGATCTTAGCATTATTTAATTAATAAAAAAATATGCTGTTTGCAAGTGATGGATTAAAAATATCTTTGAAACAATTCCCGAGTAACTATAATTTCCTGAAAAATCAAGAAGCAATTCATTCAACACGCCACGTGTTTTGCCCTTGCAGGGGGAATCTTCAGGTAAGATAGGAGCCTCAGAATAATGTTGTCCTCACGAACAACGCTGAAACGAGAGTTGACTTATAGTTGTGCGGGAATTGTCACAATGATATTTTTAATCCATCACTGGCTTACAATGAATTTCCGCTAAATAATGCCTTAATTAATAAATTATGTATGTTGTTTAATGAGAATATTTATTTTTATAAGCTAATAACTGTGGTATCAGTATGTTTGTTTCTCTATATACATTTTATGAACTGTTGTCAATTCACAGCGACCCTGAAAAAGCAAATTTGTTACGAGAACCTCTAGAAAATAAAAAGAGACGGCAATACTTCTCATCCCGATCGAAGGTTGACCATCAAAGTCATCAGGTATTTCTTCATTTATTAGTTCATATTATTAATCATCACTTCAGTCTTTAGAAGTCCTGTACTGAACATCAGCCTCCCCAATAGATTACATAATATTGGGCGTATTTGCCCATAATCAGCACGCTGGGCAGGCGGGTTGGTGATCGCAGTTCCAGCCAGTACGCATGATGACGCTGCTGCCCATCATCAGATAGCAATTATCTTCGTAGACCCATAAGATGAGAGGCGCACTATTCCAGGCCATATATATGATTAGGTGGGCATATAATTTAGGTGGGCTGCAACTATTAAAATAAAATGTTTTATATGGTAAAAAAAATAGCCAGTGTTAAGCAAGTGATATATTAATAATATATAATGTATAGTAAATGAGAATGAGTGGTGACAAAGATGACAAATATTAAATGAGATACTCTCCCCTAAGCCCCTTGAGTCCTCAGTAAAGATGTGGGACTATACTGAGATCTCACATGGACGTTGAAAAGTGATGTTGCACTGCTTTGTTTGATTTACCAACACTCATGTATATTCACAAACACTGAACGGTTAATAATCCACCGTTATTACACATTAATGTTCGAGATATCACAAATGCTATAAGTATCTTTTTTTCGGTTAGGTTGAGTTTTTTTTTCTTACCATTAAAAAACATTTTATGCAGCCCACCTAAATTAGTTGGGACTAGGCTATACTAGTTTGTCCTAAAATCGGTTTTGGCCGGTAACATATACTTAAACCATATAAGATTTTTTTTATTTCCTTTTTTTGACCTAGGTCTTTCACCAAATTAAATCCCGTACCTACAAATTATTTCACAACTTCCAGGGTTGGCTGGTAGAGATTTCTTCTGGAGATATGTCCAACTTGTACTTTTAGTTTTCAAATACCGTTTGTGATCTATATATGATTCAGCAAACGTAGTAGAGGGCGGCCCCCAACGCAATGGACCGATGATCTGGTCAGGGCGGCGGGGAGCCGGTGGATGCAGGCGGCAAAGAATCGATCTACGTGGAAAGCAATTGGGGAGGCCTATGTTCAGCAGTGGGCTTCACATGGCTGAAATGATGATGATATGTTTCATGTGCAATAAAGGATTATTATTAATTATTTAATAGCTTAAACAATTTGGAATATTCTGCCGTAACATGTGTGTCTCTGCCCCTGTAGGCCTGGGGCTTTTAAACGAGGTATGGATGTGCCGGAACGGCTCTCATGATACCATACTTGTTATAATACTTAATAATTTTAATATCTGCCATGGTATAATAATAATCATTTTTTTAAATATTTTTTACAGTATTGTACTTTTTCTTTTTTGTTATATAATAATTGTAAAAAATATAAATTATGTGTAAATTAAATAAATATATGTGAATAATAATAATCATTTATTTCAGAATAAATTCCATATAAAATTTGTAAGTATGTACATTGGCAAGCTTAAAGCCTATTGTTATTAATACATTACAGTTATATCATTTTCAATTTAGGTACATTTCACTTCAGACTTTAATAAACATTTAATAATAAAATATAATATCATAGCACATTCAAATTAACAATTAAATTAAATTCTATATATAGCAAAAGATAACTTGCTAGTTAGAACTAACCATAAACTCTATTCATCACTTCAGTCGCTTACCTTGTTTTATTTGACGACCGATACCTGCACTTCACTCCAGAGGTCGTGGATTCGATTCCCACACAGGACTAATCTTTGTGTGCATGAACATGAATATTTGTTCTGGTCTGGGTGTTTTTCTATGTATATTAAGTATGTACATATTTACAAAAAATCCGTTCTTTAGTAGGTATCCATAACACAAGTTCTTAGTGATACTTATCTTGGAACTAAAAAATTGGTGTGATTGTAAGAGAATATTTATTTATTTATTATTTTCGATGGAACGTCATCGATAGCCTGTCTCCTGCTGTAAGTGGAGCGTGTGGCCATCAAAATCTAGATTATAATACATTAGAAACTGTAAGTGCCGCGTAAAATTGTCAAAAAATTTAACGCCAATTTTACGTTGCTGTCATTCACTAACTACAAGTAATTCTTGAACACAGTACATTGATTGTTTGTAGTGAGGTCGGTTCCGCTATAGCAAACGCAATTTGCAATGTATTTAATAGTTCTGGATGCACTGGTGCACATTATACCCAGGCCCCTCTTCCCCACTGGGCACTATGGGCACGTGCCCAGGGCCCCGCGATCTAATGGGGCCCCCTAGTTCCTGCCAGATTACCAACGGATAACCGATATTTAGGTATTACCGAAAAACATTAATTTTGAAAAATCTGATGATAATGACTTACTCCAATACCTACTTGCTTTTTATCTTTAGCTTGCTGCATGCGCATAGCTATACCGTGTACAACATAGCTTGAACTTTTTGACAGATGGGAGTGAGTGAGCTTTCTCAAGGTCATAGAGGCCCCATGATCCTAACGTGCCTAGGGCCTCAAATAGTTTAAAGACGGCCCTGGATATACCAGTACACAAGCGATTTTACGCGCGCTCAGTTCTTCAATTGTTATATTATTAATATTTCTATGGGTTTGTCAGAGTTTTACTGACTAAAAACCATCCTTGAGCCTACGATGTCTCTGCAGTAACCCGTTCGAACAGTCACGAGTCGCTTACCCAGTATAATTTATTTGTTTAATTTTTTAATTCCTCAGCGCGCAGTCGACTCGAGCAGTTCAGACAGAAATAATCGTAACTACAAAGAGAAAATGAACGCGTATCACGACAAAATGGATACTCAGTACGGAGCATATCAACCTCAGGTTTATGTATGTTATTTTGGTTTATCACGTTTAACGCCGTGTGGTACCGGCCTAGAATAGCGCCACCCCCTCTCATCTCACGGGGAGTCGTAAGAGTCGACGAAGAGAAATGTTACCGGATGATGTAAAGTAAAAGTAAAAAATTATTTATTTCATAAACTATTATACATAGTACTTGAAAACGTCATGATTACAAATGAAAAAAAAAACAATCGAAATAATATTACACTAAATCACGAAGCTTAGATTCACTTACATGCAACAAAACAATTTAAAAACAAAAAATAATTAAGTGTAAGTGAATCTAAGTGCCAGTTCCGAGCCACCGCTCTGTAAGAAGAACTGGCAAGAAACTCACAGGCTTTGCTCTTTTAAATATGTCCATTAGTTTAGTACTAGAAATACAATCTTCATATTATTATGTCTGTGAAGCTATACAATGCAATAAGTTAAGGTTATGTACCTTAACAATATTTATGTTTTCAAGTCATTCATATTAGAATAGCCTGTATGAAACGGCAGCTTAATCCCAAGCATTTTTATCTGCCATATAGTCTTTAATAGAATAGTATCCCTTTGAAGACAGCTTGTGTTTTATTGTTAATTTAAATTTATTTAGGCTCAATTGCTATATGTTGCTTGGGATTTTATTGTAGAATCGCACACATTGACCTTTAAAAGATTTGTTTATCTTTTGGTACCTAGTGGCAGGTACAACTAATTTATGCTTATTCCTTGTGTTTAGGTTATGTACACAGCTTTTCTTACTAAATTGATCAGTATTCTTATGTACATAAACCAGGTTATCATAAATGAATTGACCGGCCACTGTTAAAATACCAATTTCTTTTAACTTTTCCCTTAGTGAATGTCCACACGGGAGATTATTAATTGCTCGAATAGCCCTCTTCTGCAGCACAAAGATTGTTTGAATGTCTGCGGCACAACCCCACAGAAGAATACCATAGGACATAACACTATGGAAATAGCTATGATAAACTAGCCTAGCTGTTACAACGTCTGTTAATTGGCGAATTTTCTTTACCGCGAATGCTGCAGAGCTAAGTCTACTCAACAATTCACCAATATGTGGGCCCCACTGTAGCTTAGAGTCTAAAGTAATCCCTAAAAACTTGGTAGTATCCACAAGGGTCAACTCATCCTCCTTTACCATAATAGTAGAGTTTGCCTGTCTGACGTTAGGCGTCACGAATTTAATACATTTCGTTTTAGCCCCATTTAATAGCAAATTGTTAACGTCAAACCAGTGCACCACCTTCGAGATCGCACTGTTTACTTCGTCTAAATTCTGATTTCGTTTTAACTTAAACAATAATGATGTATCATCAGCAAACAAAACTATCTCGTGGTTTTCTTTAACAAAATATGGCAAATCATTAATATAAATCAAAAACAAAAACGGACCGAGAATCGAGCCCTGCGGTACCCCCATTTTTACAACAGACCCCTGAGATCGCTTTCCATTAACCTCAACCCTTTAAATCCTATTACTTAGATAAGAAGTGAGAAGATCCAATGCGGAGTTTCTTATTCCGAAATATTCTAATTTTTTTATCAATGCTTCATGAGGAACACAGTCAAAGGCTTTGGACAGATCGCAAAAGATACCTAAAGCGTCCAAAGAATTTTCCCAAGCATCAAATATATGTTTTAAAAGCTCAACACCTGCATCGGTTGTAAAGCGACCCTTAGTGAATCCAAATTGTTTCGAATGCATTAATCCATTTTTATTGAAAAATATTAAAATCTGGTTGTAAACAAGTTTTTCAAAAATTTTACTAAATGTAGGCAGCACTGAGATAGGTCGAAAATTTGTTGGGTCTGTTGTACTGCCCGATTTATATAATGGAATGATTTTACTTTCTTTCATTAGATCGGGAAATTTGCCGCAATCTACACATTTATTAAATATTAGAGCCAAACTGTGCGCCACCGAAACAATGATAGGCTTGGTAACTACGATGGAATTGCCCCAGAGGTCTGCAGCTTTCTTAACACTAAGAGTATTGAATGTCTTAATTGTATCCATAGATGTAACATGACTAAACGTAAAATCTACTGTACATATATTCACGCTATCTTTCAAAATAGACTCCGCTAAAGTGGGCGAACAATTTAAAGCTTTTGTGATAGACACTGGAATATGAAAGCTTGCGTTGATGAAGCAGCGTCATCCTGCGTACTGGCTTGAATAAAATAGAATATACAAACATACCGCCGGTAAACACAATGTACATACCCAGTACCCAGAGTATAAAATATTATGCTGATAGGACTATAAAAAAACGGCTTCTATATCTAGATAAAGTTGTAAGTAAAATTCCTCATTATGTGCAGCAACATGATCTGGTCTGGTCGTGTTGGCGCTGAAGTAGACTCTCCATGTTGCTTGATTAAACGTTCACTGCGTGACGCTCCGGGGACGAAAAATTCACTCAAAGGTCACTGCTTGTTTTACTGATAATCTCTGTAATCCCGAGTGTCGCCGAGGAAATGCATGTTCAATATTGATAGCGGAGATGGAGTTGTGGTTTTGCGGCGCGAACTACTCTGTCTTCGTGAACGTAGTACGACCTTAATGCACCTGTTCAATTAAACTGGTGAGACCCGCTTCTGAAAGGCCAGTTAGCCGATTCGCAGTCGCACAAAATCCACAAAGAACACAAAGTGACGTAATGTAGGGCCACGCTTGTAATTTTCAAACGAAGATGGAAATCCACAGATATATCGTTTTTTCGAAGGACCAAAAAAACTGTAGTGTGTTTACAGTTTATAAGATGAGACGAGTGCGAATGATTAGGGATGGTTGAAGTACGCAACGAAAGTCGTCCGAACACTGACTTATTAAAATGCAATTAAAATAATGTTGGTTTAGCATAATTATGGAAGTTACATATTTGTGCGTAAATACAAATAACGTTGCTTCTAAGTGACCTAAATTAACGAGTCATTGACATTTTATTTACTATGCGGTAACCCGTACAGTATGTATGTATGTTTTAAGACATGAAATACTGCCGCGATGTGTCTTTTTTCGTGTTCGCGCCATAATCCTACTTATTTTTTATCTAACATGCTTAATAACTTTTTTGTTACAGTCTATGACGTCAGACAAGAAAGACTGTTGGAGGTTTTGGGTAAATAATTTTTTTATTACAATTGTTTCTTGTTTTTTTATATTTTAAGTGACCTTGACCTTTGATCTTGATCCTATTTGTGAATTTGGGCAGTCATTGTAGGGCTAAACCACAAATCCAAAGTAGCTCAGCCTGCAATGGAGCGCGTGGTACACTGGCTTTCTCTGGTGGATAGAATTCGTAGTAAAATCATTGGCCAGAGAACAAAAGCTATCGACATAGCGCATAGGATCTGTAAGCTGAAGTGGAAGTAGGTGCAGGGGGGGGGGGGCTCCGTCTAGCCATATCTCCGTATAGACCCTCCCAGAAGTCGCCCAGTTACTCCACGGCCGAACATGGATGTAGGGAGGGGGGAGGGGTTCACATCGCCCCTCTCTGAGGAGGTCCACCCGTTTCTGATCCGGGGGACGTTGGCTGCGGGGTGCCAGAAGCTTTAAACCCAGGCACTGGGCCCTCGCCCCTTAACAACACCAGTGGGCGTCGTCGGAACCTTTTAGTGGGTAGGACTGCTGGCGGTCGCGTCTGCCTCAGTGAGCCCCACACTGCCCTCTCGGTCCCCCTATTGGCCGGGAGGCAGTGCGTAAGCAGCATTTTTTACCGACGATAAAATAAAAAAGGTTGTAGATTTGATTTATTGATCCTATTTATCATGTTAATTGCTAAGTGCTTAAAGCTTATTTTTCTGTGTACAGGGATCACAAAAGAAAACTTCTGAGGATACGTCGTCGCGTGTGTCGTGCGCGTGAGTGTTTTAATATTAATAAATCAGTCAATTGCACTCCGCTCCTAAGGTCGTGGGTTCGATTCCCATACGGGACAAACCATTGTGTGAACAGACATGAATGTTTGATCCTGTTTTTAGTGTTTTCCTATTTATATTAAGTATGTTACAAAAAAAGGTCTATTTGTATGTTTATCCGTTACATATTATCCATAACACAAATTCTTAACGATACTAATCTTGGAACTGAATATTCGGTGTCAGAAAAATAATATATTTATAATATGGAATTAATTGCCTAAAATTAGTAAAATTCGAGAAACATTTCAACGTGTTTCGCCCTTACGCAGGGCATTTTCGGGTAAGATATCATTCTGAGGCTTCAGAACAAATATTTCTTGGAGACCACAGCTGATACATTTTTTTGGAAAAGCTGAAGATGCCCTGTGTAGGGGCGAAATATGTGTCGTGTTGAATTGTTTCGCGTTTTTCGGGAAATTATAGTTGCGCGGTCACAAAAATACTGTAATCCATCACTTATTTACGCGCAAAGTGACGCCTGAATCAGTAAATTATATAAGTTTGTCTAAATTGTCGACACAGTGTTGTAGCAATATACTATTCTGTCAAAAAAGTACCGGAAAAAAATTAATAGTACACAAAAATTTTGTTATTCATTCAAATGTATATGAACGCTCAAATAATATTCTTTATGTACCGTTTGACCCGGCAAGAACTTCGAGTGCATAACACCGCGATAGTCACAGAAAACTATCAACATGACTTTGACTTTTGATCGGCTTTGACGTGGTTTTTCGGTTTGAGTTCAGTTGAGGCGCCATTCCGAAGCTTGTTGACTAGTTTGCATGTCAAACTCGTAACCCACGTCTCGTGACTAGTAACAACGTGTTTCATGAATGTTGGGTCGGTATTGACTCGTTCTAGCATGTCCTCAGCGACTCTCATGCGATTTGGTTTCTGAAGAAAATTCAGGAATTTGGGACTAGCCGGGCGGCAACACGTATCATACCCAATTTGTTAGTTAAAATGCTACGGATCGACTCGTGAGATACAGAAAGTTCGGCGGCCATCTTTTAAACCCGAATGAGAATTTTCAGTCACTATTGCCTTCACTTTTGCGATGTTAACTTCAGTTGCAGACGTTGATGGCATACCAGAACGAGGCAAATCTTCCATCATATCTTGATCGCTTTTGAACGCTTTTTACCACTCATAAGCACGTGTTTTTGATAAAATCGATTCACCGTAAGCCTTCTGTAACATTCTCAGTGTCTCCGAACACGAAATTCCAATGGCGATGCTAAATTTAAGATAAACTTGATGTTTTTGTTCATAATGAAATTCGCATTACACACCAGATATTATAAAACTATCAAACACCACTGTTTTTAATATAATGACAGATGCAACTCAAACTCCGCGCCAAAATGGAAAACAATTGTGCCAATCTAACAACACCAAAAAACAAAAATTTGAATTTGGAAACATAAACAAAAAATTCATTCCCGATACTTTCTTGACAGAGTGTATTATTATTATTATTTATTTATTTATTCAGTAATTACAGGTTATAACAACTTATTTATATCATAGTCCCACAAAACCGTATGTGTTTCCTAGTTCCTATAACCCCGTTTTTTTATGCGGGGCGTGAAATTGTCCAGGTAGGTGGGGTGCTGGGTTTGCGGGACTGTTCGAAAGGGTTACCGCGACCTTGGGACTTAGCAGGCTCGAGAACGAACATGGATGGTTTTAGTAAGTAAGTCTGACACACCCTCCCGTTCCTCCCACGGCAGGAGAAAGTCAATGATTGATTTTCAAGATTTTCCATAGATGGGTTATTGGTGAAAAGAAACGAGGATTGCTGAGTAATAAGTTGATAATTTTTTTTTAATAAGACAAGAGATGTTTCACCGAGAGGCTACGAGAGCGACAACATAAATCTATTTCAGCTGTCATTCTGACTTGGCGTTCTATTACTACTAAATGTTGCGTTTGGTTTACGTTCCAACATCATCATCATCATCTCAGCCCATTAACGTCCCACTATTGAGCACGAGCCTCCTCTCACATACCAAGGTGCGAGGATATTGGGTCTTACTCCACCACGCTGACCCAGTGCGGATTGACGGAGGCAGGTGTATGGCGTCTTGCTGGTAAAATTTTTCAGGCCCCCCCAAAGCCTCTAACATGGTTTAACGACTACCACATTTAGTGATAACTGAGACCAACGGCTTAACGTGCCTTCCGAAGCACGGAAGCGCTCGATATCAAATGCCACACAAACGGTCACCCATCCAAGGACTGACCTCTGTAAACTCTGCTTTACTTCGGTGGCCGTTTCCGACCACCGAGCACCGCGGAGCTACGAGCGCTTCAACCTTTAACATCCATCCAAAGAAAAGGGTCTTTTAAGCAGTGAGTGAATTGACTGCTTACTATCAGGTAGGCTGTAGCCATTATAACGTGTTAATAAATTATGTGTTTGCCCAAACAGATTGAAGAAGGTAATAAGCTCGGAGTACACTTGCATAGCGTGTCTGAGTGTGTGCTTCCTCGTGTCTGTTCTTGCGGCGTTTTACCTGGTCTTCAGGACCCCTGTGTTGCCGGAGAAATCTGAAAAGGTATGGATATGTACATATATTGGTATATTGGGTGTATAGGGAACCAATCAAGACCTTTTTTATTTGTTTTACGTCGGTAATAAAATGCGTTTACGCACTACCTTCCGGCCAAAGGGGGACCGAAAGGGGGTGTGGGACTCACCACCGGCAGACGCGACTGCCAGCAGTAATACCCACTAAAAATCTTCCGACGACGCCCGCCGCTTGTCGAGAAGAAGGCGGGGGCCTGTACCTGGGTTGTAGCGTCTGACACCCCGCCTGCGGCCAACGTTCCTTGGACCAAAACCGGGAGGACCTCCTCAGAGAGGCGCAGTGGACGCGCCCCTCTTATCTCCTTGCGCGACCATACCGTGTGTGGCCGACTTCTCGGAGGGTCTATGGTTAGACAGCAGGGGCCCCCTGCCCCCACTGCCTAAGACCCTCCTGGCGCTGCTTGACGGGCCCTCCTGGCCCACCTGCTGCGCCCTCCACAGGTCCCTCTTAGTTTCTCCCCCAATTTATAGTTCATTAATTCGTAGTTAAGAACAATATAATAAAAAAATATTTTTTGTTTTGTTTAGTTAGAATAGATCTTTATTGCTAAGACTGTGTACATTTTGCAGATGCTCATGCATTATATTAGTAACTCCATCTTTATTTATTACCCAGGCTTTTAATTTGTATTTAAACTTTGGTAGACTTAATTCTTTAATCTCCAGAGGCAAATTATTGAATACAATTTTTTTACATGAGGAATGCATATATTGTGTTTATACAATGCGCACACTATAGCGCGATGTTTTTACATCAAATAACTCAGGGTGCTGCTTAATAAACAATGACGTTTTCAAAATATAACGCTCGTCAAAGTAAGGTACCCCTTCTCTTTTACCCCTTTATACCCTTTATACCCCTTTATACCCCTTATCTTTCTCTAAAATATTAGGTCGGGGAAAAAGTCTTTTCGCATAACGTAGGTATAAACTTATTATAAAATTTTTTTGACTGTACTATTTGTGTCTGGCTGGTTTTGGTAACATTAAAAAGGTTCCATTATAAAGAAAAGAAAAAAATAAAAAAAAGTTGTTTCCCGCTATTTTTCATTTGTTTTTCTCTCCGTAAAAATGAGTGAATCTAATGAAGAAATTCGATACATTTTAAAATTTTATTATAAAAAAGGCAAAAATGCAACTCAAGCAGTGAAAAAAATTTGTGATGTTTATGGACCTGATGCAGTGTCAGTAAGAGTAGCACAAATTTGGTTCAAACGTTTTCAGTCCGGAAATTTTGATGTTAAAGATGCACCTCGCTCTGGTCGCCCTGTTACGAATAAAATGGACGCCATTTTTGAAAGAGTGGAGCAAGATCGGCATATTAGTAGTTACGATGTAGCTGAAGAACTGGCAATTGACCACAAAACAGTTTTGACCCATTTGAAGAAAGCTGGTTATACAAAAAAGCTCGATATTTGGGTGCCACACGAGCTCACTCAAAGAAACTTAATGAACCGTGTACTCATTTGCGATTCATTATTGAGACGTAATGAAACCGAGCCGTTTTTGAAGAGATTGATAACTGGCGATGAAAAGTGGATCACGTACGACAAGAACGTGCGAAAAAGGTCGTGGTCGAAAGTTGGCCAGGCTTCACAGACTGTGGCCAAACCTGGCCTAACACGAAATAAGGTGATGCTGTGTGTATGGTGGGATTGGAAGGGCATTGTTTATTATGAGCGTTTACCGCCCGGCAAAACCATCGATTCTGATCTTTACTGCCAGCAACTGATGAGATTAAAGGAAGCAGTCGAGAGATAACGACCGGAATTGATCAACAGGAAGGGTGTGGTCTTTCATCACGATAACGCTAGACCACACACATCTTTAGCCACTCAGCAAAAATTAAGAGAGTTCGACTGGGAGGTCCTAGTGCATCCACCATATAGCCCTGACCTTGCGCCTTCAGATTTTCACCTGTTTCGGTCTCTGCAGAATTCTTTAGGTTCTGTAAGGTTGACCTCAAGAGAGGACTGCCAAAACTATTTGTCCCGTTTTTTTGATCAGAAGTCCCAAAGTTTCTACAGTAACGGGATAATGTCTCTGCCCACAAAATGGCAGAAAGTTATTCAACAAAACGGTACATATATATTGTAAATAAATGTAAATAAACTTTGAAAAAAATGTCTTGACTTTTCATACAAAAATACGAAAAGACTTTTTCCCCAACCTATTATTTCTTACAGTTGCTGATTACTAGTATTATTCTTTATCAATACATTTCAGACATACCCCCAAAAATGCCCGTACAAAATGAATAGCGATTCAGTGAAGAGACAAATTGATATTCTGCAAAAAGGTCGCAGCTATGATGATCAGGTGGCTGAGAGGGATCGACTTAACGGCATGTGAGTATCATGATTTCTAAAATAATTTATTGATTCAGGCGTTATTTTGGCAGAAATCCATCATCATCATCATCTCAGCCCATTAACGTCCCACTACTGAGCACGAGCCTCCTCTAACATACCAAGGTGCGAGGGCATTGGGTCATACACCACCACATCAGGTCATACCCAGGGCGTCCTGCTGTTAGAGTATTTCAAGCCGCCCATTAGGCCTTAACATGACTTAACGACTATCACATTTAGTGATAGCCGGGACCAACGATTTAACATGCTTTCCGAAGCACGGAATTGCTCGATATCAAATGCCACACAAACGGTCACCCATACCTCTGTAAACTCTGCTGTACTTCGGTGAACGTTTCCGACCACCGAGCACCGCGGAGCTACGAGCGCTTCAAAAATCTATTGTAAGCAAGTAAAGAAGCGCTCGTAGCTCTGCGGTGCTCGGTGGTCGGAAACGATCGCCGAAGTACAGCAGAGTTTACAGAGGTCAGTCCTTGGATGGGTGATCATTTTGTGTGGCATTTGATATCGAGCGCTTCCGTGCTTCGGAAGGCACGTTAAGCCGTTGGTCCCGGTTATTACTAAATGTGGTAGTCGTTAAGCCATGTTAGAGGCCTAATGGGCGGCTTGAAAAATTCTAACAGCAGGACGCCACACACCTGCCTCCGCCAATCCGCACTGGGTCAGCGTGGTGGAGTATGACCCAATACCCTCACACCTTGATATGTGAGAGGAGGCTCGTGCTCAGTAGTGGGACGTTAATGGGCTGTGATGATGATGAAAGAATTAAAAACATCTTTGTAACAACTATAATTTTCCGAAAAATCGAGAAACAATTCAAGACGACACGTACTTTGCCCTTACACAAGGCATCTTCAGATTTTCCAAAAAAAAACTGATGTCAGCGTTGGTCTCGAAGGCATTTGAGACATTTGAGGCTGTCTGATATGTTATCTGAAGTCTGTCTGATATATTTTTATTAATGGACGACTATAATTTTCCGAAAAATCGAGACCAAATTCAAGACGACCCTTACACAGGGCATTTTCAGGTAAGATAGGAGCCTCAGAACAACGATGTCTTCACGACCAACGCTGAAACGGGAGTGAATCACACAAATTTGTTACAAAAACATTTTGAATTCACCACTTGATCATAATTTTTATTTTAATATCAAACTGTGTGCCGCGTGGCACAGATCCACAGATAGTGCCACCCCTCTCCTGAATAGAATGTAATCTATTGGGGGTCTGGTGAGGATGACATTACTAAACGTTTATTGTGAAGGGATAAGCTAAGAATTAAATATGTTAGAGGTAGTGTAAAAGTAGTACCTGTGACTATTTTAAAGAAAGAAGTTTGTCATGGTATGACCATGTAATAGGAAGAGACGAGAGCATTTTAGGACATTATTTGACAGTAATTGATAAAAGTGTTAGAGGCTGGAGGGGAAGAAGACAGAACAAGAGTTGGGTTGAGTGTGTGAAGTATGATAGGTAGAAGAAGGGGCGGATAAGTCATTGAGGAATGACCAAGGTCAATGGAAGGTAAAGACATGCTGCAACATCATCAAATACTAGCATCATCCCGGTTGCCCCAGCCCAAGGTATGCTCACTGGTCTAACCAGCCTGCCTTCTGATTTCCACAACCCAAAGGGAAATATAATTATATGGTTAAAACAGTTGTCAGAATATTACAAGGCCCTGATTTCCCAATAACGACTGCCGTAGATGTTTATGACAGCCTGGACTAACGGCTTAACGTGCTTTCCGAGGCATAGAGCAAGCTTTAATTATGCATATAAATTCCATAAGTCATTGGTTTAAACCTGAGACCATTTGAATATGAAGTCTATGGATGTCGCTGCTATTAAAGACATGCTGAGTCTTTATTGTGAACTATGAATGGTAGCGGGTGTAGGGGAGAGTTGGTTGAGTGTGTAAAGTATGATATGATCGTGAAAGGTGAGGTTTAATGATGAGTAACTGAGGTGAATGGAAGATGAAGATAAGCTCCACCAACCCTGGAAGGCTGGAAGTAGGGCAGGAGTATGATAACGTGATCCAAAGACTACATCTTTGGGATGGTTCCGATACATACATCCTAGACTTACTTGGTAGACTGCTAAGAACAAAGGTACGCATTATTGAGGATGCTGAGGTTACAGCACCGTGTGGTATCGGCCTAGAATAGTGCCACCCCCTCTCATCTCACGGGGAGTCGTAAAAGTCGACGAAGAGAAATGGGCAGCAGAGTGGTCCTGAGGACTTGCTTGAGCTGCGATCAACAACCTGCCTGACCAGCAAGGTGATTATGGGCAAACACCCCCAACAGAATGTAATCTATTGGGGAGGCTAATGTTCATCAGTGGACTTTATAACGCTGATATGATGATGCCTCTTCGGGACCTCTAATTGCTTTTATAAGCTCCTTATAGTCCTGGGTATTTTAAGGAGGTCGGAAAAAACATTTACAAAGCTGTAATGCAGGTTTACAGACCAGGGAAACCCTTTATTTTGCAGTCTTTCGTGATTGTAAGGCGGCGGGAAACCATTGGATGCTGGCGGTGGTGCCTCAAGGTGAGGTAGAAAACTACTAAAATGATAATGACCATTTAATTGCCTTTTCAGAAAAAGCTGGGATGATACAGCATCGAGGCATTTAAATGGGCTGGCTGAACTAACAGGTAATTACTGAGTTTCTCAACACCTCATGCATTAGTTGAAGTAGCTCTTAGAAGATGCATTAGTTGTAGGAGCTCTTAGGAGAGTGTGTTCGGGGATTTTTTTACGTCGATAACAAAATGCATTTACGCACTGCCTACAAGCCAAAAGGGAACCAAGAGGGTGTGTGGGACTCACCACTAGCATACATGACCGCCAGCAGTAATACCCACTAAAAATCTTCCGACGACGCCCGCCGCTTGTTGAGAAAGAGGCGGGGGGCCAGTACCTGGGTTGCAGGTCTGACACCCCGCCCGCGGCCAACGTCCTCCGGACCAAAACCGGGAGGACCTCATCGGAGAGACGCAGTGGACGCGCCCCTCCTACCTCCTTCTGCGACCATAGCGTGTGGCCGACTTCTTGGGGGGTCTATGATTAGACAGCAATGCCCCCTGCCCCCGCCGCCTATGACCCTCCTGGCGATACTTGGCGCTCCTCATGCCCACCCGCTGCGCCCTCCACAGATACCTCTTAGTTTCCCCCCCGGTAGTCAGTACTAAGCACATCCAGTGTTGCCGGTCTCTGGGTTTTACCCAGCGGCCTCTTTCGCACTACCAGGAGGTACTCAGCTCGCCCACCACGTCGAGGCATAGACCAGTCGGGGGAGGGTGAACGGGGATCCTACCAAGATCCGGAGGAGCCCTTTCCAACTGCGGTAGATGACGATCAACGGGCGAGGCTCTGGCAGACATTATAGTTTTCGGTAAACGGCAACATGCTCATCACCATTACGGGTGACCAAAAATATTACTGGAGTAATGTAGGCAAAAAAAATGCTACTTAACTATTAAATAAAATGATTTTAATATTTTGGTATTTTCTGAACTCAATTAATTTACAATATTTTTTTTATTTCAGGATACGATGACAATAACTATAGATTTTTGGTGAGTCGTTTATGTTTTTTTTTTTTTTAAATACGGACTCAATCGATTTTGGGTATGTTTTTACCAATATCATTTGTTAAACCACTACAAATCTAGCGTGTATTTGTTGGACACCTATTTGTTTACCATTACTACTTAATTTTACATCAAAAAAAATTAAATTTAAAGCTGTTTGTACCTTTTCTGGGTGGTGAACATTTTTTAGTAAAAAAAATAATTTTAAATATAAAAAAATTATGAATTGTCCTAGTATATACGGGGAGTAACAGTGACTTCATAAATATAGATATTTTCGGGTTTCTAATATGAATGACTAATATAATGTTATATTATATTGCATTGTACAGCGTCACAGACAAATGAAGATTGTAATTTGAGTACCAAATCAAACGAAAATTTAAATGAGCACAGCCTGCGAGTTGCTTGCCAGTTCTTCATACAGAGCGGTGGCTCGGAACTGGCACTTAGATTCACTTTAACTTAAATATTTTTTGTTTTTTAATTGGTTTATTGCATGTACCTAAGTGAACCTAAGCTTCGTGATTGCAGTGTAATAATATTTCGATTGTTTTTCATATGTAATTTTCACGGTTTCAAGTATTATGGAATAGTTTACAAAAAAAAAATATTTTGAAGTTTGAAGTAATCCGTTCATGCATACTCACAAAGTTAAAATTGCCCCATTAATTTTACAAATCAAGATCTGAAGTTAATCCAGGTTTAAAACTAGTGCTGTCACTTTTATTTGATAAAATGAAGACTGTGACACCTCCATGTCAACCAAACGACGAAATTATATTGTTTCTCATACACGTACACGTAAAACACACTTCGCCAGACATCAATACACTTCCAAATCATCACATCTTTATAACAGAGTAAATAAAATTTTTAAAATATACTCGCAGGCAGTCTTTGAGTGTAAGCTCTTAATAGGAGACTGGCTTAAAGATTTAACCTATGAGGAAACAGAAAGTCTTATTTCTTAAGTTTTGTGTATAAAGAAACACACACACTTACTCACACACACGCACGCACACACACACACACACACACACACACACACACACACACACACACACACACACACACACACACACACACACACACAACACACAACTCACACACAACTCACACACAAAGAAGTTTTACAATAGGAAAATATCTAAATGTTAGTTTAAATTCAATACCTTAATAATGCTTAGATTTAACTTCATTTTTTTCTTTTTAGTTTTTCTTAATAATTAAGTTTTCATTACATATTTATGTCATCATTTTATTTTATTTTATTTGTTTGTGATGTTATGTCGCTATGCATTAAGTAACCACTTATTGTTATAGGAGAGCGGACTCTCCTGTCACAAGTGATCTACTCACTTAAAAGAAGAATCCAAACTCTGTATAGAAAAACATACTTTGTATATACAATAAACATTTTTTCATTTTCATTTTCATTTCACTGTTTTTAATCTTGGTTTATCTTTAGATTTTGTTTTGTAATAAGCCCTAATATCATTAATTTATAAATAACTGCGGGAACGAGAGCCTACCACTAGTAATCCATAAAGCATCCTTCAGTAGGTACCCTCATGTCCCTTGAAGCCGGGTAGACTTGCACCGTAAACCAGCCTGTCCCGCGCCAGACGTACGGCTCCCAGGCGGCCCGAGGGGGAGGAATTGTCGCTCTTACTAAAGCCTTTGACGCGATGTTTAGGGACTCATTTTTATCAATCAGACTGTTTCTGCGTGCTACTGTTGGTTCTCGAACGAAAATTCGAGCTTGTGAAGTAAATTTTTAGACAACGAAAGTGTAAAATAAAATTTTAATTAAAAGATTTTTATTTCATAACTAGCGGTCGCCCGCGGCTCCGCCCGCGTGGATGTCGGTTACCGTACAAAATGCCTGCCCGGAAAAGATACGGTCAGCAAAATGATTCCCAGGTCAATTCACAGACACCGACACTACGACGACGCAGTCATTATCCGCAGGCTGCATAGATTGTCTTTATGTGGATGTTAAAGTTGTTAATGATGAAAATATTTAAATGTAATTAATACTAAGTTTTCACTCCTACCGGCCCGGAGTGCAACCCGTTGTTTTGGGATAGATAACTAAAGCGATTATTGTAAAGCTTCTCTATAAACAACATTTGACGTAAAATTATTTTCAGGTAACAAAATAAACTGATGGCCGCGAGCCTCGACCCGTGATAGGGCGCCGTGCAGCAGAAATCGTAATAATTCAATTTCACCATAACTTTAAAACCAAACGTCAAATTTTGATCATTCAAAGACAAAATATTATCTACATTAACTGCACTTAGTGATGAAATAGATTATTTTGATAAGGATTAATATCATAAGTAAATTAAATGCGTTTAAATTTAGCACAATAAAAAAATGGTTGTTATGCCTCACTCGACATAGATAGGTATAGTGTGTCGCGGACTTTTTAGTAGATATTTATAAGATCTACAATTAATTTGCACATTTTGTGGTTCTATCTAAAGTAAAAAAATATTTTTTTATTTTTTATAGTTTAGGCTGCGTACGCAAAATGAGTAACTGTCCTGGTTGATTTTTTTTACTTTGTGTCCGAAAAACCCATATATCTTACGAAACCCTATTTTTTTACAAATTAAAACACAAATTAACTAATAATGTAGCTTTCTAATGAAAAAAAAAATTAAAGTCGTTCCAGTACTTTTTGAGTTTATTCGTTACATACAAAAATACAAATCTTTCCTCTTTATAATATTATTACATTGACTCCCCCCCCCCCCCGTACCCCAGTGAGCCTACATCGCATGCTGGCTAGCTGAGCGCGGTGAGCGGCAACCACGCGACTTTTTTCTAATACTTGCATTTTTAAACTCGTGATATCTTCCAAATGAAATGTCCGAATTGAATAATTCAAAAAGTTGTAAAAAGGTATTAAAGCCGTCTTGAATATAAAGTAATTTTTTTTGATAAGGATTAATACCAAGGTACAAATATAGAGCCTTTTCAAGCGGCGGCATATAAATTAAATTTTTAGAATAAAAAACCGCTTACTGTGACGTAACTATGATATTTAGACATATGCTGTCGCGACACTTTTTGTAGATAATGATGAGTTCTGCAAAGTCGTAGTACATGATTTTGTTCTATCATCAATAGTTTTCGCTGCGCACGCTACGTAAGGAATTTTTCAGGTCATTTTTTTACACCTTGGGTTATATTATTGGATTTTTAGTAAGGATCCCTAATTTTTAAAAAAATATAATATAACCTATGTTACTCGGGGATAATGTAGCTTTCCAAAGGTGAAAGAATTTTTGAAATCGGTCCAGTAGTTTCGGAGCCTATTCGTTACAAACAAACAAACAAACAAACAAATCTTTCCTCTTTATAATATTATAAAACATTGTTTAAAAACACAGTCATGTTTTATTGAAGCGTACACGGGTACGAGTTTTATTCTCACATTTTCTATACCCCTTCACGATTCTTTAAAATTTCAATAAATATAAACAAGTCGTGGCTGTGAGTACTAAATAACGATTAAACATATACTTTGTTTAAAAAATACTTATAAGAAATACCCAGATCAACCCAAATATTTACATTCATATACAGGAAACATTTACTTGTGTGTGTGGGATAATCAAAAAAAACCTTAGGAATGAAATACAGTTATATTGATTTCAACTTCATAATATGTCAGTGCCACATCAGGAATTGAACTATTTTGTTAATTATTTAAGTTGTTTCGCATTCATAATGAATTATTATTAATTATATCCTCTTAAGGCCCAACCTAAATTTAGGGCGATATATTCCGGCTCAATGTACTAAAAATGTAATTGCGGCCCAGAACTTTGATTAAGTAAAATATTGGTTGCCTGTAAAGTCGGTATACGGGCGAAAGTTTTACGTGACAACGAATTTGAGTGGTAAAATAATTTTAATGTGAATATTCATTCGAGTGGAAGGGACGCGTGCCTCTCACTCGCTCTCATTTTGAGCGCATAACGTGAGCGGAGCGTAACGCAGTTTCTTGAAGTGTCACCCGGCAAACCAATTTATAAGACGTTGTCACGTCAAAAAGTGTTTAAATGTAATGCTTTTGGCTAAACTCCCTCTTTTTCTTTCTTATTAATCTTGTCAAATTTTGAGATGCATTCAAGGTTAATAATTTGTGGGCAGATTTTAAGTATAAGAGATTTTATGACCACATGGCTCCATCAATAAATATCTACCTGCTAAGGCCATTACAAAAAAAAATATCTACCTAATAAGTAATGATTATTTACGGTAATGATAACAGACTTAAAAAACAGCAAATAGGTCGGAAAAAGGTAGTTCGTTCGAGTTTCGATAGTAGAGGCAATGCTGAGCACCCCCTGCCAAAGCTGGTATTATACCGGCCGCCATAGACAATAGGATGAATGGGAAAGAAATATGTGGGCCCTCCGAGTATCGGGTAGCTGGCTAACTTTTTTTGTAATATTTCGTTCTTACGCAGGAAGAGAACAGATTTGACAATGTTTCATAATGTTCTTTTTTTTTTTGTAACTTTTTTAACAGATGTGAAGAGAATAGATTTGACAATGTTTCTAATTGATCTTTTTTTGTTATTTGTAGATTTTTAACAGATTCGACAATGTTATTTATTGTTTTTTGTAGATTTTTTAACAGATTCGACAATGTTTCTTATAGTTCTTTTTTTGTTTTTTGTAGATTTTTTAACAGATTTGACCACGTTTCTTTCCACGTTATTTTTCTTCTTTTGTAGCTTTTTTATTTATATGTGAACTTTTTGTTTTTATTTTTCAGTTGTATATAGTGCTTACCAGTATCACTTCACATATTTTAATGAATCAATATATTTTCTTTTGTAAAAGTAGTTTACATTTTTGTCGATAAAAATATTTTTCGCGTATTTGCTAAAAAAAATGTTTTTGTTAATTCTTTCTTGAAATCAAAGCTGAATATTATGCAGCGTTTTTAGGATGATTGGGATAAAGTAGTTTCATTTTTGGCGATAAAAATATTTTTCGCATATTTGCTGAAAAATAATGTTTTTGTAAATTTTTTTCTTCATATAAAAGTTACATATTATTATGATGCAGGGTTTTTAGGATGAATGGGATCGCAATGTGTGGGGCCGAGTAATGGATAGCTGGGTACTTTTTTGTCAAGACTAAGTGGTAGGTTTTGTCATATTCCATTTACGGAGGAAGAGAGTAGATTTGACCATTTTTATTTATCGTGTATCGTTCTCCTCAATGCTTAGGGTCGTAACCCCTTTTTTTTCGGATGGAAAATCATCTAATGACCTTCCCCCGCTGTGGGTGGAGCGGGAGGGTGTGTCAGATTTTTACTGACTAAAAACCATACATGTTCCTTCTTGTACCTGCTAAGTTCAGAGGCCGCGGTAACCCTTTCAGACAGTCCCGCAGAGGGTCGTGACTCCTGGTTTTACTTTCTGTGTGCCCTGTGCCCATGGTCGGTCCTCGCCTCGGCCACAAGTGAAGCCTCGTGCAGCCCAGCGTATAAAATGGCGCGGATCTGGTCTTTCCAACGAATTGGGTTGTGTCCACGTGGTCTTCTTCCTTCCACCTTGCCGGTTACCACAGCTCCAAGTTGTCTCCGCTTTATTTAAATTACGACAAAATTAGATATATTAAAATAAAATATTAGATATCTTAAAATAAAATATTCAAAATCTTAAAATCTCAGTTAGTACCAAAACATTTTGGGTGTATATATGGGGTTCCTAACAAGACCTTAGGAACTCAAGTCAACCTTACCTGCAAGTGCTGCACCTGCCGATCAACGGACGAAGCTCTGGCATGCATAAAGTTCCCGGTAAGCGGCAATAGACTTGCCACCTATCACGTAGCACCAACAGCGTAGTTAAAAATGTGGACGCTTATTATACACTTTCGAGAAAACAGGCGTGTATGTATGTGTAAAAACATACTTAATATACATAGGAACACGCCCAGACCAGAACAAATATTCATGCACACGAAGAGTTGTTATTGTTCCTAATAAAATGTAATTTTCCAATTAACTCTATCGGGTTATAAAAACTTATTACTGTCACACTCAGATAACAAAACGCCATGGTGGTCCAAAACTGATTGAAATAAACACGGTAGCGATAACTCACGGTAGGCAACAATGACATAAAACAAAATGGCTAGGTGTTTATAAGAGTATTGATCTGACGTTAGATCACAAGAATTGTAGCAAAATATTTTTTTTTGTAAATAGCGCGGGAAATTCGATACTTTCTAAAAGAAACTAAACAATAAACGATCGCGCCCTGTGTCGCCACAAATCACTTAGAGCCTAACTCCCCAGCGGGTATAAATACCCTCAATATGATTTGTTAGACACAACTGTATACAGGGTGTTGTTATTTCTGCTAAAGGATAAAAAAAAAAAAACAATTTCAGTTAGAGAATTTTTAAGCCAATATGCAAAATTTGTTTTATTATCTAAAATTTGTGATATTTCTAACATTAATGTGTAATAACGGTGGATTATTTACAGTCAAGTGTTTGTGAATATACATGAGTGTTGGTAAATCAAACAAAACAGTGCAACATCACTTTTCAAATTTTCTCTCGAGGAGTCCATGTGAGATCTCAGTATAGTCCCACATCTTTACTGAGGACTCAAGGGGATTAGGGGAGGGTATTTCATCTTCGATTTATCATCTTGATCACCACTCATTCTCATTTACTATAAATTATATATAATTAATATATCACTTACTTGACACTGGCTAAATGTGCTAGACGCACGAAGCCATTATTTAAATGGATGAAGACAACAAATACTTAACATCTTACAAACTGTAAAACAGTTTGTTGGCAGTTGTAGCTCCCATAAAAACAGTCACATTAAACTTGTACAATGTATATACACTTTTAGCCTATTGAAAATTATTGGAACTAAGTACTTGTGACACCTTTTTTAAATTCGAATTCATATTCATTTATTCAAGTTTGGCTCAAAAGAGCTCTTATGAACGTCAAAACTTAAAAACTAGCGCGCCCATTCACTGCGGGCGGGAGCTTGATCGTAAAAGAACGGGCAAGAAAATCGTCAAGGTTAGTTTTTTCTCCCGCCAGTTACAAGAATATGTACTTAGTAGTATAACAATTTGACAAATCTACAAAAACATGTGTTCTGCAGTCACATGATTTAAAGTATAAAAAGAAAATAACTTTTTATTTTGAGTTATACGAGTATGAGTACGAATAAACATAGTAGACATAAGCAGACCAGTCCCGTACTTTGTCCGTAGTAGTTGGTACACAGGGGTACCTCATACCTTTTCCTCTGAGTTCTTTGAGGCCTTACATAAGAAATGCTGTGCTGGTGTTCATTGTTATTAAAAATTTCCATTGTTACTATCACTATTGCTCTCTCATGTACAGGCAGTATGTTACATTCACAAAATAATTCCTCATAATTACTCCTTTTGCAGCGTGCCTTCGTATTTTTGTAAACAACGATGTAGTCTTTGGATCACATTGTCATACTTCTGCCCTTCATTCTAGGCCGGTATCACATGGCAACAAAGACACATGGCGGCAGAATTTTATTTTGCAAAAATATTGTAAATTTTAAGTGTTAATGTGTATATATAATGGATTTTTAGGCTTAACTGAGATAAACCGTACAAGTTTGACATTTCAAAGTGTCTGGATTTTACAATTTTTATCTATGGTATAGACTCATTATTGTTAAGAGTGTAAGCCAGTGCCAAGTAATTTGATAATTTAAGTCATTACTATAATAATAATACTAATAATCCTTAATTGCACATAAAACATAAAAAGATTACAAAAGGTATTAAAAAACTTAAAGTACAAATTTTTTGTCAGTGATGGAAAAAATACATTTTAATTACATAGTAACAAAATAATTGTGAAATAAAGTAAACTATACAGCAGTTATTTAAATATGTAATAGAAACATTCGTTTCTATTAACTGCATATTACTGCTACTTAAACTATTAAAACTTTTCCTATATAATCCGCGAATAATATAGATTAAATGTGATTTAAACACTTTCTGACCTCAATGTTAAATAAAGGAAAATAAATGTTCTTTGTTTATTTATTCTCAAAACATTCTGCCACATTTCTTGATTGCTTCAGTCAAATTGTGTGAGCGTTTGTGTAATTTGTCATCGCAAACGGCCTGACGGGACTCACCACCGGCAGACACGACCGCCAAGTAATACCCACTAAAAATCTTCCGACGACGCCCGCCGCTTGTTGAGAAAGAGGCGGGGGCCAGTACCTGGGTTGCAGCTTCTGACTACCCGCCTGCGGCCAACGTCCCCCGGACCAAAACCGGGAGGACCTCCTCAGAGAGGCGCAGTGGACGCGCTTCTCCTACCTCCCCGTGCGACCATAGCGTGTGTGGCCGACTTCCCGGAGGGTCCATGGTTAGACAGCAGGGGCCCCCTGCCCCCACTGCCTAGACCCTCCTGGCGCTGCTAAGCGGGCCCTCCTGGCCCGCCCACTGCGCCCTCCACAGGTCCCTCTTAGTTTCCCCCCCGGTAGTCAGTACTAAGGGCACCCAGAGTCGTCGGTCTCTGGGTGTTGCCTTTTCCCTAGCGCCTCCTGCGCCCTACCGGGAGGTACTCAGCCCCCCCACCACGACAAGGTGGAGACCAGTCGGGGGGGTACCTGCAAGTGCACCTGCCGATCAACGGACGAGGCCCTGGCGAACATAAAAGTGCCCGGAAAGCGGCAATAGGCTCGCCACCTATTACGTGGGACCAACAATATAAATGGCAAAGTGTGGGCGTATAGTATGCCTCTGCTTACCCCTTTGGGGAAACAGGCGTGATATTATGTATGTTTGTATGTCCATAATAAATCACTGTAAAATTTTATCATTCATATATTATAAAAACACTCTGTATAAACAAAATTCAACCACCAATTGACTTGTCTAACACCAAGCATTTGATATTAATATTTATTATCAACCAGGGGATGTCTTACAAATTTACATTTACACCTAAATCTTACACCCTCAACCCTTACTCCGTACCAATAACGCTTGGTTTTGCTATATAAGTCTAAAACAAGCTAGTGTGAATAAGTGTGTCGTGTAAATTTACAGGATTATTTTTGAGTATGTCTTTTTGCATAGATTCTCTTGAGTTTAGAAATGTAGGTGTATGGAAATTTATTTGTACTGTTACACACATAACCTAACGCTGATATATTCCTTTTGGGGTGAGCAGAAACCCTGCTGAAACTATTTGAAGACGAAATGTATACATACATTCACGCCTGTTTCCCCGAAGGGGTAGGCTGAAGAATATTATACGCCCACAAATCGCCAATTATATAGCCCCACGCTTACCAAGCACTGTAATGTTCGCCAGAGCCTCGTCCGTTGGTCGGCAGGTGCACCACTTGCAGATGAGGTTCACTTGGGCTCCTTCGGTCTTGGTAGGATTCCTATACACCGTGGGTGGCGGTGCACCGTTTCTGTGAGACGGTAATGGGCGCAAAAGAAGCGGAAAAGCGCGTTAGGAAGGAGAGCCCAACAGCGGATCCCCTTAGACGTCGAAGGAGAGGGCAGCGCCGGCGGGCTTATGCCGGGGCGCTAACATCATAGCCGGGCGTGCTGGTGAAAGGTCAGGGAATCTTTTACTCGCACTTTTCTGTTGCCCGAAGGAGTAGGAGGCGGCACACACGTTTTCTGGTGTGCTGCCACCATAGGGTGGTCAACTATGGGTTGACGAAAATGATGACGGGTCTGTGACACGGACTGGCGTGGTGCTACAGGAGGATAAGGTCTTTCTGTCACCTTCTTGGCACCTTACGTAGGGCAGGAAACAGTGGGGTTTAATCGGTAGTCTCGGCCACTATCATCTCGGCCGGGGAGCCCGAAATAGCTTTGTAATGTCCCTGCGGCGCAAAGTATGCGTAAAGGCATTTACCACTATAAAAAAAAAGAATCCATATACACGAAATTTTTTGTTGTAGTAAAATTAAGCACAGAGATCTCTCGACCAAAGATCGAATGTCGATCGTAAAAAGTTGGGTTCTCAACTTGGTTGGGTTGGTATTGCACAATTCTTTTGAAGTGAGCTCTATATCCTAAGCATATATTCAAAGAGTTTCAAGAAACGGGCCCTCACACCACACGCACATAAAATATTTACTTAATACAACATAAAATAAGTACAAGATAAAGATAACACAAATCAAGAAAATAATAAAATAAGTTCTTTTTAAAGTGAAAGAAGAAGTTAACTTTTATTGAAATGGAGCCCACTCAGCATATTGTCGAACACCTCGAAGATGTCACGACGCTGTTCTGTGGAATAGATTGTGCGTAAATCGTCTGAAAGGGTTTCAGACGATTTACGCACAATCTATTAAAATATGTTAATACAGCAAAGGTATTCAGATAAAGAACTATAAGATTTTGAAACAAAATAGTGTGTATATAAAATTAGTTAAAGTATATAAATATGAATTAAGATGAAAGACACAACACAGAGCTGTCAAGACATTTGAAAGTTTAATAGATCCAGTTTAATAATAGCAAGCCTATTTATAAAGGGTTGCTCAAAAAATACTTTCTTGAGGGGTTATAATCTGATTGAGTCATATCATAATTACTATTAATTTTGTGTATAGGTATATGTAGTTTATTAATAACACATATTTAATTCTATGTAAGTTTATATGTTTTCTTGTTCGTACTGCCTCATACTTTTCTGCTAACCCAAAGGTTAACTGGTAGAGAATGCCTTGCAGCATTAAGTTCGCCTTTTGTACATTCGAATTTTAATTTGTGCGATAAGGTTTCAATATATTAATAAATAATAAATAAATATTCTCTTACAATCACACCAATTATTTAGTTCCAAGATAAGTATCACTAAGAACTCGTGTTATGGATACTAAATAACGGATAAACATACTTAAATACTTTTTTTTTGTAAACACATACTTAATATACATAGGAAAACACCCAGACAAGAACAAATATTCGTGTTCATGCACACAAAGATTTGTCCTGTGTGGGAATCGGATCCACAACCTCCGGAGTGAAGTGCAGGTATACTGACCTCCACGCAATATCGGTCGTCAAAAGTTTGTATGTAGACATGAATAAACAAAATCACTCTCGTTTCAGCGTTGGTCGTGAAGACATCGTTGTTCTGAGGCTCCTATCTTACCTGAAGATGCCCTGTGTAAGGGCGAAACACGTGTCGTGTTGAATAGTTTCTCGATTTTTCGGGAAATTATAGTAGCGCGGGAATTGTTACAAAGTTTTTAATTCATCACTTTCTTAAAAACGGAATGGTTGAAATTACGTACTCGCTTTACTGTAATTCATATTTCTAGCCTAGCATACCTAACCCTTGCATACCATATAGTAAGGGTATATGTATATAGTTACATGTGTATATATACAGCCAGTTGACAAAGAGCAGTCCATGGAGCTGTCCAGAACAATGGAAGGGCCGCAGGCGCGCGCAGATTAAAAACTTCACCATTTATTCGGATGGGAAATTACAAAATAGGTGGGGTACAGTGCTCTGTGGAATTATTGCACTCGTTTAGAAAGAAAGAAATAAAAGTCAGGAAAGAAAGGATAAATATAAATATCGTCGGTTAATTTTTAAACTGGTTATGTATTTTTGAGTAAACTTTATCGGTGGAAGTAAATACTGTTTGCTTTAATTTCTTGATTATGGGATCGCTCATTTCTCTTTTCTTTGTTGTTAAATAAAAAACTATCGGATTTCCATTTCGTGTGTGAATGTTTGACGAATCTAAATGATCCTGTTGATCTGAAAGACAATAAAGTATAATGTGTTTTTTGTTTATTTTTTATAAATAAGGCATTTTAATTGAAAATATGTGTTATTTCAATTCGTTCACAACTAATAACATATAAAATTATGGGACTTAAGAGATGTTCCAATCGATAGAACTCAAAATTTTACACTAGACAAGCCAAATTTTGTATTTTTAGAGTAAAGTAGTTTAAAAATTGGACTGACGATATGTGGATTAGGTAATATTACTCGGATGGAAATTAAGTACGAAGGAATGAACGTAAAGATTTAAGTTTTATATAGAATCATAAATGATGAGAAGGGAAACTTATACATGTTTATAAAACAAGGCGTCTTGTCGTCGTCTAGTTTTATATTACTCGTTTAGAATAGGAATAAAATAATTGCAGTTTTTTTAAATCATACATGATGAGAAATTAAAGTAATTTACATACATACAATCACGCCTGTTTCCCCGAAGGAGTAGGCAGAGGCATTTAATACGCCCACACCTCGCCAATTATATTGTTAGTCCCACGTTATAGGTGGCGAGCCTATTGCCGCTTACCGGGCACTGTTATGTTCGAAAGAGCCTCGTCTGTTAGTCGGCAGGTGCACCACTTGCAGGTGAGGTTGGCTTGGGCTCCTAAGATGTTGATAGGACCCTTAAGCATGGAAAGAAATTTTGTTGTCGTTTAATCGTTTAGTTTTCCAGATCTTGTTATATGCCTGGTGTTCTGGTCGTCCTAAGGCTGCAGTAACCTTTCGGATCATGATCCATCATCATTTTCTATCAGGTAGGTAGCATGGCACTTGTGGTAAAAAAAAAATTGTCGACTGGTAATTGGACATTGGTTTATGACGGTGACTGTACTCTGATTGTCACTCCACCCTTTACAAAGGCATCGGAAAGCCTTTTGACTGTACCGCCTTAAGATAAAATATTATTGTAACGACTGTACTTATTTGTGATTAGAAGAGGCGAGAGAGTGAGACAGCAATATTAGAATGTCAGCAAGTGATGGATTAAAAATCCTTGTGACCATTCCCGTGTTACTATAATTGCATCTCTCAGTGTCTTCTACCGGAACTACTATGGCGAGTGTTCTGAGGAGCTTTTCGATCTCATCCCGCCCTCTCCTTTCCTCTCTCGAACAACACGTGCTGGTCTTAGAAACCATCCTCATACTGTGCAGACTATCAGCACTCGAACCAAAAAAATTTGGAAAGTCGTTTCTGAGCAACACCACTAAGCTCTGGAATTCGCTGCCGGCTCATGTGTTTCCTATTTCCTATGATTCCGGGTCTTTTAAGCGGGGCGTGATACGGCATTTTAGCAGGCTGTCATGAGTGGAATTGTATCGTGCTTATTTCACGGTATGAAGCGCTTTCATTTTTTTTTTGGACTGCATTGACTGTTGACATTAGGCAGGCATTGATTAGGCAGGATGTAGTAATTATGACGGGTCACATTAAAAAAAACTCTGAAAAGTCGAGAAACAGTTCAACACGACACGTGTTTTGCACTTACACAGGGCATCTTCAGGTAAGATAGGCCTCGATTTTTCGGGAAATTATATTCGCGGGACTGCTTGGCGATAAAGTGAAGCGTCATGTCTGCAGTTTTATTTCGTTTTCTAAAAATTGTGATATTTCAAACATTAATGTGTAATAACGGTGGATTATTAACCTTTAAGTGTTTGCGAACGTACATGAGTGTTGGTAAATGAAACAAAACAGTGCAACATCACTTTTCAAATTCTCTCAAGAAGTCCATGTAAGATCTCAGTTTAGTCCCACATCTTTACTGAGGACTCAAGGGGTTTAGAGGGACGGCATCTCATTTACCATTTATCATCTCTATCACCACTCATTCTCATTTACTATGATCCATATGTTATTAATATATCTCTTACTTGACACTGGCTAATAGTGCTAAACGCACAAAGCCATTATTTAAAAGAAAATAAAATATATATATTTGCGCGGGAATTGCTATCAACTCGTGATTATTTGTAGTAAATAATTCATCTCACATCAAAAGAGTTATTAATAAATTGTCAACCTCGGACCTTCTTGCACATCAAACATATAAACATATCAGTTATTTCCAAAAATGGAAGTAACAGCCAGTTTTACCCCAGGATATAATGCTTTTACCGCTTGAAAAGTTGCTAATTCAAAATCACATTTATGTTGTTCTGTTATGACAGAAAAGTGGTCCCTCAAAATAGTAAACAATCTTTCGTATATCGCTTGCGTTTTCTTGGCCAGAAGAGTACAGGAACAAAATTTACAGTATAATATTATGAGAAATATTTATATGTATACTGTACAATTGGTAAAAAGGAGTGGGGCATATTTAAAAAAAATCCGTCGCCGTAAAAAAACTTGTATTTTTAAAAATATTCATTCGCCAATGGCGTCCCCAAAATCACAATTTTGTCATCGAAGCCAGGGAAGCCATTCACTTTTCAGGGACCTTATTAATTAATAAGTAACTTTTTTGACATTTAAAAGACATTCATTTCTATTGATTTTAAAAAACACATGAAACAATAATCAGGATATTAAAATAAGGTTTTAAAATAAACTCTTATCCCAGAATCATTCCGGTTGCCCTAGACTTAAGCTTATGACCCAGGGTCTGCTTACTGGTATAACCAGATTTGACTGAATTTCAGTTATACACACAGCGACTTTCGCCTGACCTCCGTAACCCAACGGGGATCATTACGGTTAAACCAGTTGTTAGAATATTAGAAGGCACTGATAAGATAAGATAAGATAATAATTTATTTGAATCACAAGCACACACATGCAGAAATATACAATATAGACATAACAATCAAATAAAAAAAAAAAAATACACAAACAAGAAAAAAATATTTAAAAAAATAAAATTAAAAAAAATAATCCACATAATTAAGAATATAAGCCTTCCATAGCATGTGTGCAGCAGTGACGCAAAGGGACCAAAGCTCAGTGATATTTTGCCCTCGATGAGAGCAAACACTGATTTTCAGCTTTCACCCAAGGGAGTTGCAGCTTTACGCAGAGTTTGAGCGAACGCGACAATCCCTTGCAAAGAACATCAAACAGCGGTAACAGATTCATAATCCACTATCAACCACAAAAATCTCAGCTTACAGATTCACTGTTACCCTCCTCCGACTGACCACCTAATAACGACTGCCATAGATATTCATGACAGCCGAGACCAACGGCTTAATGTGCTTTCAGAAGCACGGAGCAAGCGATCACTACATACACGTGTAGCATTAATCTTTAATTTAGAAAGTATTTATATTATGACGTGACAACGTCTTATAAATTGGTTTGCCGGGTGACACTTCAAGAAACTGCGTTACGCTCCGCTCACGTTATGCGCTCACAATGAGAGCGAGTGAGAGGCACGCGTCCCTTCCACTCGGACATGGTTATAATTCTCAAATATAAGTCTTTGTTTGAATAAATGTTTTAAATTGTTACTATTATTTCATCCTTTTTCCTACTATACGAATGAATATTCACATTAAAATTATTTTACCACTCAAAGTCGTCACGTAAAACTTTCGCCCGTATACCGACTTTACAGGCAACCAATTTTTTTATATATACATACATAATATCATGCCTGTTTCCCCGAAGGGGTAGGCAGAGGGATATTGTATGCCGACATTGCGCCAATTATATTGTTGGTCCCACGTAATATAGGTGGCGAGCCTATTTTATAAACAAAGCCTATACAAATACTAATAAACAAAACTTATTACAGTATTAAAGAATACCTAGATGATAAAGACTATATGATGAAATGATGAAATAAACATAACACAAATATGTGATGAATATATAATAATATATGATGAAATAAACATAACACAAATAATTATATAATAATTACATATTTATTACTATAGCATTATATACATTATAATATAACATATTTACCATTTATAATACAATATAATATACATTTAATTTAATAGGTATAGAATTAATTTAATTTTCAATATAATAAAATTAAAATTTTCTGTATAATAAACCGAATACAATAATCTAATTATATAAAAAGCTAGCATCCTCCTCTCTTCTAAGTTGGCATACCCTACAGGGTCCATATTGTGTCTGTGATATTATAAATAACATCTTTGTAACATATGGAGTGCAATAAAGGCATTGAGTATTGAGTATGGAGTATAAATATATTAATTTTGATTGTTCCACACCCACCCGATTTCAGTTAACGTTGGTTAACATCAATGATCGTACAAGATTTGCGAAGACGACGCTAAAAGATCTTAATCTCACTTGCCTTAATTTATTTTCCAAACGTACCCCAAACACACCTGTTCTTAAAATTAACTGTCGCGATATTTATGAGTGAATTAATTCACTCGTAATTCCGTTTCACCCCCCCTTTTGGGTTTGAAGGTAGGGGGGTGGAGTTATGTGTTTGTAATCGTTTTGTGAAACAATTAGGGTGTTAGATTGTTAGTTAGTTACTGTATAAATTCCGACATTCGTATAAAAGACGACCGATATGGCGTGGAGGTCAGTATACCTGCACTTCACTCCAGAGGTCGTGGGTTCGATTCTCACACAGGACAAATCTTAGTGTGCATGAACATGAATATTTGTAGTGGTCTGGGTGTTTTCCTATGTATATTCAGTATATATTTACAAAATAAAAAGTATTTATGTATGTTTATCCGTTATTTAGTATCTATAACACAAGTTCTTAATGATACTTATCTTGGAACAAAATTATTGGTGTGTCAGAAATATTATATTATTATTAGTATTACAAACTCGTAATTCCGTTGGATCCGTTGGATGGATGGAGTTGAATCGGATCATAAGGGTGTAATAGTTACTATATTGACCACGGAACGCACATATAAACCGACCCTATATACACAAAAAATACTTTATAAAGAAAAACATATTAGTTTATTCAAAGCCCAGCTAGCACATGTTGATTGGAATGGGGTATGTAATAATAACAAAATAAACGAAAATTATGATTCTTTCTTAGACATTATTAGAACAGCTCATGATAAATGCTTACCAAAAATAAACATAAAAATAAAAAACGTAAAAAAAAGAACTTGGCTAACTAAAGGTATAAAGATCTCATGTAGACATAAAAGATTATTAAAAGTACTAACTGCTCAGTGGAAAAACTCGACCCTGGATAAACACTATAAAAAATACTCTAAGTCCCAAAAGAAAACTATATCACAATCAAAAAAGCTGTGCTTTATAAGAAAAATGAAACAATCACAAAATGTTACTCGGACAATGTGGTCTATAGTTAGGGAAAGAACAAATAAAAATTCTAATCGCACGCGAAAAAATTTTGCTCTATACAAAAATAATGAAATAATAAATGATCCTGAGCTGGTTGCGAATTGTTTCAACGACTTCTTTGTATCGGTAGGTGAATATGATGAGCGAATGCCACCTCGCGGCCGTTCAGTGGTCTCTCCATCCGAGAACTCATTTTACCTGCGACCGGTCGATCATGCAGAGATAGTGCGAATCATTCGGAGCCTAAAAAATAAAACTAGCTGTGGCTTTGACGAAATACCACCATTTCTAATAAAAAAGTGTATACATGAATTAGCCGAACCTCTAACTTTATTGATTAACCAATCCTTCAACGAAGGGGCTGTACCAAAAGGTTTAAAGGTATCTTTAGTAAAGCCTGTTTTTAAAAACGGGAACCCCAAAGTAAATAGCAACTATCGACCCATAGCTTTACTACCATCGTTTTCCAAAATATTTGAGACTCCCATGACCAGCCGTTTATACTCATTTTGCGAAAAATATAGCATTCTTAACGACTGTCAGAATGGTTTCCGTAAAAATCGGTCTACTACTATTGCTGTATTTAAATATGTCCAAGGAGTGTTCGATTTCCTTAATGATAAAAACTACGCCATAGGTATATTTCTGGACATGAGTAAGGCACACGATCGCGTGGTACCCGCTATCCTACTACAAAAACTATACGGCATAGGTGTTCGTGGCATTGCACTCAAATGGCTAGAAATATTTCCGTTCCAAATTCAAAATGTTTGAAATTCGAATTCCATGCACGGAGTGGTCTGAGTTCTAAGTTTCTTAATTACGAATTTCATGTTGGATATAAAAAAAAACCGTTCCAAGCTCTACATTTCTTGGGTTCGATTCCCATGATGGGTAAAATATTTTTTGTGCCTGGATATAGTTTAAGGGTTTTATTATTGACGAGATATTTTAATAAAGAATGCTACTTGCAACCTCACCTGCAAGTGGTACACCTGCCGATCAATGGACGAGGCTTTGCCAAACATAAGGTCCCAGTAAGCGGCAATAGGCTCGCCACCTATAACGTGGGACCAAAACATTATTGGCGAAGTGTGGGCGTATAATACACCTTTGCCTACTCCATCAGGGAAACAGATGATATTGTATGTATGCTACATATATACTCTAAAAAATTTGATAAAATTAAATATATTTTATTGACTTTAAGATCATCAGGATCATTTAGAATCGCCAAATTTTTACACACAAAATGGAAATTCGATAAACAATAAGGAAAAAAATATGAGCGGTACCAAAATCAAAAAATGAAAGCAAATGGATTCTTTGTCCGAATTCGTCAAAGTTTGTCATTTTTTTTTTTTGGGAAATCTTAAGAATTGTTTTTTAAAAGGTATTTACGACTAAAAAATAGGAAAATCCTTGTTTATCGACGTTAGATACGTGGGCTGTAATCACCACTTTTTTGCGAATTTTAAAACTCTGAAAAGACAGATCGATAGAGAAAAAAAAATGGAGTAGCACAGAATTCAAAAGTCGTTTTGTCCAAAATGGTGATTACGCCATTTGAGATTAAAGGTATCGAAATGACCTTCTCCCGCTGTGGGTGGAGCGGGAGGGTGTGTCAGACTTCTACTGACTAAAAACCATCCGTGTTCCTTCTTGAGCCTGTAACACCAAAGCCGCGGTAACCCTTTCGAACAATCCCGCAATTGTCATTTTATCTGTGTTTTGATTTTTTCTCAATATTTTTCTCTCGGTGACTCTTATCGGGGGTATCTGTCAGTCAGCCTGTCGTGATTCTAAAGGGGGAGGGGATTGTCCGTCAGTCAGTTAGTCTGTCGGTGACTCTAACGAAGCTTCCAAAAGGCAACGAGATTGAGAAGAATGCCTCATGAAACTCATCTCGGCTTTTTTCAGATTATACGCTGGAGTATTAATTTGAAATATGATTATTTGTAAACTCGTAATAATGATTGATTTGATCATCATCATCATCATCATTTCAGCCATCTGAAGTCCACTGCTGAACATAGGCCTCCCCAATTGCTTTCCACGTAGATCGATTCTTTGCCGCCTGCATCCACCGGCTCCCCGCCGCCCTGACCAGATCATTGGTCCATCGCGTTGGGGGCCGTCCTCTACTACGTTTGCTGATTCGTGGTCGCCATTCAAGAACATTAACGCCCCATCGGTCGTCGGTTCTTCGAGCTATGTGCCCCGCCCACTGCCACTTCAGCTTGCAAACGCGCTTTGATTGCGCGATTGATTTGATACCACCATAATTATTGTAGCATGAATTATGTTGAACGGGGCACCATCATTCATATTACAATAATAATGGTGACAGAATGATGTTTCCCTCTGGGTTGCGAAGGTCAGACAGTAGTCGCTCCATGTATTAATTGAAATTCAATCAAATCTAGTTATTTCAGTGAGCAGACCCTGGATCCTAAGCTGAAGTCTTGGGCAATAATAATAATAATAAATGTTTATTTTCTCACTACAATATACAGTTAGGAACAAACAGTTAGGAACAAACAGTTTAATTACGTACAAAATTTGGACAAGTTTATATTGTAGCTAGGCTCTAGGCCTGTATTTTAGGACACCAGGTTGCCACCCTTAACAATTGCATTTCTTATATTATGTATTACAACGTTACAACGTAGCATGATATCCAACATCTGTATATGAAGATATTTTAAACATTTTTTTTTTTAATTTAATAATAGGCCATGTTAGTAAAAAATGATGTTTATTTTCTCACTACAATATACAGTTAGGAACAAACAGTTTAATTACGTACAAAATTTGGACAAGTTTATATTGTAGCTAGGCTCTAGGCCTGTATTTTAGGACACCAGGTTGCCACCCTTAACAATTGCATTTCTTATATTATGTATTACAACGTTACAACGTAGCATGATATCCAACATCTGTATATGAAGATATTTTAAACATTTTTTTTTTTAATTTAATAATAGGCCATGTTAGTAAAAAATGATGTTTATTTTCTCACTACAATATACAGTTAGGAACAAACAGTTTAATTAGCGTACAAAATTTGGACAAGTTTATATTGTAGCTAGGCTCTAGGCCTGTATTTCAGGACACCAGGTTGCCACCCTTAACAATTGCATTTCTTATATTATGTATTACAACGTTACAACGTAGCATGATATCCAACATCTGTATATGAAGATATTTTAAACATTTTTTTTTAATTTAATAATAGGCCATGTTAGTAAAAAATGATGTTTATTTTCTCACTACAATATACAGTTAGGAACAAACAGTTTAATTAGCGTACAAAATTTGGACAAGTTTATATTGTAGCTAGGCTCTAGGCCTGTATTTCAGGACACCAGGTTGCCACCCTTAACAATTGCATTTCTTATATTATGTATTACAACGTTACAACGTAGCATGATATCCAACATCTGTATATGAAGATATTTTAAACATTTTTTTTTTAATTTAATAATAGGCCATGTTAGTAAAAAATGTTAGTGTGTATGAGTACGTGTGAAGGTGTGTGCGCAATGTTAAGCTCCTATCGAAAACACTTTTCTATACTTTGAAAATAAACACTGCTAAAGAAAATACCTTTATGGAAAAAATAAAGACACTTGTACACAATGTCTTGCCCGTAAAACAGTTTGTTTATGAACGGTTAAAGAGTGAATACTTAGAGTAGAATGCTAAGTAAAAGCGTCTGGCGACCGAAAAGGCCGTTTTGTTGGTTCGTCATAATGTTGTGGTGTAGGGGATGGGGTGCTTATTTTTCTGAATAATAATACTCCAAATTACTTGTGCCGTGCGGTACAGACTAAAAACGTTTAGTCCACTCTTGACCCCTCGACCCCCAAACATAGTTCAGAGATAGAGAGTGAACTATCGAATACTAGCTCGGGTGGTACTTAAAATTTATATTTTGGTACAGTAAGGCACAGAATAATTGCATAATTCAGAAATTAATATTAATTTAAAACACATTACACAGTTACATAAGTTCTATTTATGATCTGCAATAACTTTTTATTTGCACCGTTTATTTATTTAACATAAAGTCTCGTTTACGAACCCAGTGTAGGCACTACAATACAAAATTATCCTTCTGTACAAATCCTTACTTATAATACATATAATAATATTATAAATGCGAAAGTAACTCTGTCTGTCTGTCTGTCTGTTACTCTTTCACGCCAAAACTACTGAACCAGATTTTAATGAAATTTGGTATACAGATGGTCTAGACCCTGAGAAAAGACAAAGGCTACTTTTTATTGCAAAAAGGGGGTTGTAAGGGGTTAAAAAAGGAGATGAAAAGTTGTATGTGATTTCTTAATTTTAAAATATAAAACCATGAAAATTTATATTTAAACACTTGATAAGAAATAATTTAACATTTGTTCTAGCGTTTTTGAAATTTCGACCTGTGAGGGGATGAAATAGGGGTTGAAAGTTTGTATAAAGTTCGTTATTTTTAAAGATAAAAACATTACATTTTGTATTTAGGCACTAAATAATAAACAAAAATCGTTTGTTTTAGCATTTTAAAATTTTTACCAGTGTGGGGGTGAAATAGGGATTTGAAAGTTTTTATGGGTGTTCGTCATTTGTGCGCATGAAACTAACTATGCCTAGACGTCGTTGTCGGACGCATGCGATTAGAGAAATTTGCGCTACAGAGAATAACATTTTTTGACCCAGTAAAATTATTTTATTCTTTCGTATATTTTTTTAAGTAAGTACTTTTTATTAGTTAGGTCCTGTAAATTAATTTTGTATATATACTTAATATTTCGGGATCGTTTAGTTCATAGTAAGGTAAGATAGTTTCCGTTACTTTAAAAAAATCTGATTCTAGCTACTTTCTGCCTCTCAATGGAATACATAGGTATTTTCTTTATACCTACAGTAAACAATTTTTTTTATAGTAGGTATACTAATGATTCTTATTAATTAATTAAAAATGCTACCCAAAGATACTATACCACGCGGACGAAGTCGCGGGTAACAGCTAGTATCCTATAACTTGGAAATCCAACCATTAGTTATGAAACAAATCAAATAGTTTTATTCTTTTTGTTTTGTATAAATTATAATCAATTCCGTTGAATTTAATTATTAATATATTCCTCTCATCTCATTTAATTTAATTAATTCTGTCATTTATTTTAGTCTGTAATTTAATGTTTGCTCTGTATCGACAATGTTGTGTACACTTGTAATCGGTTCTCATGTAAGTCTGGAACCTGTATATTATTAAAAGTTAAATAATAATAATAATAATATTTTTTATTTCAGGCAGAGCCCATAGTGTAAGTTAAAGTAAGCATGTGAACTTTTTGGTGTACCTATTTAAATAATTAAATCGCTTTACGCGTGGAAATGGCCGTCTATCCCCTGGAGTATACGGAGCCAGATTGTCCCATTCCGCAGTACGAAACGAATACAAGTTGAACCTTGAATGTTAAAGTTTTTTTTACAGTTTATTTTTTAAAACGTTGCTACATTCTTTGTGTGCCTGTAATGATACCTTAATGGTCTACTGCGTTCTATCGAGGGCCTGATGAGAATTTTTGGTCTGGAGTAAATGTCTAGCTTTAGTGTCAATGTTTCGTAGTAGCCATTTTTGATTGAAGAGGTTTTTTATGTGTGGATTGATGAGATGAGCTGTTTCTGAAAGTAATTGTAGAATACCCTTCTTCGTTTAACTGTATTGTTATAAGATAAAGTTTAAATTTGTTTTAATTTTATTTCATAAACTATTAAGATACATACTTGAAAACGTCATAATTAAATAATTAAAAAAAACAATCGACATAGTATTACACTGAAATCACGAAGCTTAGATTCACTTACAAGCAACAAAACAATTTAAAAACAAAAAATAATTAAGTGTAAGTGAATCTAAGTGCCAGTTCCGAGCCACCGCTCTGTAAGAAGAACTGGCAAGAAACTCACTCTATGCTCTTTTAAAAATATTAATTGGTTTGGTAAGTGAATTACAATCTTTATTTGTCTGTGAAGTTTATACAATGCAATAATATAACATAAACAATATTCAGGTTTTAAGTCATATTAGAATAGCCTGTATGAAACGGCAGAATCCCAAGCATTTTTATCGGCCATATAGTCTTTGATAGAATAGTATTCCTTTGAAGACAGCTTGCGTTTTCTTGTTAAGTTAAATTTAATTAGGCTCAATTGCTGTATATTGCTTGGGATTTTATTGTAGAATCGCACACATTAACCTTTAAATGATGTGTGTATCTTTTGGAGCCTAGTGGCAGTTACTACTAACTTATGCTTATTCATTCACGCCTAAACAGGCGTAAACTTTGATAGAATAGTATTTATCAAAGACTATACAATACACTCTTAGCCTTATTCATACTCATTGACCTCATACACGCCCGTCGGCTTAGGGTAGTTTTGACCTTACCCTTTCTCCAAAACCTTCCAGATTTGTAAGCAAGTGATAAATAAAAAATATCTTGGTAACAATTCCCGAGCAACTATAAGTTCCCGAAAAATCGAGAAATATTGCGTAACATAATTATTAAAGAAACTTTTTAACGCAAAAACCGCTGCCACTGAAACCCAACCCTCCCAAAACACCTTATTAAAGGAAACGCAGGATTTAATTCACTCAGAAACGTTGGGACAATTGATATTACCCCTCTTGCTCTAATTGGCACTGTGCGAGAGAGAGGGGCGATGATTTAGCTCGACACGTACGTCACATGTTAATAATGGCGCCTTGAAATTGAGCCGTGTTAAGGGGAAGATTGATATTTTATTAGAAAGCAATTACACAACACGCTATTTTTAAATAACATTACATACAATCTTCTTCTTTTCTTCAATTTTCTTATTTTATTTTAAATCATGTGACTGCAGAACACAGGTTTTTGTAGATTTGTCAAATTGTTTTACTACTAAGTATATATTCTTGTAACTAGCGGGAGAAAAAACTAACTTTGACGATTTTCTTATCCGTTCTTTTACGATCAAGCTCCCGCCCGCAGTGAATGGGCGCGCTAGTTTTTAAGTTTTGACGTTCATAAGAGCTCTTTGTAGCCAAACTTGAATAAATGAATATGAATTTGAATCACGCCTGTTTCCCGAAGGGTAGGCAGAGGCATATTCTATGCCCACACTTCGAGAATTATATAGTTGGTTGCACGTAAAATGTGGCGAGTCTATTGCCGTTTTCCGGGAACTGTTATGTTCGACAGAGCCTCGCCTGTTGATCGGCAGGTGCACCACTGGCAGGTAGGTCTTGGTAGGATCCCTAAATACCCTGTTACCTATATCCGGGAAGTATAGCCTTAGTTATCAAAGGTTAGATTAAACTTTTTTTTAAATCTCGTTAACGTGTGTGGGACTCGGGTGCCCTTCGTTTCGCCTAAAATTTTTTTCCTAACATTACATGGCTAAACCGCGTTGGCCTAATCATTGTTTTACATTTTGGTCTAAGAATTGAAAGCCTTAATTTTAGGATCTATAATGCGAAATACCCTAAAATAAATTGGTGTAACGTTATTTTGGCATTACGACGATTTTGCTTAATATATAAGAGCTTTAATTTAAGCATAATTAGCTAATATTAAATGTGCCTAAAATGTATTATCCTAAGAAACGAATCAATATGGTGCCGCCAGTGGGGACTGGTCAGCTCATTTCTACAATTTTTATCCTAATTATGTTCATCTTGCTACAGAGATGGAGCTTAATATAATAGGTTGGGGAAAAAGTCTTTTCGTATTTTTGTATGAAAAGTCAAGACATTTTTTTCAAAGTTTATTTACATTTATTTACAATATATATGTACCGTTTTGTTGAATAACTTTCTGCCATTTTGTGGGCAGAGACATTATCCCGTTACTGTAGAAACTTTAGGACTTCTGATCAAAAAAACGGGACAAATAGTTTTGGCAGTCCTCTCTTGAGGTCAACCTTACAGAACCTAAAGAATTCTGCAGAGACCGAAACAGGTGAAAATCTAAAGGCGCAAGGTCAGGGCTATATGGTGGATGCACTAGGACCTCCCAGTCGAACTCTCTTAATTTTTGCTGAGTGGCTAAAGATGTGTGTGGTCTAGCGTTATCGTGATGAAAGACCACACCCTTCCTGTTGATCAATTCCGGCCGTTTTCTCTCGACTGCTTCCTTTAATCTCATCAGTTGCTGGCAGTAAAGATCAGAATCGATGGTTTTGCCGGGCGGTAAAAGCTCATAATAAACAATGCCCTTCCAATTCCACCATACACACAGCATCACCTTATTTCGTGTTAGGCCAGGTTTGGCCACAGTCTGTGAAGCCTGGCCAACTTTCGACCACGACCTTTTTCGCACGTTCTTGTCGTACGTGATCCACTTTTCATCGCCAGTTATCAATCTCTTCAAAAACGGCTCGGTTTCATTACGTCTCAATAATGAATCGCAAACGAGTACACGGTTCATTAAGTTACTTTGAGTGAGCTCGTGTGGCACCCAAATATCGAGCTTTTTTGTATAACCAGCTTTCTTCAAATGGGTCAAAACTGTTTTGTGGTCAATTCCCAGTTCTTCAGCTACATCGTAACTACTAATATGCCGATCTTGCTCCACTCTTTCAAAAATGGCGTCCATTTTATTCGTAACAGGGCGACCAGAGCGAGGTGCATCTTTAACATCAAAATTTCCGGACTGAAAACGTTTGTACCAAATTTGTGCTACTCTTACTGACACTGCATCAGGTCCATAAACATCACAAATTTTTTTCACTGCTTAAGTGGCATTTTTGCCTTTTTTATAATAAAATTTTAAAATATATCGAATTTCTTCATTAGATTCACTCATTTTTACGGAGAGAAAAACAAATGAAAAATAGCGGGAAACAACTTTTTTTTATTTTTTTCTTTTCTTTATAATGGAACCTTTTTAATGTTACCAAAACCAGCCAGACACAAATAGTACAGTCAAAAAATTTTTATAATAAGTTTATACCTACGTTATGCGAAAAGACTTTTTCCCCGACCTAATATATATTTTTCTTTTTTTTAAGTTTTGTGACTGCAAAGCATGTATTTTTATAGGCTATGTTTTTAATTTTAGTACATTGGTAACAGGCGGGTGAAAAAACGAAACTTGAAATTTTTTTGCCCGTTCTTTTACTATCAAGCTCCCGCTCGCAGTGAATGGGCGCGTGAAATTTAAGTTTAACCTTTAGAGCTCTATTGAGCCAAAGTTGAATAAATGATTTTGACTCAAAGTCAATTTCTTTCTCTCTCTCTCTTTGATGTATGTAACACGCATTACTTTCAATTCGATCTGGGTTTTTTTACACTCTGTTTAAGACGCTTTGGCTGTTACCATCTATTTGACGCTAAATGTAAACTATAAAAACAATTTGAAACTACAAATTGGAAATTAACAATTTAAAAATAACAATTTGAAACTAACAAATTGAAACTAATAATTTGAAACTAACAATTTGGAACAAATAATTTGAAATTAGCAATTTGAAATTAACAATTTGAAATTAACAATTTGAAACTAACAATTTGAAACTAACAATTTTTCAACGATTACTTTAAATCTTAAAAACATTTTGGGGCTTAATTACAAAACAGGATCTAAAGTTAAAAGCAATCCTGTCATTATTTTCATTTTATCATCAAGCTTCCGCCCGCAGTGAATGGGCGCGTTATCAAGTATGACATTCATAAGAGCTCTATTGAGCCAAACTTGCATAAATGACTTTTGACTTTGATTTGATCAAATAGAAGTGACAGCACTAGTTTTAAATCCGATTTAAGTTCAAATCTATTTTTGTAATAAGCTTTAAATCTTTTTGCTAATATCCGCCAAGTCTTGGTAAACTTCCCCTTAAATACGAAGGCTGTTGTTGCAACATGTTTGTTTGTTAATACTCAAACTTCAAAATGAACTTATACTGTAGAAAGTTTGAGTGGCACTCAGATTCAATATTGATTGTATTTTATTAGTCCACTGGCATTTGTGAGAGTAGACTTATATACATATTGACATTGAATGAAGATTCCTTCTGGGTGGTGGAGGTCAGACGGCAGACACTCCGTGTAATAACTGAAATTCAGCCAAATCTGGTCAGACCAGTGAGCCTATATCCTGGACCTATAGCCTGATCCATAAACTTACGTATAAGGTACAACCAGGAGTACGTCGTCGTACGTCCGAGTGGATGCGCTTTGTACCATGCTTATTTCACGGTATGAAGCGCTTTAATTTTTTTTATTGAACTGCTACTTAACATTAGGCAGAATGTAGTCATTATGACGTGTCACTTTTAAAAAAAAATTAAATATACTTTTTTTCGTACATACATACTTCATATACATAGAACAACACCCAGAACAGAAAAAATATTCATGTTCATGCAGACAAAGACTTGTACTGTGCGGGAATCGAACCCACGACCTCGAAAATGGAGTGCAGGTATACCGACCTCCACTCAATATCAGTCGTCATAAGCTGGATGGCACAAGCTGAGCCATCACGACAACTTCAAAGTAAAGTCGTGTATTGCACTTATTGGTAAAAACAGTGATTTTATCCAGCACATTACATGTACCCTGTCAGGGTATTGCAATAATTAATAACAAATCATTTATAGAATTGTCATTAGGTACAAAAATTATGTAATAACAGGGCGTATATGGATCTTATCAAGACCTAAGGAGCCCAAGCCAACCACACCTGCAAGTGGTGCACCTGCAGATCAACGGACGAGGCTCTGGCGAACATAACAGTGCCCGGAAAGCGGCAATAGGCTCGCCATCTATTACGTGGGACCAACTATATTGTTGGCGAAGTGTGGGCATATAATATGCCTCTGCCTTCGAGGAAATAGGCGTGAATGTATGTATGTATATATAAACAGTCACCTTTTCAAGTCCAGTCAAGTCAAAGGTATATAACACAATATATAATTTCCCGAAAAATCGAGAAACTATTCAACACGACACGTGTTACGCTCTTACACAGGGCATCTTCAGGTAAGGTAGGAGTCTCAGAACAATGATGTTTTCATGACAAACGCTGAAACGAGAGTACAATGGATTTCCGCAAGGAACGTCTGATATGGCTTGGATGTCAGTATACCCGCACTCCGCTTCTAAGGTCGTGGGTTCGATTCTCACCTAGGACAAATCTTTGTGGGCATAGACATGCATATTTGTTCTGGTCTTTTAGTTTCCCTATATTTATTAAGTATGTATTTGCAAATAAAAGTATTTATCCGTTATTTAGTATACATAACACAAGTTCTTAATGACATTTATCTTGGAACTAAATAATTGGTGTAATTGTCAGAAAATATTTATATTTCTTATTATTTAATAATCTCTAACGTAAAGCAATCAAAGATTTTAATTTTTTTTCAATTTTATCTATTTGAAAAAATATATGTATAAAGCCATTTTGAATGAACTAACAATGACAGTTTCTTTGCAATAATGAGGTGGTCCATTACCCCAAGGCTGTTGGACCCCCATTTGGTAAATTAACCCGTAACAATAAATATATCTCGAGTGTTTTATTTAAAAGCGCACAGGTGGGGCTCGAACAAGATTAGGCGGTTGTGTTTGTTGCCAACGAAAGGGTTAACTCTGAATATTATTACTGAATTGTTGTGTTTTTGAATTGGTTTTGTCACAACTGTTTCATATAATTTGTTATTTTAAATTAGTATGTGAATTTCTTTTAGTTTGAACTTAAAATTTTCATCAACAATCTTTATCTTTATTCACATAAATAAATAAATATTTTCTGACAATTACACCTATTATTTAGTTCCAAGATAAGTATCATTAAGAATTTGTGTTATGGATTCTAAATAACGGATAAACATACATAAATTTTTTTTTTTCTAAATACATACTTAATATACATAGGAAAACACCCAGACCAGAACAAATATTCATGTTCATGCACACATATATTTGTCATGTGTGGGAATCGAACCCACGACCGGAGCGGAGAGCGAGAATTCTCGCCACCACGCCATATCGGTCGTCAAATATCGTCGAACATAAAATATGACATATATTCAATGGAAAGGACAGTTACAGTTGCAAATTAAAATTATGTTTTGATTGGTAATTAGTTGACAAGAAACTCGATATTTTTTTTTAATAAATGAGACATTCTATTTTAAGTGTTCAGATAACTTATAGTTTTTAATTTTGACTATTGAAATGTCAAGTTGGTCCAAACAGCACTAAATACATAATTATCAAACATTTACCAAGGTTTCATTCAAAGAAAATAATATAACATTTTTACAAACATATCATAAGCATGTAAAGGATGTTGGATGCTGAACTCTCAATGATGAATTAAACTCAAACTTGTAAAATGTGACTAATAAAATGAAGCAGTTATTAATTTATATATTACTAGCTCACCCGACAGACCGCTAACCTTTGTTAACTTAACGTTAAAAGCGAACAGTCCCAGACACACTAGAAAAACTGTTGTTTGTCGGTCAGTTGGCGTTTTAATACTTCAGAGTCTTTCTGTCCATAGTGCTAATTGTCAAACGGCTGACAGCAATGTCGAACGCCATGGTTACAATGAAAGTTCATATTTTTTTCCTTGGTTCGATTGTCAAAATATATTTATTTATTAATCTTTATACTTCCTGTTAGTCAATTTAGCTTACACATATGAAAGCGCTCTGCGTGCACACTTATGTTTGCCTGCATAAATGGCGTTTTTAGTTTCACTTACAAGACTTGGGACTATAAAAGTACAGGAACAGTCACTGTGCAAAGCCGAACCATCTTTGAATGAACGAACGCAAAAGAAATTTCAAATTAGGAACAGTCATTGTGCCAAAAGACAATTCCAAAGCCAGACCATTTTATAAACTAACGAACGCAATAGAATTTCAAATTCGGGCTAAAGTATTCGAAACGTTTGCCACGCTACTCTGGCTAGCTTGGTTATTTTTGTCGCTGGCGGGTTGAATAATGGTAACACTAAAATGCTGCGGGTAATTAGTGAAAGTTGTGAATTTTGTATAATTTGTTGAGGTTATTTCAGTGTTTCTTAATAGCGATATGATTCATAACACCTTTTAATTTTATGGTGCATTTTATCGTTCATTTTGTGGCTACAACGCTAATTACTGGGATGTTTTGTGTTATATGACTTATTAGGCAGTGAGAGATATAAATATACTTATACATAAAAACTACCGTCATCATCATCTCAGCCCATTAACGTCCCACTACTGAGCACGAGCCTCCTCTCACATACCAAGGTGAGAGGGTATTGGGTCATACTCCGCCACGCTGACCCAGTGCGGATTGGCGGAGGCAGGTGTATGGCGTCCTGCTGTTAGAATTTTTCAAGCCGCCCATTTAGGACTCTAACATGGCTTGAAGACTGCCACATTTAGTGATGACCGGGACCAACGGCTTAACGTGCCTTCCGAAGCACGGAAGCGCTCGATATCAAATGCCACACAAACGGTCCCCCATCCAAAGACTGACCTCTGTAAACTCTGCTTTACATTGGTGATCGTTTCCGACCACCGAGAACCGCAGAGCTACGAGCGCTTAAAAAAAACTATGAAACAAAATTATACTTATACATAAAACATAAATGCAAAAATCACAATAATTTTTTTTACAAATAAAGTATATTATGCCTAAAAATACTCCACTCAGCATCACTGCAGCGCTGGTCTTCCGTGAAGACCTAATAAAGTTAGTGTGCAACTGGAACACAATGGATTTACAACAATTAGTTAAAGTCACCGAAGGCAATAATATTAAAAGTACTGAATTACAGCTGAATTGTAATTTGGTGTAGGTGTTTCAGTTAAAGAAATTTAAAAAAAGATAGATTTTTTTACTGTCCTAGAATGTGTGTTCTCCGCCGCTTCTCATGAAAAGTGTGCAAACTCAAAAAAAATGTGAAATCATGTTAAATATACAGAAATACCAAGAATCACCTGCTCTTTCTCTTGAAAAAGAAACTAAAAGGCTACTTTCCAAAATTGCCGCCAGGGGAGCTAATGTTCAGTTTTAAATTGGCGCGATTTTGCGTCCCTGTCGCACAAAAACGTTACAATCTTTAGTTATGTGAAAGATTTCGCTGCATACACTTAGTATTTCACGTCAAAAGTGCACAAAAACGAAATAACGACCAAAAGGTAAGTTCAATTTCTCTTTAATATTATATTAAATCAAATTTATATGATTTTTGACAAAAAGATGACCGAATACTTAAAATCTTTTCTAAAATACTATATAATCTCAAAATTGAACAGTTTTGTCGAATAATTTATTTCCCTTGAAACGTAAACTTATTCATCATAACCGTATTATTTCTTGATTGTTTGTTTTTAACGGTACATTAAGTAATAATTAAAGTTAAAATTTTTGATTGTATAGTTTTAATGACAAAATTGGCAAAATAAAATGTTTAATTTCACAATTGCTTTCTTTCCAACTTTTAGGTTGGAAACAATAAAAGTGTAATGTTTCTCAAACACTTTATAATTATTTATTTAGCTCTTTTTGTTGCGATGATTATTCGATTTTTAACAAATTCTAATTTTATACTGAGTATGTGTGCGTGTTTATGGTGGATCGTTGCGTTAATGGCGGGAAATTTGAATTATTCACGTTTTAATCGTATTTAACCTTCATAAACCAATGTTTAAAAACGACTTTTAGAGACAAGTCGTATAGATTTGAAAAAGTTAATTACTAGGTGGTAATGATTTAACAGAAACTGACAATAAAAGTGGGACAGGTGAAATGTCAGGTAGTTTTTATTACTTTATATAATTGTTTTTAAATACATTGTTAAGTTTGCTTTTTCCTTATAAAGCATTATTAGTTTTTATGTTTGTTTCTTTCAGATTTGCAAAATTATTATTTTGATGTTCCCGACAATGTTATTAATTCAAAGCAACCATCTACAATATCTGACATGCATAATTCACTCAGTTCTGAAGAGCCTGCCATAGCTCAACCGAATGTCTCAAAGCTAAACGCTTATAACTTCACAATTTTCAATTTAAATAATAAAGACGTTGAATGCTTTTTTAGCACGAAGGACAAGGTAACAGGGGAGCAAACGAAATAGCGACATGCGTTTATAATTATATTTTAACCGTTTGCTCAATTGCTGATGATAGTGTAGATATAATTTTTTATAGTAATAATTGCACAGGTCAGCAAAAGAATAATTTTATTATTAGCATGTACATTCAGGCTGTGGCAACAATTAGTAATCTGAATTCAATAACTCATAAATAAGATAAGAGATACACGATAACGAGAGGAATATAAAGAAAGCTCTTCGATCTGGACCTATATACACACCTGATCAATATGTCTCTTTGATCAGAACAGCAAAAAAACTAGTAGACCGTATAAGATCAACGAGTTAACTTATATGCAATTTCAAGATTTTAAAAGCCTATCCAACGACTTAGGACGTAATTACTCGAAAAACACAGAAAATGACATTGTTAAAATGAATAACATAAAAATTTTCAGAGCCACAAAGGAGAATCCTGGATGTTTTTTATAAAGCATCTTATAGCCAAGAAAATATTAAGAAGATTAAAGTTGGACCAGCTAGTTCAAGAGCACTCAAAAACGACTACACATTTAAACACCATTTAAGGAACCAATCAAGATTTCAGCACAGAAAAAGAAGGGTTTATTAAGCTTAGTCGACAAAAAAACTAACCAAGTTATTACAGTGCATTTTATCAAAATCTTTGAACACTTATTAGATAGATATTTTATTAATCATTCATTTAGAGTTAAGAAAAATTATAATACTCGTATTACCTAATTAGAAAGATGTTAAAGTTAATATACTAGTAACTTTAATGATAGTAAAGAATAATAAGGTCCAGTTTATTTATATAATTAATACAGAAAACATGTAATCGTTGATGTTAAGAATTTATAATCATTAAAAAGTAAAAGATAGGATTTATAGTTTTGATAGTTTTTTATGGTTTTGATTCTTTTTAAGTTTGGTTAAATATCCATTGATAGGATAAAAACAGTTTTTATTTTATAAAACCCGACTGAAACAGTCCGTTATCATGATTTTGTGATTTTCCAATAAAAATTGTTATAATGAATGATTCTTTCATTGAAAACACACCATTTATATTACTTTAATATTTCAACGCACGCAGGGCTCGATTCTCGGTCCGTTTTTGTTTTTGATTTATATGAATGATTTGCCATATTTTGTTAAAGAAAACCACGAGATAGTTTTGTTTGCTGATGATACATCATTATTGTTTAAGTTAAAACGAAATCAGAATTTAGACGAAGTAAACAGTGCGATCTCGAAGGTGGTGCACTGGTTTGACGTTAACAATTTGCTATTAAATGGGGCTAAAACGAAATGTATTAAATTCGTGACGCCTAACGTCAGACAGGCAAACTCTACTATTATGGTAAAGGAGGATGAGTTGACCCTTGTGGATACTACCAAGTTTTTAGGGATTACTTTAGACTCTAAGCTACAGTGGGGCCCACATATTGGTGAATTGTCGAGTAGACTTAGCTCTGCAGCATTCGCGGTAAAGAAAATTCGCCAATTAACAGACGTTGTAACAGCTAGGCTAGTTTATCATAGCTATTTCCATAGTGTTATGTCCTATGGTATTCTTCTGTGGGGTTGTGCCGCAGACATTCAAACAATCTTTGTGCTGCAGAAGAGGGCTATTCGAGCAATTTATAATCTCCCGTGTGGACATTCACTAAGGGAAAAGTTTAAAGAAATTGGTATTTTAACAGTGGCCGGTCAATTCATTTATGATAACCTGGTTTATGTACACAAGAATACTGATCAATTTAGTGAGAAAAGCTGTGTACATAACCTAAACACAAGGAATAAGCATAAATTAGTTGTACCTGCCACTAGGCTCCAAAAGATAAACAAATCTTTTAAAGGTCAATGTGTGCGATTCTACAATAAAATCCCAAGCAACATACAGCAATTGAGCCTAAATAAATTTAAATTAACAATAAAACACAAGCTGTCTTCAAAGGGATATTATTCTATTAAAGACTATATGGCAGATAAAAATGCTTGGGATTAAATTGCCGTTTCATACAGGCTATTCTAATATGAATGACTTGAAAACATAAATATTGTTAAGGTTATGTTATATTGCATTGTATAGCTTCACAGACAAATGAAGATTGTAATTCTAGTACCAAACTAATGGACATATTTAAAAGAGCATAGCCTGTGAGTTTCTTGCCAGTTCTTCTTACAGAGCGGTGGCTCGGAACTGGCACTTAGATTCACTTACACTTAATTATTTTTTATTTTTAAATTGTTTTGTTGCATGTAAGTGAATCTAAGCTTCGTGATTTAGTGTAATATTATTTCGATTGTTTTTTTTTTTCATTTGTGATCATGACGTTTTCAAGTACTATGGTTAATAGTTTATGAAATAAATAATTTTTTTACTTTACTTTACAACAAAACTATCGAATATCTAAAGTATAAACATTTTTTTTCTAAAAAAGTAGCTAAAGTCAAAACAACTTAATTTTGAAAATTTTTTTTCATGACTTCGCTCTTTTAATACTTACTTAAACAAAGTTATTTTATGAGCTAAAGGATTGAACTATTTTTAGTAAATAAGAGCGACTGTTGAACTTTATAAATAACGCTTTTATTAACGGTTCAATTTTCAAAAGGCTCTCCTGTAAAGTTAGCTAACTTTGAGATTGTACACTATTTATGAGAAGCGGCGACATCATCACAGCCCATTAACGTCCCACTACTGAGCACGAGCCTCCTCACACATATCAAGGTGTGAGGGTATTGGGTCATACTCCACTACGCTGACCCAGTGCGGATTGGCGGAGGCAGGTGTATGGCGTCCTGCGGTTAGAATTTTTCAAGCCGCCCATTAGGCCTCTAACATGGCTTAACGACTACCACATTTAGTGATAACTTATTATATAAAAAATATTTTAAAACTAAAAGTGTTTTTTTGTTTCGTTTGTCTAGAATGTGATTTTATTTTTATATTTTTAAAATATATAGTATTGAGCTTAACTGTACATACATTTGACAGTTTAATTTCCGAAATTTTACAATAAAGACCTAATGAAAATCAGTCATTTCGGGAAAAGTTCTTTTTAAAATACGTATTTTGTCATTCAGATCAAACCACCCAGACAGTAAAAAAAACTATCTTTTTTCTAATTTCTTTAACTGAAATACCTACACCAAATTACAATTCAGCTGTAATAATATAATAAAAAGCAGAGAAGCGCTCGTAGCTCTGCGGTGCGCGGTGGTCGGAAACGATCACCAAAGTACAGCAGAGTTTACAGAGGTCAGTCCTTGGGTGGGTGACCGTTTGTGTGGCATTTGATATCGAGCGCTTCCGTGCTTCGGAAGGTACGTTAAGCCGTTGGTCCCGGTTATCACTAAATGTGGTAGTCGTTAAGCCATGTTAGAGGCCTAATGGGCGGCTTGAAAAATTCTAACAGCAGAACGCCACACACCTGCCTTCGCCAATCCGCACTGGGTCAGCGTGGTGGAGTATGACCCAATACCCTCACACCTTGATTTGTGAGAGGAGGCTCGTGCTCAGTAGTGGGACGTTAATGGGCTGTGATGATGATTGTAATTAATGCTCTATTCTCCGTATTGGCGGTAACCTTTAATTTTTTCGCTTGTTTCCATTCTGCTCTGCTGTAATGATAGTAACATCCGCTGATCGAAGCAGACGGATAAACCTCTTTTACGGCATTGATTATAGCAATTTCGAAATCGCACTTAAATAATTCGATTCTCAAACCCAATATGTCCTTGAACAGCTTAAACATCCAGGTTGCTTGATATTTGTTAGGTAAGAGAACGTACCAACAGGTACTAATTCTTCTTCTTCTTCTTTTAAATGATGGCTTCGTGCGGTTTGCACATTTAGCCAGTGTCAAGTTAAAGATATATTAATATCATATAAAATATAGTAAATGAGAATGAGTGGTGATAAAGATGATAAATGGTAAATGAGATGCCCTCCCTTAAACCCCTTGAGTCCTCAGTAAAGATGTGGGACTATACTGAGATCTCACATGGACTCCTTGAGAGAAAATTTGAAAAGTGATGTTGCACTGTTTTGCTTGATTTACCAACACTCATGTATATTCACAAACACTTGACGGTTAATAATCCACCGTTATTACACATTAATGTTAGTAATATCACAAATTTTAGAAAATAAAACAAAACTGCAGACATGGCGCTTCAATTTCCCGCCAAGAAGTCTCTACTACATTCGATATGTCGTTGTTTCTGCTAATGTCAATATGGATAGTAAATATCTGATAAAACGGATGAAGAGTTTGTTGAAAAGTTCCATCCCCATACTTAATTTTGTTTTTATTGTCAGCATGGAGTAATTTTCTGGCTTCTTGATTTGAAAATACCAGGATTTTCTCTTCCAATCCATCATCAATGACACGAAAATTTTCAGATATCAGTTGAGGAATGTTTACATCGGCCAACCGATTGAATTCAGTAATATGCTTATTTAAAATACTAAGCCTTTTTCTATAAAGAGAACTTTTTTTTTCCTCAAACGATGGAATTATTGACTCTCGTTTCAGCGTTGGTCGTGAAGACATCGTTGTTCTGAGGCTCCTATCTTACCTGAAGATGCCCTGTGTAAGGGCAAAACACGTGTCGTGTTGAATAGTTTCTCGATTTTTCGGAAAATTATAGTAGCGCGGGCATTGTTACAAATATGTATTTAATCCATCACTTGCATTATAGATTGTGCTGATCCTTGAAATTCAGAGAGATGTTTTTCAAAAACCTTTTTTATTAGCATCATTTTTATGGCCATTTTTAAGCACAACAGTATTAAATTATGTATTTCTGTCTGTAAATAGTAATAATACTGAAACGACAACGTGCGGAGAGTGTATTGTTTTTACAGTGTTCTTCAATACAAAGATTTTTTTCTTTTAAATAATGGCTTTGTGCGTCTAGCACATCTAGCCAGTGTCAAGTAAGTGATAATTAATAATTTATAGTTCATTTTAAATGAGAATGAGTAGTGATAAAGATGATAAATGGTATATGAGATACCCTCCCCTAAGCCCCTTGAGTCCTCAGTAAAGATGTGGGACTATACTGAGATCTCACATGGACTCCTTGAGAGAATTTGAAAAGTGATGTTGCACTGCTTTGATTGATTTACCAACACTCATGTTTATTCACAAACACTTAACGGTTAATAATCCACCGTTATTACACTTTAATGTTAGAAATATCACAAATTTTAGAAAATATAACAAAACTGCAGACATGACGCTTCACTTTCCCGCCAAGAAGTCCAATACAAAGTTACAAGTGGCCAGTAAAACTCTGAAAGTTTCCATCGCATTCTAAGGAGTATGTATATCTGTTGAATTGAGAGCTATGTATGCGGAACTCGTTTACAGGTATCCCGCACTTGAAGATTATGTAGCTAAAGATACCTTTTGTGTCAGGCTTGACGGATTTCCGACATTTAGCAATGAAAACCTAAAGATAATCAGTCATTTCGGGAAAAGTTCTTTTTAAAATACTTTGTGTAGATCAGAACATTTTGACATTTAGGCTAAACCACCCGGAGAGTATGGCAGTTTTGACCTTATTTTCCTAAGTCCTTCTGGATTTGGTCATGGAAGGTCTAACGCATAAGCGAATTACGCATTATGTAATGTGATAGCAATGAACAGTGTGATTTTACTAATTAATCTTCAATTGACACAACATCATTCTTCTAAGGTCGCTTACAATAAGTTTTAACCGTTTTTGGACATAGTTATAATTTGTTGGGTTTTATTTGTAATTTTTTATGTAATTTGAAATTGTAATATTATATGAGAATAAGTTAAAGGCCGCTTGCAATTGATCATGTTGAAAGTTTATGAAAAAGTTTTATGTTTAGCAGTCGACGTTTTTGAGCCAAACTGTTGACTGCATTGGAATTGGAATGGAAAACTGTGATCCTATCAAAAACATAAATGTGAAATACAGGCCAAGTTCAATGTTATGATATATGCCTTGGTTGTTGACTTCAACGCCAAAATAAGTGAGATCTCAATGCGTGCCAAGTTCCATGGTCAGTCTTGAAATTTATTTGAAACAACATAAAATATGATTTCTTCTTATAACTTGGGATAATATATTGTAGCCTAAAATCTGACTTGTCTCTCGGAAGTCTCAATATATGAGCCAAATTAACACGTTCATTGGGCTACAAATCAGCAAGTGATGGACCAAAAATATCTTTGTAACAATTCCCGCGCTACTATAATTTCCCGAAAAATCGAGAAACTATTTAACACGACACGTGTTTCGCCCTTACACAGGGCATCTTCAGGTAAGATAGGAGCCTCAACAACGATGTCTTCACGACCAACGCTGAAACGAGAGTCTCGTTTCAGCGTTGGTCGTTAGGGAAATATAGTAGCGCGGGAATTGTTACAAAGATATTTTTGGTCCATCACTTGCTGACAATGGATTTCCGCAAAGTAACGCCTGAATCAATAAATTATTTAAGATGGGCTACAAATCGTTCGTAATATTACAGACGGTGCTGTTCGCCAGTTCTGTTACTTGAACTTGGCTTGACACGCTACCGCGTGAGATTTCTGCCTACATTTTGCCTAGATGATTGAATAACCTCAAAATATTGTTGCAGAATTCCTTGGATTCGAGTTTGAAGACAGATGACTCTCTCAGTTCCATTCTAGGCACAGACAAGGTGAACGATGGATTGAGTAGTGGAAAGCTTCGAGGTGATTGCTTATTATCTATGTTTTTGTGGAGTATATTGACCACATTGTCAACGATTGCCAGCTGTACTCTTTTCCCGGTGGGCTTGGTGAACTTCATCTTCTGACTCCAGCTGCTGAGGAGTGGCTACGCCAATTGGCACTGGAAATTAAAATTTAGGCAGCTAATTCCATAAGCGCTACGCAAAGCAACGCGTTACACAAACCACACATAGCTTTAAACAGCCGACATGAATAGTCGACTCATGTGGGCGAGTTCTTGAATCTTATCTTCAGTAGGAAAACTGTGTGGGTAACACAAAACCAGCCCAAAAAAACGTACATTTGCTTGATTTTAGGTGTTTGGCGCGTCTAAAACATGGTGCAGAGATGATACTATTGTAATAATCCACCGGTACCAACTTGTCTATTAGCTAAAATGTTATTAGATGAAAAAAATACCAACAGCTGTTTATTTTTTTCAGATTTCTACAAAAAGCTTATTCAGACTGACGCTCAAATACGTAACCTTAAGAAGAGTATTGGTGACAATTCCGACAATAGTGTACCCACTGACGGTCTGAACTTCCTGCCTGATAGAAGAAAGAGATCTCTCAAACTAAGTTATCCTAAAACTCATTTGCGGCAGAAAGCCAAGAAAGACTCTGATCTAAAAGTTTCTGACGCTAATGCGTACGAAGTTTCCAAATTCCATTTGTATTTTCCACCTTTAGCAGCTTTAAAAAACGCACCTACTGAGAAAGTAAAAGTTAAGAGGTATGCAAACGGTTCAGAGATGCCATCAGCTTTTATGATTGAGAAGAAGCAAATTTTATTGGAATTCAAACCTCACGATGGCATACGGAAGGTTCCAAAATGTTCACACGCGCCGAAAGACTCGAAATACCACGAGAAGCAACTAAAACATCCTTTTTACAAAAACACGCAAAGATTAGACGAATTACTAGATCAGTTTATTGATAAGAATCTTCCAGAATTACTTGCAGATCCATTTGGAGTTGATACGTTGATCAAGAAGACTAATGATAAAATAAAACAAAGAGTTCATGACAATAATATGCCACTTAAAAATAAAATACCTTACGTTATTGAAACTACAACTTTTAACTACGGCAAAGGAGTTACAGATAAGATTATCAAGTATGATAAGGGAATGCAAGGTCTTATTGAATTAATGAAAACCAATAAGGATGGAAAGGTTTCTATCTCGACGTCTGATTATCTGATGTATACCCCTACGACCATGTGAGTTTTGAGTTTTTTATGAAGTGGTCTAGGTTTTCTGCCTACTTAAAATGAATTGGAATAATAATAATAATGCTTTATTGTTCAGAGAAAATATATAGTTAGAACATATGTCACTGGTCTCCACACTAGGATTCCCTGTGTCGTGAAGGCCAGTCTCTTTCATCATGTTCAAAAATAAAAATACCATGCAACATTAATGTATAACAAATTGAAAAATATGGTCGTTATCAATAATACAATGTTACGTTATAAATTTAAATGTTAAGCAAACGAAAAAAAACAATATTAGCTAAGATAAAAAAAAATACAAAAGTGTGAATTGTGTACTCGTAAGTAGTCATGTGTGTGTGTGATTTATGTATGTGTTGAATGAAGTTAGTCAATCGTGTATATCACCATTGGCACTCAAAGGAAGTCAATTCCTAAACATAGGCCTTCTTTATAAACTTTCAATGTGACCTGTTGCAGGCATTTCCTAAATAATTTATTTATTTCATTAATAATAAAAAAATACTTATCAAAACGCTTTCAAATTTTACCGGGCATCAGTATTGTAGACTTAATTACAATAACAATATTAGCCAATGAGTATACAACTGTTACAATATAATCAAAAACAGGTTTAGGAATAACGTAATGATAAATATAATTATGTTATCCAACTTTCGATATTATAACGAAAACGTCTTTAAATTCAAGGAAGGTTAACATGCTGAATTCCGACCTGGGTCTGCCAAGATTGGACTTATCTAATGATATATCAGTTAATCGTAAGCTCCTCCAAGCTCATGATGAGGTCGATGAAAGCCTCGGCTACGAAGATGTTAACGAAGTGCTTGCTGATGAAATGGAGACCCATGATGATTTGGATCAGGCTCATGATAGGCAGAAGCGGTTCAATGTAAGTAAACATCCTGACAGCTGGCTTAACAATAGAATGATGTCTTCCTCTGGGTTGCGGAGGTCAGACGGCAGTCGCTCTATGTAATAACTTAACTTAGCCAAGACTGGTTAAACCAGTAAGCAGACCCTGGGTCAGACTAGGGTCAACCAGGATAATGCTGGGTGATGATGATGGTTTAAATTAAGTCGATTGTCTGTTGCTTCAATGTAAGTACTACTAACCTTAGAAGTAATACATAACTGTATTATTATTTGACGAATATTCTACGGTGAAGTTATATATCCATCATATACTAGCATTATCCTAGTTGACCTAGACTTCGTCTGCTCACTGGTCTAAACAGATTTGGCTGAATTTGGGTTATCCGTTTGGAATGAGCAGCAAAAATTATTAGGATAAAAAATTACATCTCTGCAGTCCAATCATTAGGCGACATTACTCATTGTTGACAGGTTTTCAGTAGTAAGTTCGGTAAAATAAAATTTGGTGAAATGAAAGGTTACACAAAGAAAGATCTTTTAAGTTTTTTTAGTGTGAGCATAGAAAAATATTTTTAATGATTACAGGATTACATTGAAAACACTATCCAGGACACAAATCAAAAATATGTCTTACAACCATCAGGATCGAACCCGAATTGGAAAGGCCCTATGCCACTCTATCCCGACGAACTAGTGTCAATGATAAAGCAAGCGGCAATGCAAAACATGCCAAATGAATCGAAGGAAACTGTTCCAATAAACATCCAAAATATGCCTTCAGATGTCGAGAATTCAGACAAAGAACTAAATGATATGGATTACATTGAAAACTATTCGTTGAACAAAAATGATCAGCTACAAAAAATGGCTCAGGCATACAGTGATTACGGAGTTCTGGATGATAAAAAGGAAACAATCAAAACAGAGAAGGGCCAAGCCATTGATGAAAAGCCAAGTGACAGGAGAATCAAATTGCTTTTGCCAAAGGATAATACAAAGAAACCCAGTACTGTTGTTAGAAAATTAAGAAAAGGTAACGATTTTATTTGATGTTATGCTCAAGAAGATGCGTCGGAATAGACTTGGTCTTTTTGCTTCGGATAGCAGCTGTCAGTCCTAGGAAATTCTTCTCAGAGTGTGAGTTACATCTAGCAAAGCTGTCCCATTAGGTAGTCTAAAAAACTCTAAACATCAATCATACATTTGACTCCCCAATTTGCATCTGGTGCTCCTGGTGATGTATGCATAACTAATATATTTTATAATTTTAATTTGTAAGAGGAGGTAGCAGTAAGGCGTTATAAAGTTAAGATTTTATGAGATTTTATGTCATAAGATCACACGGTCTAATGAATACTTTTGATATCCCTATAATTTTATTGAACAGGTGCAAAACGTCTAAAAAGTGTGTGGCTTTTGAGTAATTCGTGCGTGCTGTGTGGCATCATAGCCATTTCACTTCTTTGAAGTATTTTTGCAATTTATAATGTTTTGATATTATGGTATTTTTTTTAGGATGTAAAGAGAACAAGACAATATCTATAATGGATGTTTTGAAGAACCATTTCAAGTTTGGATGTCCAGACAAACAAAGCTTTGTAGACCTACCCCAAAATTCTTTCGCTCAGAACACGGAATCAGTAACCGACTTCAATTCTAAAGTTGAAAACGACGAGAGAATTCGTAATGGATATGATAAAACCAAGTTTTCTAAGAGAAGGTCGAGATCACTCTTACAGGAGAATTCTGAAAGTTACGACAATTATCGAATTGAAGATGATGAGGATGACGATTATGATGATGGTGAAGAAGATAGTTCTGATGTGAGAATCAAAAGGAACACGAATATAATGTTTAATGATACCGCTATAGGATCGAAGTTTGATAATTATAGTATTAAACAAGACCTTAATTCTGAAAGCAATGAAGAAAAGGAAATGGATTTGAGTGGCTTTTTAGCTATGGTTTCCGATTGGTTTCGATCACTAGCTGCATCAGCTGTTAACAATAGTAATGCAACTACAGCAAAAAATAAGTAAGTTATTAAAGAAACCTTACTGAATAGTATAAATATACAGATATCTAAAGCAATGGAAAATTGAAATGTGTACATGTTGCAGAACATATATAAAGAAATTGAACATGGATAATACTTCTGATAATATATTACATGGTACTGGAGTGGTGGAAAGTCTGTCGCATAAGTCAAGAGCGCTTATGTCAATTAATGATAATAAAAATAGCTTTACTTACGAAGCTACAGAAGGAAAAGATAAGCTGGTGTTAGGCACCGAATCAAGTAAGTTTTTTTAGTAATGTAAAAAAGTTATATAGATAAGTAAATAGTGAGTAGAAATACTCTTACATATAATAAAATGAAAATTAAGATAGATATTTATGGTAACGCCAAATATACGAATGCTGGAACCAAAATTCCAGTAATATTTACTTTTCAACATACTAATACCTTAGTTGCCTTCTTTGAATTTGGATGAAAGACATTTTTAAATTTATATACTTCTTATTATGAAGAAAAATATTTAGAAATGTTTAACTCATACATAATTATGCTTTTTATACCTCAAAATTTTAGTTACGACATTTTGATTCAGAAGACCATGAAAGATCTAGTTTTAACTCTATATTATTTACTTACATATAATACACTTCGCACTTATAAGTACAAGTTTAGGACAAGATTGGTGCTTAAAATCATCTACCTTTTTTTCCAGATCAAGATCCTTTAAGACCAAATTTTACAGCTGTAAATAAACAACGTGTTGATTTAGAAGATAATAATGCAGGATATAATGGTGTTGCAAATAAAACAGTAGTTAAAAGGAACGCCAATCAAGGCAGCAATCTTATATTTTGGCGAGATATGTACGATGATGAGTATGGAATAAGAACTGATCCTTTAGAAACCGTTGTAAGAGACAAGAAGCAGTATACTAAAAAGGGCTTGGATTTTGTTAAGAAATCTAAGAATTGGGTTGAAGATAAATTTAAAAGTATAGCAAGGAATATAAGGAAAAAACCGAAATGTAAAGTTATTATAACGACCAAGAAACCGGCTGGATTGGTGTAAGATTTTCTTCTAATATAATTTTCTTAAAGGTGGCTTGTAAGTCTTTGCCTGATCGTATAACTTTCCAAATCGTGATATGGGTTTGAGCGTTTTATAAATTGTCGCTATAAATATGTTCTGATGTTCTTTTATCAGGCTTGATAGTCTTATAAGTCATGATAAGACGGATTCAGGTCACAAATTCAGTCTCGGAAAGGGAGGGGCGAAGCGGCACAGGAAAGTTCTTCGTGACAACATCCAAGAAATCACGAAGCCCTCTATCTGTCGTCTAGCTCGCAGGGGTGTATCCGGTCTCATATACGAAGAGACCTGCGGTGTGCTGAAGGTGTTCCTCGAGAACGTGATCCGTGACGCTGTCACTTACACCGAGCACGCCAAGAGGAAGACCGTCACCGCCATGGACGAAGTGTACGCTCTGAATCGTCAAGGACGCACTCTGTACGGTTTCGGCGGTTAATGAGGAGAGAGAAAGAGTCGTGTCGTCGTTTACGTTACGAGCAGTCGTTCGTATGACAAAAACAAAAATTTTTGTAGGTTCCTACCGAGACAATACGCTGGGCAAGTGAGTGGTGTCCTGCTGTCAGAATTTACCAGCCCTAAAGTATTCTTCTAAGTTAGCTTAACGACTTCTAAATATAGTGTAATTATATTATGTTTGGTTAATATTTTGCTGTAATTTTTATAGCACTTAACACATGGACACGAAAGTCGAAAGTATTCATGTGTGTTGATGTTATTACAAATAGCTTAGCTTCAAGGTTTCATTTCTTTATAGATTGCACTTTTATTATTTCAGAAAACAAGTGCCAGCAACTAAAAAACCATTCAATAAATATTATAAAAGGAATGCAGTGCAAGAGGTAGGTATGACTGAAGAACTGTATCGAACTTATAATTGAATGTGAATCATAGCATGTATAGGGATCCCTTCAGACCTAAGGAGCCCAAGCCAACCTCACCTGCTGCACCTCAGTGGTACACCTGCCGATTAACGGACGAGGCTCTGGCGAACGTAATAATGCCCGATAAGCGGCAATAGGCTCGCCACCTATTACGTGGGTACAACTATATAAATGTGGGCGTATTATATGCCTCTGCTTGCCCTTCGGGGAAACAGGCATGAGTGCATGCTAGCTAAACGAATACCACATTTAGTGATAACCTAGACCAACGCCTTAACGTTCCTTTCGAAGCACAAAAGCGCTCGAGATCAAATGCCACACAAACAGTCACCCATCCAAGGACTGACCTTCGTAAACTCTGCTTTACTTTGATGATCGTTTCTGACCACCGGGCACCGCGGAGCTACGAGCGTTATAGTAATTATAAGATAACGATAAAACATTATTTTAGGAAGAGGCAACTAATCATCTGTCTAACTTTGAAGAGCTTACTACGAAAATGAAAGAAATTTGCAAAGAGGCAGCTCAAGCAGTGCAGGAAACGAGGAACATCAAAGGTAATCATCATCTCCTGCTCTAATCCCAGTTTATCTCTTGCCCTGATCCCAGTTTATCTGCTGCCCTAAACCCAGTTCAACTGCTGCCCTGATCCCAGTTTATCTGCTGCCCTGATTTTAGTTTTCTTGTTCATGTACACAAAGATTTGTCCTGTGTGGCAATAAAACCCACGACCTCAGGAGCGGAGCGCGGCACCTCCACGCCAAATCTGACGTCATATTTATTTTATTTGGTCATGGGCAACCAATATAACATACATTATAACAATATACAATAAAACTGGCATTTTTTTTAAACTAAATTCTGTCTTACTTATAGATAGCCACTGAATGCAAAAGTGGTATAAACAATATTTTGAATATTTATATATTTACACTATACTAATAATATTCGCTAATTAATAGGTAACAAATATGAAGTTAATATAGTAACAGGTGAATGATCACTTCAAATTTAAGTGAGGAAAGATCATCTTTATATCTATTTATGAATTTTATGTAGATTTAAAATAAGTAAGAAGATCACTTTTGACCTTCATGTGACTGCGAGTGAATATAATAATATCAATTTTTTGTAACATTTAATAAATTATTGAATAGAGTTTGTATTCTTTGAATAGCTGAAATTATTCAAATAGGTTGAAGTGCGATCTTAGAAACCGTAACTTGTAAACTAAGACTTCCATCACAGTCAAGAAGCATGAACAAAGAAATATAATCTTCAAAAAATCCATTTCGGGTGGTCAAAAACTTTGTGGCAACCATTTAAATCGGATCCATAAAGTGATAGCAAACTTTACTTTTAGCACAGTTCTCTAGGTCATCATCATATCCTAGCATCATTCCGGTTGCCCCAGACTTAAGCTTAGGGCCCAGGGTCTGCTCACTTGTTCAACTGGATCTGACTAAATTTCAGTTATTACATAGGGCGACTGCCGTCTGACCTCCGCAACCCAGAGGGAAACATCATTCTATGGTTAAACCAGCTGTCAGTCTGTTAGAAGGCACTGACTTCCTAATAACGCTTCCATAGATGTTCATGACAGCCGGGACCAACGGCTTAACGTGCTTTCCGAGGCACGGTGAAAGCGATAAACGCACATAACTTCGAAAAGTCATAGGTGCGCCACCAGGGTTTGAACCCGAGACCCTCTGAATTTAAAGGCAAGGGGTCACACCGCTGGGCTATCGCCGCACAGAGTTCTCTAGGTATAACGTGGAAATGATCAGAGGTGGATAGCCGTTCGTCCACATTGACACTTGACCAGAACCCAATCCTTCAGTCGCCTTTCAAGACACGCTCTGGCAAAACATGGGGTGGTAGAATTATTTGAAGGTTCAGTACCCCCCACTGCTAAATCTCATTGTAGTTACATAAAACTAAGCTTGTTTTATTTCAGTGCGTCAGAATAGTAAAGAAGATTCCATGTCCACGTCCTTGATGCAGCAGCTAGTCCAGCTGATGTCCAGCTTGGTAGACTTCCAGGTGCAGCAGAAGACCTGTGTCCGTATGTATTACTTTAGTCTTCATCTGAGCTCATTTGGCCCGCTCACCGGAGCGGACTGAAGAGGTGACCGGAGGAGTTATGCTACTAAGCTGGCAGTTAGCTTTCTACCGAAGCAGAGAAGATGTGATCCGTGCTGAACTTGATTCAATGGCAACCAATACAATTACGCTTTCGGGTGTTCGAGGCGCGCGCTTACGCGGGAGTCACCCGGTCGCCCCACTATTCACCAGGTTTTGTCTCTGCCGCGCTGTTTGCTCGCTGGCAGCACGAAATTTAATTATTCAATTCAATTCATTAATTGCCGTTACATTGGTTTGTCTGCTATCCGTTTGATGAAACAGGAGGAACAGGAGGTTTGAGTGTGAATAAAGCTAAGAGTGTATGCCAATGTCGTAGCAAGTGGCAGGATGTGATATATGATATATGCCTATTTTTGGTTTGAACCATTGACAGTGAATCTTGCATTTTATAGTTTACCAGCACTAATTGAGGTAGAATTTGGCACTGATAGTTAAGTTAGATTCATTTTTCTTTTAGGTCTACCACCAGATCTTCAAGATTTCTTGCAATGGCTGACAGCAAGTGAGGACACCGCTGATTCTGCTCAAAAAGACTTCCAACTTCAAGATTTAGGTTAGATTGTAGTTGCTCTTCGTAACTGAGAACCACTTATTGTATGTTGTCATCATCAGATTAGCCGCAAGAAGTCCATCGCTAAACATTTTGTAAAAAAAAATATACATAATAGGAAAGTTACATAACATTTATTATTAATGGTCAATATCTCCTTTTAAGTTTATTAAACCCTGTGACAGAAGACACTGCTCTTTCTTATCATTTATAAATTATTGAAACCTATACTAATCGCAGACAATAATAGTTAATATAGTGTAAAGTTATAGCGATGTGAGTAAATGTTTTAAATTAGTGTGTGTGTGTGTGTGTACGCGCATGCGCGATATAATTATATAATAAAATAACATAAGCCGACTGTTTCCTGGCTTTCATTGGGGTCCGTCCTCTAGTATCTGTTTATTCGATAGAACCGAGGAGACTCAAACACAGAATACAAGAAATAAATAAATACAGAGAGAGTAGTCAAAGAACTGACGGTCGTTTGTGTATTGAGGTGGGTGGGTTGGGTGAGGAGCTGGTGCACGCAGATCAGGATCGATAGGCAAGGAAAGCAGTCGGGGAAGCCTATGTTTCGCAGCAGACTGCATGTGGCTGTGAAGTCTTAAAAATACAATTAATCCGAGCCACGGAAGCAATTTAAGTAGGCAATAGGAAAATAATTAATAAAGATGATATAATCGGTACCAGTGATGATAACTTTGAAATTGTTTCAGAACAACCAAAAGATATATTTTCTCGGGAAAAAGAAGATTTACCAATTGATAGCAAGTCTGACTGTCTTGGCACTCTTCGCTCTGTTGAAGACCTGATGCAGCAGTTTGATGTTATGACTGACGAGGAAAAGGTTAGTATGGTCTACATTGCTATCATGATGATTCAATTGCAGAAATGGCTATGATGGTCTCCGAATTATATTTCGGGATCGTATATCGTCTTCAAGTCTTAATATGACTGCTTCAAAGACTTGAGAATGTTCATTGCACCTTCTCAACGACAGACCCAATATAGATCATAAGAGTTGCAGCAGTATTTATAATGATCTGAAGAAGAATCTTCATCTTTCTGCTGCTTTTTTCACTTAGTTTTGTGAGAGATCAGTAATGAGTTCAGGCGATGACAGATGTAGGACGCAGTTCATTTTCTTGCTATTATTGCACCGTTCGCCATCGGCAGAAAGTTCATCTCCACACCCTAGAAATAGGTTTCAAGAGAAGCTTAATGCCGCGTACTCTTCAGTTTTGCAAAGAGCATGCAATTTTTAAAATACTACACTGCAAATTGTTGTCTCTGGCGCTCGTAAGGTTTTTTCATTTTATTAAGTCAAACCTACATATATAAAGAATCCCTAATGTTTTTACTAAGACAAAATTGTAAAGAAAAACAAACCGTGGGGTATCGGGAAGGATTTTTGGACTAAAGACGCAGTTATATCTACAAAATCATACTAAATCAAGAATTATATTACAGAGTAAGATGACTGGTGTCAGGGAGTACTTGGAAAACCAAATGCTTTTTTTGAACAGACAAATTTCAACACATAATGATGTAAGTACTTATAGACTATCCAAATATGTATCAATCTAGCATTATCCCGGTTGCCATAGACTTAGAGCCCAAGGTCCGCTTACGAGTCTAACTAGATTAGAAAAAATTTCAATATATTTTAGAATACTAACCATTATACATATGAAACTTTTTATATCTCTTAGTTATTGTTTTATTCTCAGACTCAGTTGTACCATATAGTGACTAATAGTATTTTCTATTTTAATTTTGAATTATACATGATGAATAATTTTATATACCAATATGACATTTGTGGACCTTCTAAAAGATGGAAATAAAGTGATACTCTAATTTAATCAGTTTACATCCAATTATGTAACCTTTATTTCACAAATAAATGAATTCCATTCTTATTTAAATTAGTGTTATCCAAAAATACGGAGGTCACACTTATTGCATTACATTTCAAACTATGTTATGGCAAAGTTTACAGTCAACAGCATTAAGTTAATGCTTGGTTTCTTATTTTTTATATTCATGACGACAATACGGCTAGGTAACAGCAGGCGTAATATGCTAACTGACTGACTTAGACCTATTAGCATAGCTGATTTCGTCATGCTATCAAAGCTTTATAAAAGAACATTGAATCTTCGAACTATTAACAAAGATGTACATAGATAATACATCAATATTTATTTATAGATAGTATTTTAGCCAAATTAAAATATTGTTGTTAATATACAGATGGCCAACACTTACCTAGAAAAGGACAGATATAGAAGAGATGCCATACAAAACGGGAAACAAATACATCGCAAACAATTCAGACAAAATACAAAGAAGAACAGACAGCACAGACTTAAAAGAAAATTCTTTAAAAACAGCAAAAAACATACCCGCACCACAATTAGTATTTACGATGGTTTCATAAATACAGAAACGCTTAAAGGTAATTTCAATACTGTTAATGATAAAGGTCACGTTAACGAAGAACTTAGAAATAAAGATGAAAAGCGTAATTTAAATGATGTTTATTATAAAGCTGTAGCAGATTCAAAGAAGTATACAACTATACACAAAAAGGATGAGCTGGATGGATTTGACAATGCTCAGGTGGTAAGAGTTGAGAAATGAAATTTTGTGTAGATATAAACTGAAACAGAAAATTATTTAAAAATATCCAATAAATACCATCACATACAATTCCAAATATTTCCAATGATCTTTCAACAGAAAAATGGATACATAGATGATTTAATAGTAATCTGCATGAAAAATGTCAAATTAGATATGATCAAAGCAATAATAAGAATATACAAAAAAGACTTTTTTGAAATAATCTAGAAATAAAAGATGTTTGTTATAAAGAAGAAGGTGATTTATAAAAAGCTTATACAACAGTACAAATAAACCATCATTTGGATGAATTTGACAATGTTCAAGTGAGGAAGCAAAACATGAAAGATTTTATAGTAACTATTGAGCTAGATGTTCGTTGATTATTTTTAGAAAAGTGTTATTTTCTTATGTACCTAGTTTTTGTTTCTTGTTTTTATGTGTAGTTGTAATTAAACTAATTATGTATACTTTATTGTGTTCTTTAAGCGCTTGAATTCCAATATGAAATATATTTTTGAACAACATAACCTTTTTTTCTTCGACAGACTCACTCGTAGAGTATGTGGCAGTGCGAAGTAAATGAATATATCAAGTTTTATGACTAAATGCAGCGTTTCATTCAATCACAGTCAAAGTCATGTAAAATCCGTCATAGTCGAGTTTAGTAAATGTCATTAGGTTGGCAGAAAGCAGACCTACTTATAAAAACTTTGCAATAAAATAAATAAAATAAGATACGTACACAACAAAACTATTACTGTGACTTCATGGCGGGAAAGTGAAGCGAGAGATCTCACATGGACTTTGAGAATTTTAAAAGTGATGTTGCACTGTTTTGTTTGATTTACCAACGCTCATCTACGTTCACAAACACTTAACGGTTAATAATCCACCGTTATTACACATTAATGTTCGAAATATCACAAATTTTAGAAATAAAACAAAACTACAAACATGTCTTTTCACTTTCCCGCCAAGAAGTTGGTTGAGGTACTATTGTAATGATGATACGTATCAAATTTTTTTAATGAGACACATCATAATGACTACATTCTGCCTGATGGTAAGCAGTCGATGCAGTCCAAAACAATACCGTGAAATCAGCACGGTACAAAGCGCACCCACTCATGACGGCCTGCCAAAATGCCGTTTCACGCCCCGCTTAAAAGACACGGTATTATAGGAACTAGGAAACACATGAGCCGGCAGCGAATTCCAGAGCTTAATGGTCTCACTCAGAAACGACTTACCAAATTTCTTGGTTCGAGTGCTGATAGTCTGCACAGTATGTTGATGATTTAGACCAGTGCGTGTTGTTCGGAAGAGGAAAGAAGAGGGCGAGATGAGAAGTTCTTTCCTTGTATGTATTTCACATGTTGGGTTACATTATTGAAGTTCTAGCAGCCACTTCTAATATTATCTTCTGAAAATAAGCAGCAGGGATAATGCAGCTAATAGCGAAATTATCTAAATACGTTCAGCCGTTTATGACATTTTTCGTAACAAACATCTTTATCATCCTATACCGGTTGGCTTAGGGATTCCCAGGATCTGCTATCAGGTCAAACTTAAATTGGCTGAATTTCAGTATTTACACAGCGAAGCTACGTCTGAAATCGGCAACCCAGAGAAAAACATCATTCTATGTTCAAAGCAAAACATAACTCGTTACGTTGTTTCATTTAATTCCAGTCCATTTCATCTCATTTCATTTCATCTTATTTCATCTCATTTCTTCTCATTTCATCGCATTTCATCTCATTTCATCTCATGTCATCTCATTTCATCGCATTTCATCTCATTTCATCTCACTTCATCTCATTTCATCTCATCTCATTTCATTACCCGCACTCCGCTCCTGAAGTCATAGGCTCAATTCCCACACAGGACAAATCTTACATACAAAAAAAAGTATTTATATATGTTTATCCGTTATTTAGTATCCATAAACACAAGTTCTTAATGATACTTATCTTGGCACTAAATTATTGGTGTAATTTTCAGATAATATTTATTTATTCATAATAATATATTTATGTTCTATCTCAAGGCGAAAAATTTACTTTTGCTACATTTACAATTTTATAGATCCCGACGACTATTAACCGTGGCATGATTTCTACTCATCCCAAATGGTATGTTAGGGTTTAGTCAGCGTGATGGATTAAAAATATCTTTGTAACAATTCCCGCGCTACTATAATTTCCCGAAAATCGAGAAACTATTCAACACGACACGTGTTTCGCCCTTACACAGGGCATCTTCAGGTAAGACAGGAGCCTCAGAACAACGATGTCTTCACGATCAACGCTGAAACGAGAGTCAACCTCACTCTCTCGACTCTAGTAATAAAAGTAACGCCTGAATCAATAAATTATTTAAGGTTTAGTATTATGTTTGTGTGTGTATCATCATCATCATCATCTCAGCCCATAAACGTCACCACTGCTGAGCACGAGCCTCCTCTCACATACCAAGGTGCGAGGGTATTGGGTCATACTCCACCACGCGGACCCAGTGCGGATTGGCGGAGGCAGGTGTATGGCGTCCTGCTGTTAGAATTTATCAAGCCGCCCATTAGGCCTCTAACATGGCTTAACGACTACCACATTTAGTGATAACCGGGACCAACGGCTTAGCGTGCCTTCCGAGGCACGGAAGCGCTCGATATCAAATGCCACACAAACGGTCACCCATCCAAGGACTGACCTCTGTAAGCTCTGCTGTACTTCGGTGATCGTTTCCGACCACCGAGCACCGAAGAGCTACGAGCGCTTCGTGTGAGCGAGTGTGTGTATGGACAAAGTTAATAAAATAATTCATAATATATAAAAGAAATGTCGAATTCTGTAGTTCTGTTTTTTTGTGTCGTGACGTGGGCTCGTAAAAATGTTTCAGAGTCCCTTTGTGGGGTGGCTGACAGTTATATAATAGGTTGGGGAAAAAGTCTTTTCGTATTTTTGTATGAAAAGTCAAGACATTTTTTTCAAAGTTTATTTACATTTATTTACAATATATATGTACCGTTTTGTTGAATAACTTTCTGCCATTTTGTGGGCAGAGACATTATCCCGTTACTGTATAAACTTTGGGACTTCTGATCAAAAAAACGGGACAAATAGTTTTGGCAGTCCTCTTTTGAGGTCAACCTTACAGAACCTAAAGAATTCTGCAGAGACCGAAACAGGTGAAAATCTGAAGGCGCAAGGTCAGGGCTATATGGTGGATGCACTAGGACCTCCCAGTCGAACTCTCTTAATTTTTGCTAAGTGGCTAAAGATGTGTGTGGTCTAGCGTTATCGTGATGAAAGACCACACCCTTCCTGTTGATCAATTCCGGCCGTTTTCTCTCGACTGCTTCCTTTAATCTCATCAGTTGCTGGCAGTAAAGATCAGAATCGATGGTTTTGCCGGGCGGTAAAAGCTCATAATAAACAATGCCCTTCCAATCCCACCATACACACAGCATCACCTTATTTCGTGTTAGGCCAGGATTGGCCACAGTCTGTGAAGCCTGGCCAACTTTCGACCACGACCTTTTTCGCACGTTCTTGTCGTACGTGATCCACTTTTCATCGCCAGTTATCAATCTCTTCAAAAACGGCTCGGTTTCATTACGTCTCAATAATGAATCGCAAATGAGTACACGGTTCATTAAGTTTCTTTGAGTGAGCTCGTGTGGCACCCAAATATCGAGCTTTTTTGTATAACCAGCTTTCTTCAAATGGGTCAAAACTGTTTTGTGGTCAATTCCCAGTTCTTCAGCTACATCGTAACTACTAATATGCCGATCTTGCTCCACTCTTTCAAAAATGGCGTCCATTTTATTCGTAACAGGGCGACCAGAGCGAGGTGCATCTTTAACATCAAAATTTCCGGACTGAAAACGTTTGAACCAAATTTGTGCTACTCTTACTGACACTGCATCAGGTCCATAAACATCACAAATTATTTTCACTGCTTGAGTTGCATTTTTGCCTTTTTTATAATAAAATTTTAAAATGTATCGAATTTCTTCATTAGATTCACTCATTTTAACGGAGAGAAAAACAAATGAAAAATAGCGGGAAACAACTTTTTTTTATTTTTTTCTTTTCTTTATAATGGAACCTTTTTAATGTTACCAAAACCAGCCAGACACAAATAGTACAGTCAAAAAAATTTTATAATAAGTTTATACCTACGTTATGCGAAAAGACTTTTTCCCCGACCTAATACGTCTGTAGACGGTTCTAAAAGCCTCTTTCATTGCTTTTGATGTAGTTACACTGAACACTTTATCGTTTCGTAGTGTTTGGGCGATGTAATTATAAAATAATCTTTTTTTGTCCCTACAATAGAGGTATTTGTTCTAAAATTTGACGCGTCTGTGTGTATTTCTGTGGCATGGAATGGTTTTGATGTGGATGTTTTTAGCGTCTTTTGTTTAAAGGCTGAAGTGATTGAGTTTTTTCATAGCAACAATCGGTTAAAAATATACAACATGGCACAGAATTAACGCACACCCTCAGACACCCCAATTAGAATATTTAATTATAATTAAAAAACATGCAAAATAATTTTACTTTTATTTAATTAAATATGGTTTATTTAAGTTACTAGTTATACTCATCGAGGGCAAATCGTATGGGCATATTAGCGCTTTAGCCTACCGACCTACACACACAGAGAGACACGCACGCACACATCGCTTAGCACCGAAAAATGCCGCAAAAAAAATAAAAAAAATAAAAAAAAAAATATATAAAAAAAAATTACCTATTTTTTTAATATTTTTAATCGATTGAGTAGCCGATTTATAACAAACTACTTTCTTGGTGTAACCCTTATTCTGTTACATGTTGTATATAGAATGCAATCGATTACACTGAAATCACGAAGCTTAGACTCACTTACATGCAACAAAACAATCAAAATAACAAAAAAATTTAAGTGTAAGTGAATCTGAGTGCCAGTTCCGAGCCACCGCTCTGTAAGAAGAACTGGCAAGAAACTGACAGGATATGCTCTTTTAAATTTATGTTTTAAGTCATTGATATTAGTATAGCTTACAAGGAACGCTGTTTAATTACAAGCATTTTTATATGCCGTAATAAAATTTGATAGAATAGTATACCTTTAAAAAAGCTTCCGTTATACTGGTAATTTAAATTTATTTAGGCTTGATTGCTGTATATTGCTTGGGATTTTCTTGTAGAATTGCACACATTGACCTCTAATTGATTTGCTTATATTTTGGAGCCTAGTGGCAGGTACAACTTGTGTATGTTTGTTCCTTGTGTTTACTGATACACTTTAACCTGTATCCATAGAGTCACCGATATTCATACAATGTTTTGTATGGACTAGCGGGCTCCGCTTTGCTTGAGAAGTTATTCAATAATTTGTTTTACACTTTTTGTCACATTATTGGATTAATCATAAAGATTCTTAAATTAAATCGTCGTGTTACATAACTTTATTTCTAGTAAAGTGTCTCAATAACCTATCCTTGGATTGAAACTTTATGAAACCAAGATCGGCGTCTATCTACGAGTAGATTGATTTCAATCTCAGATTGCGTGTAGGATCTTAATTTCGAGCGTTAATGCAGATTAAGAAGTTATTAAACAGATTAAGAAGTTATTAAATAATTTGTTTTACACCTTTTGTCACATTACTGGATTAATCATAAAGATTCTTTGGATTGAAACTGTATGAAACCAAGATCGGCGTCTATCTAATTTCGAGCGTTAATGCAGATCCTATGATCGTATTACTTTTCAATAACATAAAAGAAACCAGAAAAATACCCAATTATATGAACAACACTAAACGAAACTATACAAGGTTTATCCCCTTGCTCGCCTCAGTCCTACGGGACTCGATAAAATGCAGTTCCTAATATCGTAAAATGCCCCAGTAAATATTTCACAAGCATGCACTCCGCCCATAAAATGCAAGGTCCTGTATTATTTAATGAAGTCTGAAGTGGTTTTGTGAGAAGCGAATTGCCTTTAGCAAATGAAACGTCTTGGCGGCCGTTAACATATTATGTATTAAATTATAAAAATGCATTAAAAAGCTTGTGTTTTTTCCCAATATTTATTTATTTAGTACCTACACACACAGAAATATATATATACAGAAACACTAAAAAACTAAGAAACATTGGGTACAGGGCACAGCTTATTCCAAAGAGAAATATTTTCCAGCTGGCCCGCGATAGGAAAAACTAAAGATAAAACAGGCTAGTCTGTGCGTTGTAATATAATAAACAGAGAGAAAAAAAATACAAAATACAAATACTAACGAAGACAGATACAAACAAAATAACAACAATTATAGTAACATAAAGTGTAAACAAAGAACAAAAACCTAACAACATGACAAAAAGTGAACTTTTGAATGATTTATAAAAGAAGCAACGCTGGTGCAATTCTGAACGTGCAAGGGCAGATCATTCCATAACCTGACTGCATGCACTGAGAAGGAATATGAAAAGAAATTAGACTTGTATTATTAATATTTATTGTATTACAATGCACTTCTTCTTCTTCTTTTAAATAATGGCTCGTGCGGTTTGCACATTTAGCCAGTGTTAAGTAAGAGATACATTAATATCATATAAATTATAGTAAATTAGAATGAGTGGTGATAAAGATGATAAATGGTAAATGAGATCCACTCCCCCTAAGCCCCTTGAGTCCTCAGTAAAGATGTGGGACTATACTGAGATCTCACATGGACATATTGAGAGAATTTGAAAAGTTATATTGCACTGTTTTATTTCATTTACCAACACTCATGTACGTTCACAAACACTTAACGGTTAATAATCCACCGTTATTAAACATTAATGTTAGAAATATCACAAATTATAGAAAATAAAACAAAACTGCAGACATGACGCTACACTTTCCCCACAATATCTACAATGCTAAGTTCATTTTAATTTTAAGTTTTTGCTTTCGCGGGCCAGCTGGAAGATATTTCTTTTGACGTGACAACGTCTTAAATTAGGTTGCGGCTGGGAGTCACTTATGAAAAAGTGTAACGCTCGGTAACGTTACGATGAGTCACCGAACGAGAGAGAGGCCCGGCGAATGCCTTGCGTCTCTCTCCCACTCAACTATGATCGGTCTGCCGCGCGCGCAGTTTTAGTAAACAAAATATATTTCTATAGTTAAAATTTGTGCAATTCTTATTTTCATTCAATTCCTTGTTCCTATTGTGCAATTTAATTATATTCATATCAATAAATATTCTACCGAGAAAAAGACGTTGTCACGTAAAATCTTCGCCCGTAAAAACGACTTTACAGGCAACCATTTTTTTTGGAATAAGCTATGCCCTGTACCCAATGTTTCTTAGTTTGTATATTTCTGTGTGTACTAAATAAATAAATACATAAATACATAAATAAATACTTTTAAATTGATTAGTTTATTAGTGATGGATACAACTAAGACCTTGGGAACACAAGACAACCTCACCTGCAAGTGGTTTACTTGCCGATTAACGGACGAGGCTCTGGCGAACATAACCGGTGCTCGGTAAGCGGCAATAGGCTCGCGACCTACTACGTAAAAAATATAATAAAATATAATTGTCGAAACGTGGACGAATAATATGCCCCTGGATACCCCTTCGGGGAAATAGGCGTGACTGTATTTATGTATGCATATATGTATGCATGTATGTGTGCATATATGTATGCATGTTTGTATATATACATGTATATATGCATGTATGTTGTTTGTATGCATGTATATATGCATGTATGTATGTATGTATGCATATATGTGTGCATATATGTATGCATGTTTGTATATATATATAAATAAATAAATAAATAAATAAATATTCTCTTACAATCACACCAATTCTTTAGTTCCAAGATAAGTATCACTAAGAACTTGTGTTATGGATACTAAAGAACGGATAAACATACTTAAATACTTTTTTTTTTTTGTAAATACATACTTAATATACATAGGAAAACACCCAGACCAGAACAAATATTCATGTTCATGCACACAAAGATTTGTCCTGTGTGGGAATCGAACCCACGACCTCTGGAGTGAAGTGCAGGTATACTGACCTCCACGCCAAATCGGTCATGTACATGAATATATATGTATATATGCATGTATGTTGTTTGTTTGCATGTATATATGCATGTATGTATGTATGTATGCATATATGTATGCATGTATGTGTGCATATATGTATGTATGTTTGTATATATGCATGTATATATGCATGTATGTATGCATGTATGTATGTATGCATGTATGTATGCATATATGTATGCATATATGTATGCATGTATATATGCATGTATGTATGCATGTATGTATGTACAACAAAAACGATGCTCAAAGATAATTAGTGTATCGAAGACTTTATTATACCAGTCTTATAAAGTACACTGCTGAAAATTACCCTCCCTAATGACTAATATAATAGGGATTTTAATCTACTGATTACATTCTATTGAGGGTATCTGTCCATAATCACGACGCTGGGCAGGTTGGTGATTGCAGTTACAGCCAGTACGCAGGATGACGCTGCTGCCCATCATCCGGTAACATTCCTCTTCGTCGACTCTTACGACTCCCCGTGAGATGAGAGGGGGTGGCACTACTCTAGGCCAATACCAGCTCTAGAGAAGCATCGTATCGGACATATTAAAGTCATACTATAACATAATCATATCAGCCATTTGAAGTCCACTGCTGAACATAGGCCTCCCTAATTGCTTTCCGCGTTTATCGATTCTTTGCCGCCTTGATCCACCGGCTCCCCGCCGCCCTAACCAGGTCATCGGTCCATCGCGTGGGGGGCCGCCCTCTACTACGCTTGCTGATTCGTGGTCGCCATTCAAGAACCTTAACGCCCCATCGGTCGTCGGTTCTTCGAGCTATGTGCCCCGCCCACTGCCACTTCAGCTTGCAAACGCGCTTCGCTATTTCGATCACTCTAGTTCTCCTACGAATTTCCTCATTTCTGATCACGTAGGGACACTCCGAGCATAGCTCTCTCCATTGCACGCTGAGCGACTTTAAGCTTCCTTATGAGGCCCATAGTCAGGCACCACGTCTCAGTCCCATACGCCATCGCTGGCAACACACACTGGTCGAAGACTTTCGTCTTGAGACACTGAGGTATTTTGGATTTTCTATAACATAATAACAGCTATCAATAAACAAATTGCCGTCTCCCCTAAAAAGTGCCAACCATCCCGGTCCTCTGCAGAACGCATCTATCTGCTACCAGCCACTTGTCTGAAGTCGTCGTTCCACCTTGCCGCAGCTCGACATTCGCTACTTTTATTTATTTAAACTTTATCGCATAAATTAAAATTAAAATGTACAAAAGGCAAACTTAATGCTGCAAGGCATTCTCTACAAGTTTAATTTGGGTTAGCAGAAAAGTATGAGGCAGTACGAATAAAAAAACAAATAAACTTACATAGAATTAAATATGTGTTATTAATAAACTACATATACACGAAATTAATAGTAATTATGATATGTAGACTTAAACAGATGATAACTTCTCAAGAAAGTATTTTTTAAGCAACCTTTTAAAAGTAGGCTTGCTTTCTGCCAACCTAATATTAATAGGGAGGGAGTTCCAAAGTTGAATGGCTTAGCGTTTTTACGTTTGCCCAAACGTGGCTTCCATTCCAACACTTGGTGGCTCCAACGTTCATCAGTTCATCTGGAGAAAGGACCGATAAATATAGCTTTAATATTCTAAAAACAATAACAGAAAACCCTCTAGCCTTTAATTTTCATTTGTTAAAATTAAAACAATGACAGCACTATCTGTAAGCCTTTTTTTTTATTTACTTCGGTATCAAAATGCACTTACGCACTGTCTCCCGGCCAAAGGGGGACCAAGAGAGGTGTGTGGGACTCACCACCGGCAGACTAAAAATCTTCCAAGTACGCCCGCCGCTTGTTGAGAAAAAGGCGGGGGGCCAGTAACTGGGTTGCAGCTCTGACACCCCGCCAACGTCCCCCGGACCAAAACCGGGAGGACCTCCTCAGAGAGACGCAGTGGACGCGCCCCTCCTACCTCCGCGTGCAACCATAGCGTGCGTGGCCGACTTCTCAGAGGGTCCATGGTTAGACAGCAAGGGCCCCCTGCCCCCACTGCCTAAGACCCTCCTGGCGCTGCTTGACGGGCCCTCCTGGCCCACCCGCTGCGCCCCCCGGTAGTCAATACTAAGGGCGCCCAGAGTTGCCAGTCTCTGGGTGTTACCTTTTCCCTAGCGCCTCCTGCGCCCTACCGGGAGCTACTCAGCCCCCCCACCATGACAAGGTGGAGACCAGTCGGGGGGGACTAGTTTTAAGCCTGGTTGAACTTAAGATCATGTTTTGTAATAAGCTCCATAAATTCTATTTATAACACCGATCGACTGAATACTATAGTAATGTTACCATCCTTAAATTGTAAGTAATTTGCTTTTATTATTACCCGTTATTCTCATAGCAGGCCCGGCGGATCAGTAACTTCTTGAAATAACCCTGGTTTATAGGACGATTTTTATACTAGTAAAATCAACCCATCCGCGGTAAACTGAATAGGATTCGAACCCACGACATTAGGAATAACCGGTCCACTACTCTAATCCGCTGAGCTAACAGGACGGCGAATGACTCGCTGAATTTCCTGTACTCTATGATTTGCGTTTCAAGCACGCGTCATTACGCGACTGAAGTTAAGATGGCCCTCAGCAAGAAAAACGCTTTTTTCAAGTAAGTAACAATCGATAAAGACGTATCTTTGTGTAATTGTTATACTTTGATTTAACACTGTTTTTTTAAAAGCAATTGCTTTAAATTATTCGCACATTCCTCTAATTGCTAGCCTTGGTTTTATGTGTGTAGAATCATTGTTTGTTGAGGTACACCCGTCATCATGAGGTTCACGCCCGTCTGGAGTTCAGATGGCAAACGGCAAAGTTGATAATAAATCTTACAATATCGGTCAGCTTATTTACAAAATAACAGTAAAACGCAAGCTGTCTTCAAAGGGATACTATTATATCAAAGACTATATAGCTGATAAAATGCTTGGGATTAAGCTGCCGTTTCATATAGGCTATTCTTATATGAATGACTTAAAACATGAATATTGTTAATGTTATATCATATTGCATTGTATAGCTTCACAGACAAATTAAGACTGTAACTAACCAATTGCTAATTTAAAAGAGGCTGTGAGTTTCTTGCTAGTTCTTCTTACAGAGCGGTGGCTCAGAACTGGCACTTAGATTCACTTACACTTAAATATTTTTTGTCTTTTTAATTGTTTAGTTGCAAGTGAATCTAAGCTTCGTGATTTCAGTATAATTATATTTTGATTGTTTTTTTTATATTTGTTATAAATTTTGACTTTTTCAAATACTATGTAAGTAATAGTTTATGATATAAAAAGTTTTTGAAGTTTTTAAACGATAGTTCCAAAATCCTCCTTGCTCTCGCCCAAAGACAACGACTAGATTGGATTATCTACTCTTGGCGGGAAAATGAAGTGTCATGTTTGCAGTTTTGTTTTATTTTTTATAATTTGTGATATTTCGATCATTAACGTTTGGTAAATGAAACAAAACAGTGCAAAATCACTTTTCATATTCTCTCAAGAAGTCCATGTAGGCCTAGGCCCCCTGCTAGGCTAATTCCACGTAAACGAAACTTCGTTATCCATCCCTTTCACTCGGTAATGATATACCTAGAGAGTGAAAGAGATAGGTATATCGCACACCTAGTTAAAGAGTCACGCAACTCGAAATAATTTGAAAATGACTTATTACCATTACGGGAATCTACGTTCAAAACTACATAATATTCAAAGACACCTGGATAAAATAAAAATAAAATTTTTACACAAGAAACTATAAGAATGTTTATAATATACTAAATATAAATGAAATAAAACGTTTTTTTCGATTCCTGAAAAAAGTGATATTTAGAGTTGAGCTAGTCTTTAACTAGGTGTGCGATATCGTTTCAGACATACCTATCTCTTTTCTTTTCGACAGTTTCGTTTTCGTTGAATTGAAGTAGGCCCTCAGATCTAAGTATAGTCCCCCATCTTTACTGAGGACTTAAGGGGTTTAGGGGAAATGTATCTTATCTACCTTTTATCATCTTTTACTTGACACTGGCTAAATGTGCTAAACGCACAAGGCAATTATTTAAAATTTAAAAAAAAATGCGCTGGATCTATTATGTCTAACAATGGTTTATATTTTATTTAATAATAAGTTACTTGTAATATATATAATAATATGTACTTGCTGTGCCCTTGCAGGGTCATGTTTGTTACCTTCTATCATTGTTAACACCTGTATATGTACAACATGAATGCAATAAATAACTTTGAACTTTGGTACTGAACGGGAGCCCTTTTTAAATATTTATTTTATTCAATTTGTTGTATAGCGGCAACGGAAACACATCATCTGAAAAAATATCAACTATCTGACTATAACGGTTCATGAGATACAGCCCGGTGACAGACGGACGGACAGCGGAGTCTTAGCAATAGGGTCCTGTTTTTACCCTTTAGGCAAAATGTAAAAACCTATGGAGCCCAAGCCAATCTCATCTGCAAGTGTTGCACCTGCCGATCATCTGACGAGGCTCTGGCGAACATAGTGCCCGGTAAGCGGCAATAGGCTCGCCACCTATTACGTGGGAGCAACTTTATAATGGCCGAAGTGTAGTGTGTGTGAATATAGTGAATATGCCTCTGCCTACCCCTTCGGGGAAACAGGCGTGAATGTATGTAGGTATGTATATCAAATTTAGACTGGAGATTTTTATCAGAACGGAACTCGTAGCGTGTATTATTCTTGAATTGTTAAATATGTTGCAGCGCTGTTTGTAGTACAAGACTTAAGTGCGATCGAGTGTAGAGTATTGTTCCCATCTTTGGGACGGTTCTGCTAAGTACCTCCTCGACGCACTTGACAGACTGCAACGGCGAGCGGTTCGCATTATAGGGGATGCTGAGGTAACAGCCTCACTCGAGGATCTACAGCTGCGTAGAGACATTGCATCTCTCAGTGTCTTTTACCGGAACTACTACGGCGAGTGTTCTGAGGAGCTTTTCGATCTCATCCCGCCCTCTCCTTTCCTCTTCCGAACAACACGTGCTGGTGTTCGAAACCATCCTCATATTGTGCAGAATATCAGCACTCGAACCAAGAAATTTGGGAGGTCGTTTCTGTGCAAGACCACTAAGCTCTGGAATTCGCTGCCGGCTCATGTGTTTCCTATTTCCTATGATCCCGGGTCTTTTAAGCGGGGCGTGAAACGGCATTTTAGCAGGCCGTCATGAGTGGATGCGCTTTATAGCGTGCTTATTTCACGTTATAAAGCGCTTTCATTTTCTTATTGGACTGCATCGACTGCTTATCATCAGGCAGGATGTGGTCATTATGACGTGTCACAATAAAAAAATTAAAAAAAAATATGTTCAAATTGTTAATAAATTGATAATTAATGTCATTTCTGTACTTATTTTTTTTTCTAAACAGAAATACCCAGCGGAAACGAATATGCCAAAATAACTAGAAGTCATCTTTAAAAACAGGAAAATATATTCTAAACACGTAGGCAGGTGTACGGATGATCGTCTGGTAACATACAAGCCTGTATACATATATATTTATATATAATAATGTAGAATGTAGTGTATATGTTGCGGGCAGGTTGTGAAATGCGGCGGTTTTCAAAACGACTAGGCACATTGTGATACAAAATCATTTTTATTTAAACAGCAAACAATGTGACTTATTTATAGATACATACATAAATTCACGCCTGTTTCCCGAAGGGGTAGACACGGGCATATTCTACGCCCACACTTCGCCAGTTATATAGTTGGCGAGCCTATTGCCGCTTACCGGGCACTGTTATGTTCGCCAGAGCCTCGTCCGTTGATCGGCAGGTGCACTACTTGCAGGTGAGGTTGGCTTGGGCTCCTTTGGTCTTGATAAGATCCCTATACATACATTAATACATTCATATTCATTAATGTGCATATCACATGTTTACAAAGATGGTTTTTTAAATAGGTAGTGAATAAGGGCGCCGCATAGATTTAGCCTGTCAATTTTAAAAATTATTTTTACATAAAAAATAGACACTTAACTAAAATAGATACAGGAAATGAGGGGTTAAGTATACCGAGGCTGACGTCAATACACTTTGACAATTTGCCTAGCCGTTTTTATAAAATAAGCACATTCTACATTCTTCTGTATACAAGTATTGTAGGCTTGATCGATACAGTCACGCTATTAATAAACAAACATACTTTTTAATAATTTATTGATTCAGGCGTTACTTTGCGGAAATCCATTGTAAGCAAGTGATGGATTAAAAAATATCTTTGTAACAATTCCCGCGCCACTATAATTTCCCAAAAAAAATCGAGAAACTATTCAACACGACACGTGTTTCGCCCTTACACAGGGCATCTTCAGGTAAGATAGGAGCCTCGGAACAACGATGTCTTTACGACCAACGCTGAAACAAAAGACAACTTTGACTCTCGTTTCAGCGTTGGTCGCGAAGACATCGTTGTTCTGAGGCTTGCATACTTTTAAATTTTTCGCATTTGGCTTATAAAACAGCGCATATCACAATCGGCGCTATATGCATTTAATATACAGTATTTTCGGGCATGAGAGTCCTGAGGCTGCTATTATAACATTTTGACAATTTGTCCAGTCGTTTCATAAAACAGCGCGCTGTACACATGAGTTGTTAGCTTGATCGTTACAACTCAATAAAGTCTCGAAATCAATCAACAATTATCTTTGACAATTAACATGCATACACAGTGAGTGCGGCTATACCCCAGTGGCGAGAGCCGTAGCGTTTAAATTCAGAGGGTCTCGGGTTCAAACCTTGGTGGCTTTGACTTTTCGCTTAATGTTTGCTTGCTCCGTGCACTGAAAAGCAAGTTAAATTATTGGTCCCGGCTGTCACGAACATCTCTGGCAGTCGTTATTAGGAAGTCAGTGCCTTCTAGCATCCTGACTGCTGGTTTAATCATAGAATGATGTTTCCCTCTGGGTTGCGGAGGTCAGACGGCAATCGCTCTATGTAATAACTGAAATTCAGTCAAATCTGGTTAAACCCGTGAACAGACCCTGGGTCCTAAGCTTAAGTCTAGGGCAACCGGGATAATGCTAGGATATGATGATGAAGCACTACCCGAAGGGACAGACAAAGGCATATAATACGCCCATGTTTCACCAACTCTATTGTAGGTATCACGAGCCTCTCGCCGCTTTGTCAATTTTCCTCTCCTAGCCGTTATGTAAAACGGCGCATTCCATAGTCTGCCTGCGACATTTACATTCTGTATACAGGAACGCTGGTGGACTGGTATCAATTTAAATATACATCTCGGTTGTACGTGCTTTCTCATTACGGCTTATACAGAGTGTTGTATATTTAAATGGGGGAAAATATTATAAATAAATCAATTACAGTTATGTATAGATTATAGTTTAGTTTAGTATATTTAGTATATTTAGTTATGTATAGGTTATGTATTGATTGGTTCAGGCGTTTTTTTTACGGAAACACATTGTACGCAGCTGATGGCTTTTAAATAACTTTGTAAATAAATTCATAAGCATTTGTAGTTTTCCAAAAAGTCGAGAAACAATTGAAAGACACGTGTTTCGCCTTTACACAGACCATATCAGACAGCCTCAGACAGAATGTAACACTACTGTATCTTGACATTCTTATTTTAAAAAATCACAGGGCATAAGTCAAGAGTGAACTCTCGTTTCAGCGTTGGCCGTGAAGACATCGTTGTTCTGAGGCTCCTATCTTACCTGAAGATGCCCTGTGTAAGGGCGAAACACGTGTCGCGTTAAACGATTTTCCGGGAAATTATAGTTGAGCGGGAATTGTTACAATAATATTTTTAATCCAGTTTTCCTGACAATATTAATCAAAAATATTAATTTTTTTAAAGTTATGCACGTCGTACATACATTTTGGCAATACATCACGTGGGACTAACTAAAAAATTAGCGAAATGTGGGCGTATAATTTGCCTCTGCCTACCCCTTCGAAAAAAACTGGCGTGAAAATGGGATAAATGGAATTAATTATTATTAGGTTATTCCGACAGTTGTGTGACAGTAAATAAGGGTTAAGGTATTTAAAAAATGCCTATATAGCCGGCCTTGTATCTAAAATCTGACAGAACCTTCCAGACAATCCGACTGGGTGGAGAAAACAGGAAACAATATGAAAATAGAACATTGTCATTATTTATTTTTATTTAATCATCAGTATTGAATTTTAACTGTAACAAATTTAATGGTACTAAATATCTTTATTTGCTTTACATAACAGGAGCATATCATACTCATTATATAAGCGAGGATTTGTAATTGGCTTAAGATGCACTTGCACTGTATTAAGAATAGTTGTATTGCTGTAAATCTTCCTTAATTTAAAATAAAAAAATATCCATATTTAAAAGCACACAAACATTAAGTTAAATAAATACATTAGCACTATGTAATACACAATGTATTACTGTTTTTAGCAAAATAAAGTAAAAATAAATAAAAACTTCTTTAGTAATACAAACGTCACTCAAGTCGGTTAAGAAGTATCTAAACATCCTGTAGCTGTGTTTGCGAGTGAGTATCGAAAGTATCCGGCGAGGTAAGTGCTGTATTTTGTACGAAAATTATTGCATTGCTACGGAATAGTGATGTGACTTTGCGTTTTGGTGTTTTGTCGATAAAATTGGGGTGTAATTTTTTAAAATGTTTTGTTAATAAAATCGTAACAGTGATCTTTTCACTTCTAAATTACCAATACTGATAAATTGATGGAAATATTTTTTCAATATCTGATTTGCACTCCTGACTGCAAACACAACTTTTGGCACATAATAAATTCTTATTTAATATTTTATATATAATTTATTATGTTGTAATTTTTTAAACTGACTAGGATTAAACTTTACTTGATATGACTAGACGACTGCTGTGATTAGATGCAGAAATTTTTGTACAATGGCTTATATTGAGCCAAAAAGAAATAAATATTTTTTACTTTACCACTGTTAACTCAAAATAGGTAAGTAATTGTGCAATAGTTTTTAATTCAATTTGCTGCGATTAATATTTTTGATAAAAGACAGTGTTCAATATTTTTTTGGCCCTAACCAGTTAAAGATAAAATCTTAAGGCACTCGTTATTTGATAGTAAGTACGCTATATTAATAGTAACAATTTACTCGCACGATTTGTTAATAGTTTTATCGACAACAATATTTTTTATTATTCCCCGACACAACACTGGCCTAATCGCCGCTGCAAAGTGCAGTCTCGCCGGAATAATGTCGATAAAGGACTGCACTAATTATCGCCGACGATCTGTTTATCGATACTACGCGTAATGCAGAACGTCACTATCGTTTGTTGTGAGCTTAAGTTATTATTTCAGGGGAAAACCTAGATTATTATTGTTATGACATGTCTTATGAATTATTTATTGATTCCTTTGCCTCTATATTTCTTAGGAATTATTAAATGTATCATCATATCAGTCTTATAAAGTCCACTGCTGAACATTAGCCTCCCCAATAGATTACATTGCTTTATATTTTGTTCCACTTTTTTTTTTTATTAGTAACACTTTTCTTGGACAACATTTATCCCGTACAACTATTTAGTTTACAACTGCTAGGGTTGGCTGGTAGAGATCTCTTCTTCAGATAAGTCCACCTTTGTACATGTTATTTTATATACCTCATGTAATATTTAAAATTATTTTTGTGCAATAAAGGATTATTATTATTATTCTTTTGGTGGTATTTGCTCATAATCACCACGCTGGGCAGGCGGGAGGGTGGTCGCGGTTCCAGCCAGTACGCAGGATGACGCTGCTGCCCATCATCCGGTAACATTTCTCTTCGTCGACTCTTACGACTCCCCGTGAGATGAGAGGGGGTGGCACTATTCTGGGCATATTTTCAAGTGCTTCACTAATATTACAACCAATGTTCGTCTAAAAGTCTGAAAACATGTCAGATACGAATAGCACTACACCACAACTAATAAAAGCCGTTTGCAGGACCTAATAAAATATTAACACATGTTGGTCACCCCTGTCACCTTGCGAGATCGAGAATATGTCTTACAGAGACGTTACAACGAGGAAAAATATTATGTCTCTCTCTCTCCATAGTGGGTCCCTCATGTCTGAGGATCGTGGTTAGCATTGGAGTAACATCTGGAGCGGATGATCTGCTTCCACCGGTTCCGATCCAGCACGTCTTTCACGACCGCGTAGAATTTGGAGGACAATGAGTCTTTCACTTGATCGTTCCATCTGGTTGGTGCACGACCACGCGATCGTTTGCGCTCTGTGTTTCCAACGACAATCAGTTTTTCCAGGCTTTCATCGCCTATAAATATGATGTAACAACTTTATAATAATATAACTTTCTAACAACATATACATACATAAAACCAAGCAGAGGCTTATCCCACACTTCGGAAGGCAGTGCGTAAATGCATTTTGTTACCGACGTAAAATTGAAAAGAAAGGGCTCCTAAGGTCTTGGTAGGATCTCTATGCACACAGATCCCTGATCCTTAATATACGCGAAGGTGACACGACCATTGATTGGGCTTGTGCAGTTAGTTAAAGATATTGGAATGAAAAATGTTGGGATGTAAAAGATGACTGAAATTGTATTATTTTTGCATAATATACGCATATTATTTATGCATAATATATGTAGAAAATATTTACAGCATTACAGCTCCTCAAATGTGCAATGAAAATATCGTTAAGCCAATTAAAATCCTGTTTTCGTTTTACGTCGGTTACAAAATGCATTTATGCTCTGCCTTCCAGTCAAAGGGAGACCGGAAGGAGGTGTGGGGCTCACCAGCGGCAGACGCGACTGCCAGCAGTAATACCCACTAAAAATATTCCGACGACTGCCCGCCGCTTCTTGAGTAAAAGGCGGAGGCCAGTACCTGGGTTGCAGCGCCTGACACCCCGCCTGCGACCAACGTCCCCCGGACCAAAACCGGGAGGTCCTCCTCAGAGAGACGCAGTGGACGCGCCCCTCCTACCTCCTTGTGCGGCCATAGCATGTGTGGCCGACTTCTCGGAGGGTCCATGGTTAGACAGCTGGGGCTCCTTGCCCCCACTGCCTAAGACCCTCCTGGCGCTGCTGGACGGGCCCTCCTGGTCCGCCCGCTACGCCCTCCATAGGTCCCTTTCAATTTCCCCCCCGGTAGTCAGTACTAAGGGTACCCAGAGTCGCAATAGAATTTAAATTGCAATAGAATTTAAATAAGACAGGACAGCGCTCTGTCAGATCAGCGATTTTTAAGTAAAATGTTATTCATTGCATCTCCATGTGGTATATTCTCGAAGCCTTGCCATAAACATAGCATGTAATGTCCCGGGGTCGAGGTATGGACAACCTGGACCGACGCAATCGTTTTGGGGACGTCTCTGTGTTGTCTATTTACTTATTCACTAGGCTCTGTCCGCGTATTCGTCTGTGTATTGGACCTGCATTTTTGACGTGAAGTCCTCATGCATCTGGGCTGAATCCTTTCAAATTTATCATCAAAACCAATATGTAAATTTACTCAAAAATTGTTGCTGGTTTACCCATAGAATGATGTTTCCCTCTGGGTTGCGGAGGTCAGACGGATTTGGCTCCATGTGATGACTAAAATTCAGCCAAATCTATTGAAACCAGTAAGCAGACCCTGGGCCTTAAGCTATTGTCTACGGCAACCAGTATAATGCTAGGCTATGATAATATGAGTCAAAATATTGTCCAGTCTCTTAACCGAAACCAGAAAAAAATATTGGTTGCCTGTAAAGTCGGTATACGGGCGAAAGTTTTACGTGACAACGACTTTCAGTGGTAAAATAATTTTAATGTGAATATTCATTCGTATAGTAGGAAGAAGGATGAAATAATAGTAACAATTTAAAACATTTATTTATACAAAGAATTATATTTAAAACATTAATTTATACAAAGAATCTCTCGCTCTTAGGCGGGCTAACTGTGCTCGAGTGAAAGGGACGCGTGCCTTTCACTTTTTATGTCTGTCTCTCTCGCTCTTAGGCGGGCTAACCATGCCCGAGTGGAAGGGACGCGTGCCTCTCACTCGCTCTCATTGTGATCGCATAACGTGAGCGGAGCGTAACGCAGTTTCTTGAAGTGTCACCCGGCAAACCAATTTATAAGACGTTGTCACGTCAAAATATCTTGCAAAAGAATTAAAGATATTGCCTAACATGTGATCCCCAAAAGACTTCTCACCTTGTCTTATGAGAAGGGTCTAAGTCCAATTGTGCTTTAATAGGCTTCTAGAATATCCTGAAATGGAGACCCTTGGATTTACAAAAGACCATCGGATGGCCGCAGAAAACATGGAAAAGCGATATCTCTAAGACTGCTGGCAACTATTGGATCAGAACAGCCGAAAATAGAGCAGAATGAAGAGAATTAAAGGAGGCTTACACCTACTCGGTGAAAAGTGGCTTAAGGTGATGAGATGGTGATGAAATAAACAATAATTTGACTATAGAAACTGTAAATGTGACTGTGATTAAGTATATTTAAAATGAAAAAAATAAAATAAACTTTTATTTCATAAACTATTACATAGTACTTGAAAACGTCGAAATATTGAAAAATTTAAAAAACTAATTAAAATATAATTATACTAAAATCACGAAGCTTAGATTTACTTGCAACCAAACAATTAAAAAAACAAAAAATATTTAAGTGTAAGTGAATCTAAGTGCCAGTTCCGAGCCACCGCTCTGTAAGAAGAACTGGCAAGAAACTTACATACTACTACTTCTTTTAAATTATCGATTGGTTAATTACAATCTTCATTTGTCTGTGACGCTATACAATGCAATATAATATAACATTAACAATATTCATGTTTTAAGTCATTCATATTAGAATAGCTTGTATGAAACGGCAGTTTATTCCCAAGCATTTTTATCAGCCATATAGTCTTTGATAGAATAGTATCCCTTTAAAGACAGCTTGCGTTTTATTGTTAATTTAAAATTTAGGCTTGATTTCTGTATATAGGATATAATCATAGCCAAGGACGTTTTATTGGAGTCACCGACTGTCTTACTAACTGAATGACGGACAACCCTATTCCCGTTAGTCAACATGTCAATAATTAAAAAGACTTCTTGGCGGGAAAGTGAAGCGTCATGCCGGTAGTTTTATTTTATTTTCTGAAATTTGTGATATTTCTAACATTAATGTGTAATAACAGTGGATTATTAACCGTTACGTGTTCGTAAACGTATATGACTGTTGGTAAAAGAAACAAAATAGTGCAACATCACTTTTCAAAATCTCTCCAGAAGTCCATGTGAGATCTCAGTATAGTCCTACATCTTTACTAAGGGCTCAAGGGGTTTAGGGGGAGGGCTTGTTATTTACCATTTATCATCTTTATCACCACTCATTCTCATAAACTTAAGAAAAAAAATGGATGACATAGGGGGAAATTTCATTGATGATCATTCTTTCAAAAAGTAATTGAAAGTTTTTTTGTTTTAAATAATATCTTCGTGCGTTTAGCACATTTAGCCTCATCTCATTTACTATAATTTATATGTTATTAATATATTATCTCTTATTTAACACTGACTAAACATGCACAAAAGCCATTATTTAAAAAAAATTAAATAACTTGATTAGTGAAATACTTTTTATAAATTGACCAGGATTTCAGACTCCACTTAGAGTAACGAACAATAGACCTAAACTTTTTGCATTCTTTTTCTAGGTCCTAAACTACCCCCCTTACTATTTCATTCTCCCCTTCCTTCAGAACTCTTCGTTGCCCCATACTGGTAGACCTCAAATTCAAATAAATAGTAATATAGTGATCGAAGCCGCCTAGCAAACAATGCCTGTGACAAGACAAGCGACTCTTCCATAGCATAGCATAGTTTAGACCACAGAACAGAAAAAACTAGTGGAAATGGTAAGTGACAAAATTAGTATGAAGACCGTTGTCGCCAAACTCACACAAATAAACCATTGACCGTATATTACACTACAGATAAACAATGAGCGTAATTGGTCATTTTTATTTTAGTCAAAATTAGCTTAAGTCAATTGTTCTACACCGGAAAATATACATTCATCCACTATAATAAGATTTAATTTGCCACGTTGGACGCCACGCGGCTCACCGGTGGGCCGCGTTAGATATAGTATATTTTAACGTGGCGTGCAACGTGTTAAAAGAAAAATACTTAAAACATTTTTTAAACTAAATTCAAACTACCTATGATTGTTGAGAAAGTATCGCTAGATGGTGTTGTTGTTTGTTGAAGCAATTATAACCCTTATTAAAATCGCAATAAGGTTGTCATTACCGCCACAGACGTAGATTCTACGGCTAGTCTGCCAGTGCAGGGTGTCGCTTTGATTGTTGCAGTAGAAAGCGATATCGATAGATACGTTCGATAAAAACATGAAGTTTTTGAGAAATTTGTAATAACTTTTATTATACCTACATCGAAAATAGAATAGAATGAAAAACACGTATATTTAAAATTTATTTTATTGTCCTTGAAATAAAACATATTTATTTAAAAACTGACGTTTTGAAAGTTTTATTTTTAATTTTAATAAATGATGTATGCGAACATTTATATATTTTTCGACAAATGCTTTCATCAAATCAGTGACATGATTGGACGCAGGAAATATATATATATATATATATATATATATATATTATATATATATTATATATATATATATATAATAGGTTGGGGAAAAAGTCTTTTCGTATTTTTGTATGAAAAGTCAAGACATTTTTTTCAAAGTTTATTTACATTTATTTACAATATATATGTACCGTTTTGTTAAATAACTTTCTGCCATTTTGTGGGCAGAGACATTATCCCGTTACTGTAAAAACTTTGGGACTTCTGATCAAAAAAACGGGACAAATAGTTTTGGCAGTCCTCTCTTGAGGTCAACCTTACAGAACCTAAAGAATTCTGCAGAGACCGAAACAGGTGAAAATCTGAAGGCGCAAGGTCAGGGCTATATGGTGGATGCACTAGGACCTCCCAGTCGAACTCTCTTAATTTTTGCTGAGTGGCTAAAGATGTGTGTGGTCTAGCGTTATCGTGATGAAAGACCACACCCTTCCTGTTGATCAATTCCGGCCGTTTTCTCTCGACTGCTTCCTTTAATCTCATCAGTTGCTGGCAGTAAAGATCAGAATCGATGGTTTTGCCGGGCGGTTAAAGCTCATAATAAACAATGCCCTTCCAATCCCACCATACACACAGCATCACCTTATTTCGTGTTAGGCCAGGTTTGGCCACAGTCTGTGAAGCCTGGCCAACTTTCGACCACGACCTTTTTCGCACGTTCTTGTCGTACAAAAGTCAAAAGTCAAAAGTCAAAAGTCAAAAGTCAAAAGTCAAAAGTCAAGTCAAAAGTCAAAAGTCAAAAATACTTTATTTCATAAACTATTACATAGTACTTGAAAACGTCAAAATTATAAAAAAATAACAAAAACAAATAAAATATAACTATACTAAAATCACGAAGCTTAGATTCACTTGCAACCAAATAATTTAAAAAAACAAAAAACATTTAAGTGCAAGCGAATCTAAGTGCCAGTTCCGAGCCACCGCTCTGTAAGAAGAACTGGCAAGAAACTCACAGGCTATGCTCTTTTAAATTATCGATTGGTTAGTAACAATCTTCATTTGTCTGTGACGCTATACAATGCAACATAATATAACAATATTCATGCTTTAAGTCATTCATATTAGAATAGCCTGTATGAAACGGCGGTTTAATCCCAAGCATTTTTATCAGCCATATAGTCTTTAATAGAATAATATCCCTTTGAAGACAGCTTGCGTTTTATTGTTAATTTAAATTTATTTAGGCTTAATTGCTGTATATTGCTTGGGATTTTATTATAGAATCGCACACATTGACCTTTAAAAGATTTGTTAATTTTTTGGAGCCTAGTGGCAGGTACAACTAGTTTATGCTTATTTCTTGTGTTTAGGTTATGTATATCACTTTTCTTACTCAATTTATCAAAATTTTTGTGTACATATACTAGGTTTTCATAAACAAACTGACCCGCCACTGTCAAAATACCAATTTCTTTAAATTTATCCCTTAGTGAATGTCTACATGGTAGATTATAAATTGCTCGTATGGCCCTCTTCTGCAGTACAAAAATATTTTGAATATCTGCGGCACAACCCCACAGAAGAATACCATACGACATAACACTATGAAAATAGCAATGATAAACAAGCCTAGCTGTTTCAACGTCTGTTAATTGGCGAATTTTCTTTACCGCGTATGCAGCAGAGCTGAGTCTATTCGACAATTCACCAATATGTGGGCCCCACTGTAACTTAGAATCTAATATAACACCCAAAAATTTGGTGGTATCCACAAGGGTCAACTCATCTTCCTTTATTTTAATAGTGGTGTTTACTTGTCTGACGTTAGGCGTCACGAATTTAATGCATTTCGTTTTAGCCCCATTTAATAATAAATTGTTAACGTCAAACCAGTGCACCACCTTTGAGATCGCATTGTTTACATCGTCTGGGTTCTGATATCGCTTTATTTTAAATAATAATGATGTATCATCAGCAAACAATACTATCTCGTGATTTTCCTTTACCAAATGTGGCAAATCATTAATATAAATTAAAAACAAAAACGGGCCGAGAATCGAGCCCTGCGGTACCCCCATTTTTACTACAGAACCCTGAGATCGCTTTCCATTAACTTCAACCCTTTGAATCCTATTACTTAAGTAAGAAGTAAGAAGATCCAATGCGGAGCCTCTTATTCCATAATAATCTAATTTTTTTATCAATGCTTCATGAGGAACACAATCAAAAGCTTTGGACAGATCGCAAAAAATACCTAAAGCGTCCAAAGAATCTTCCCAAGCATCAAAAATATGTTTCAAAAGCTCAACACCTGCATCGGTTGTGGAGCGACCCTTAGTGAATCCAAATTGTTTTGAATGCATTAAGCCATTTTTATTAAAAAATCTTAACATTTGGTTGTAAATAAGTTTTTCAAAAATTTTACTAAAAGTAGGCAGCACTGAAATAGGTCTAAAATTAGTTGGGTCTGCTGTACTGCCCGATTTAAATAGTGGAATGATTTTACTATTTTTCATTAAATCTGGAAACGTGCCGCAATCTATACATTTATTAAATATTATAGCTAAACTGTGCGCCACCGAAACAATGATAGGCTTGGTAACTACGATGGAATTGCCCCAGAGGTCTGCAGTCTTTTTAACATTAAGAGTATTAAATGTCTTAATTATATCTATGGGTGTTACATGATTAAACATAAACTCTTCTGTACAAATGTTTACATTATCTCTTAAAATAGCCTCCGCTAAAGTAGGCGAGGAATTTAAAGTTTTTGTAGTAGACACTGGAATATTAGTAAAGAAGTCTTCAAAAGCATTGGCAATATCTAAGTCAGATGTAAGCGTCTTGCTATCAATGTTGAGTTTAAACTTATTATTATAATTCTTATTTCTTCCCGTTTCACTATTAATAATATTCCATGTCATTTTAATCTTATCATCACTATTTTTAATTTTATAGCTCAAATAACAAGACTTTGCCGTATGACATGCTTTTCTAAATATTTTAGAATATTTCCTTACATAATTATGAAATTGTTCACTATTGTTAACATTTCTTTCGTCATACAGTTCATACAGTCTCTTTCTACTTTTATGTAGCCCAGGAGTAGCCCATTCACTAAAGGCAGCATTATCATTTACCTTAATCGTTTTGGGAGTAAATGTTGATTGAAAACTACTACAAAAGTCGCTAAAAAACATATTATATAAAATATTAGGGTCATTGCTTTTATCTACCATGGGTAAACTAAATGATAATAATTTATTGTTAAACCTCTCAAAACGATTATTGGTTTTTGGTATAAATGTTATTGTTCTTTTAGCCACAGTTTTATTTCTACAAAGCAAAGATATTTGTTGACCACAATGATCTGAATCTAATTGATTAATAATTTTTTTACTGTCATCACTCAGTATAATATCTGTAAATATGTTATCCAAGCAAGTGGCAGTACGTGATCCACTTTTCATCGCCAGTTATCAATCTCTTCAAAAACGGCTCGGTTTCATTACGTCTCAATAATGAATCGCAAATGAGTACACGGTTCATTAAGTTTCTTTGAGTGAGCTCGTGTGGCACCCAAATATCGAGCTTTTTTGTATAACCAGCTTTCTTCAAATGGGTCAAAACTGTTTTGTGGTCAATTCCCAGTTCTTCAGCTACATCGTAACTACTAATATGCCGATCTTGCTCCACTCTTTCAAAAATGGCGTCCATTTTATTCGTAACAGGGCGACCAGAGCGAGGTGCATCTTTAACATCAAAATTTCCGGACTGAAAACGTTTGAACCAAATTTGTGCTACTCTTACTGACACTGCATCAGGTCCATAAACATCACAAATTTTTTTCACTGCTTGAGTTGCATTTTTGCCTTTTTTATAATAAAATTTTAAAATGTATCGAATTTCTTCATTAGATTCACTCATTTTTACGGAGAGAAAAACAAATGAAAAATAGCGGGAAACAACTTCTTTTTATTTTTTTTTTTCTTTATAATGGAACCTTTTTAATGTTACCAAAACCAGCCAGACACAAATAGTACAGTCAAAAAAATTTTATAATAAGTTTATACCTACGTTATGCGAAAAGACTTTTTCCCCGACCTAATATATCGATATATCGTAATACATTATTTTCATTTATCGATAATATCAGTATTTCACCTGACTACATCATTAACTATGTAGCGAAGAACATTCGACATGGACTTGCCTAATACAGTTAAGCCAAAATGGACTTTATTTAAATACATTAAGGTTTATTTTAGCTAGTCGTTCAATTAAATAACATGTAAACTGAAATTACATAATTTTCTTAGAATACAATTAAAATATTACTTACCGATGGTACGAAACACCTCCATTTATAAGATTTTTTCTCATAAGATTTTTGCACCATAAAATGGAACAATACGGCATATTTTTTAAAATCAAGGGAACGCAACGACTACCAACTCGACGTGATGTCAGAACACAACTGCGGCTTGACTCAATGAAGTAAGCGTAACAGCGCCTACTTGTGACACGCGCGATACGCCTACTTAGCACTTCCACTAGTTTTTTCTGTTCCGTGGTTTAGACACATAAAATATAATGGTTTTCAATGTAAATTGAATAGAATTTTACAGCAGGTTATAAAAATATGTTTTATAAACATTAATTCTGCATACAAGTATGTGATATTTAAAGTAAAAGGAAAACAATGTTGGATGCGTGTGATTGTGTGTGTGTCTGTATGTTTGAATGTGTGTGTGTAATTGTGTTAATATGTGTTTGTATCTATCTATCTACCACAGCATTGTTGACCTGGACATCAGCCACAATTTGTATTGAAAATACTACATCAAAAGTGCTATTTTAATAGCATCCCGTAACATTAAAATATGAACAAGGAATCGAAACTCATTATAGCGTAACTTTGTCGCTGGACTTCTTGGCGGGAAAGTGAAGAGTCATGTCTGCAGTTTTCTTTTATTGTCTAAAATTTGTGATATTTCTAACATTAATGCGTAATAACGGTGGATTATTAACTGTTAAGTGTTTGTGAACATACATGAGTGTTGGTAAATCAAACAAAACAGTGCAACATCACTTTTCAAATTTTCTCTCAAGGAGTCCATGTGAGATCTCAGTATAATAATAATAATAATAATAATAATAATAAGCCCCCTAAAACCCAACCATACGTCCGAGTCGAACATCTGACACACGTGGGGGGCGGACACACGAAAAGTTTTACTGACGTGGCTAACGTGGCAATGGTAACCCATTTAACATGGAGACGAGAAGTAAAAGTAAACGCATAGGACCGCTTCCCGGGGGTGATCGCCGGGGCACACCTGGAGCTGACGCTGGGTGTTACAGCATGCGAACCGTCAGCGGTGAGGAGTTGAGCAGGCGGGCTCCCACCACACAAGATACTACAGCCGACATCATACATATACAAACAGTCAATAGTCCAATTTCAGAACCATTTAGTCCCAGTACAGTTTCTTATACACCCTCCATTCCTTCATCACCGTCTAGTACTAACACCAATTCACCCATACCAATTTTGGATGTTGCGCGGGAGGTAAACACCTTTCTACCCGCGTCCACCAAAGATGGAAAACCTAGAGTACGTATGAGCTGGAGCGATGATGTAAACAAATTTATAATACGTACCTACTATCACATCACGAAGTTAGAAACAGACATGACAATATACCGTAAGCGATTACATGAACTTTTTATTCAACAATACCCTAGCATTAAAGTAACTGAACAGAGAATTTCAGATCAAAGAAGAGCAATAGTTAGAAATAAGCTATTATCCTTAGAAGTAATTGATCAAATAAAAGAAGAAGTAAGATTTCAACTACACGAAGACTTAAATAGCCAGTCAGACATTATAGTAGTTCCGGCAATAAACACCCAAAGCACATATAGTCGTCAAAGTCAAAGAGTAAACTCAAACACACAACCACTTTCACAAATAACTCCAATATCACATACATCCACACAAACTGAGACAATGACGTTATCACTTGAAAACGATATAGAAACCCCTGTGGCACACAGAAACCCAACAACACAATTAGATTTGCAAGAAATACAAGATAAGTTCCTAACAGCGCTAGCACAATACTCAGGCATGGACCCAAAATGTAGACCAAAATTACCAAAATTAAATTATAGCCCCAAACTTTTTCAGCTCATTCATTTGTTTAATCAAAATATACTGCACCAGTTTATAACTCATGAAACACAACTAGGAGACATACACACACTTGTTTATTGTACAGCATTGATAATATCTGAAGAACTTAATTGCAAAATTAGAGATGGCCCGACCCGAAAAAGAGTAGAAGATAAGAAACCACCGTGGCAACAGAGGCTTGAAAAAGATATAGAAAAATTAAGAGCAGATTGTGGTAGACTCACCCAATATATAAATAATAATAGATCACACAAAGTAGTAAAGCGAGTAGAAACAATTTTTAAGAATATGACTGTTCATACCAGGCACGAAAATAACAATAAAAAACCCGAAGAATTCCTAGATACTTTGAAACAAAAACTAATTTTAAAAGCTCATAGACTTAAACGATATAAAAAAGCTCAACAACGACGATATGATAATATTACATTCGCTACAAATGAAAAACTATTCTATAGAAATCTTCAAAAACCGACACAAGCTGACATTACTGACGATAATATAACCTTTCCTACAGCACAAGAGCTCGAAACATTTTGGGCAGGATTATGGGAGGAACAAGTAGAACATAACAATAGTGCCAAGTGGATATCTTCAGAAAAATCTAAGTGGGCCGCCATAGAAGAAATGAATTTCACCGAAGTCAGCGAATCTGATATTACAATCATAACTGCTAAACTACATAATTGGAAATCACCTGGTATCGACAAAATCTACAATTTTTGGCTTAAAAAATTAATATCACTACACAAACCCATAGCAAAAAGTTTCACAGAAATTATTTTAGGACAACAGACAATTCCTGAATTTTTAGCTACAGGTGTAACCTACATGCTCCCAAAATCAAAATACTCACCCCAACCTTCACAGTATAGACCTATCACATGCCTTCCAACAATTTACAAAATATTAACCTCTGTGATTGCTTCAAAAATCAGCAAACATATCGAACTGCACAATATAATAGCTGAAGAACAAAAGGGATGCAGGCGAGGCCACATGGGGTGCAAAGAACAGTTAATTATAGACTCTGCTATTCATAAACATGCAACCACAAAGAATAGAAATTTACATTGTACATTTATCGATTACCAAAAAGCTTTTGATAGTGTTCCCCATTCTTGGTTGGTACAAGCTCTGCAAATATATAAAATAAATCCAAAAATTATAGATTTTCTAAAATGTATTATGACCCAATGGAAAACTACTTTAATCCTAAACACCCCTCAAGACTCAATTAAAACCCGCCAAATATATATTAAAAAAGGTATTTATCAAGGAGATTCGTTGAGCCCTTTGTGGTTTTGCCTCGCTCTGAATCCACTGTCACAATTGCTTCATAGTTGCCGGGCTGGTTATTGTCTCAACCTACCTTCAGAAAAAATTATAATATCTCATCTTATCTATATGGACGACATCAAATTATACGCTAAATCTGAAAAAGAAATGAAAGTTTTAATAGAAACTACCACTAACTTCAGTAAAGACATAAATATGAAATTCGGTTTTGATAAATGTAAGACAGTTCATATTATAAGAGGCAAGATACAGCCCGGCGATTATGCCGTCAATAATACTAATACAATAGCCGCAATGGAAGCAACAGATTTATATAAATATTTAGGGTACGAGCAACTTAAAGGTATCAATCACACAGTCACCAAAGCAAAACTAACAACGGAATATAAAACAAGAATAAATACAATTTGCAAATCTCAGCTCTCTGGTAAAAACCTAATCAAAGCATTAAATACCTACGCAATCCCAGTTTTAACTTATTCATTCGGGGTAATCAAATGGTCGAAAACAGACACAGAGCAGATAGAACGTATCACACGCACCACACTCACGAAACATAATAAATTACACCCAAAATCTGCGATTGAAAGATTAACTATCAAAAGACAGGACGGAGGACGAGGACTGATAGACATATATCGTCTCTGGGAAAAACAAATTGTAAAGCTAAAAGCATTCTTTCACACAAAATCGAATACTAGTAACATACATAAGGCAATAGTTTTAAATGATATAAATTACACTCCTCTTAACCTACACGAAAATTTACAAGATCCTATAAGCGTAGATTCACAGAAGCAAAAAGTTGATAACTGGAAAAAGAAAACCCTACACGGTAGACATCCTTACGACTTAGAGCAACCGCATATCGACGCAATAGCATCAAATAAATGGCTCAAAATAGGTAGTTTGTTTCCAGAGACAGAAGGCTTTATAATAGCTATTCAAGACCAAATAATTAATACCAAAAACTATAGGAAGTTTATACTAAAAGACCCCACCATAACAAACGATAAATGCCGTAAATGCCATAGCCAACCGGAAACTATTCAACACATAACTGGAGCATGCACTACTCTTACACAAACAGATTACACTCACAGACACAACCAAATAGCTAACATCATTCACCAAAAACTAGCATACAAATATAAACTAATCCCATACGCAAATACTCCTTATTATAAATATACACCACAAATAATATTAGAAGATTCCTGCTATAAGATGTATTATGACCGAGCCATCCTAACAGACCGAACCATTCATTACAATAGGCCAGATATAACCCTTCAGGACAAACGTAATAAAATCACCTATTTAATAGATATTGCAGTGCCGAATACGCACAACCTACAAAAGACTATTACTGAAAAAATTCACAAATATGCCGAACTATCAGAAGAAGTCAAAAGAATATGGCATCAAGAAAAAGTATACACAGTGCCCATAGTCCTATCAACCACTGGTGTAATACCTAACCACCTCCACAAAAGTTTTAAGTTACTGGACCTCAAAGACACTTTATACATTTCTCTGCAGAAAGCTGCCATTTTAAATACCTGCAGAATTGTCCGTAAGTTCCTTCAAATAGACGAAAATTATTTCACAGGAAACACCACCGCACACCCAACATCTTCGTAAAACATAAACACAACACACTATATTTACTTGGCAGCCGCCCGTAAATATAGTTCGACCAGCTTAGGCTGAGATTTTTCCAAAGAGTACTCCAAAATAATAATAATATAAGGTATTTATCAAGGAGATTCGTTGAAAAGCTGCCATTTTAAATACCTGCAGAATTGTCCGTAAGTTCCTTCAAATAGACGAAAATTATTTCACAGGAAACACCACCGCACACTCAACATCTTCGTAAAACATAAACACAACACACTATATTTACTTGGCAGCCGCCCGTAAATATAGTTCGACCAGCTTAGGCTGAGATTTTTCCAAAAAGAGTACTCCAAAATAATAATAATAATAAAAACGTTTATTTGGTACATTACAAATTACAATAAAAATAAAAAAATCTTAAAGCTAACAGCATCTTAAATAGTACCAAAAAGGCCTCCGCTCAGCATAATGTCGCAACAAAGGTTGTCACGACGCTGGTATTCTGCGGATGCCGGTATAATGAGGTAATGACTCCTTATGAACAAACTAAAAATAATAAGATAATGCGTTACTTCACTGCCATCTTAACATGTAGCATCATTATATAAAATCTAATTTATTTATTTAACTATAGTAGACTTTTGCAGGCTCAATAGATGCATCCTATATTTATAATTAAAACACTGAACACTAGACAGCTTTCTTATTGGTGGAGGAATGTTGTTCCAGCACTTCGAGGCACAGTACCGAAAACTACCACGAAATGACGCTGAGTGGTGTGCAGGGACCATAAGCTGATCCAAAGAACGAAGTCGTTGTGTAAATTTTAGTTTATTGTATAAATATTCTGGCCGTTTACTTTTAATCACATTATATAGCAAACCAGCAAAGTGTAGGACACGCCTTGATTCCATATTCAACAGATTGCCCTTATTTAAGTATGGTGTTATATGTGCTCTTTTAGGTATATAGAAACAAAACCGAGCACAAGAATAGTATAGTAAGAAGAGGGTATCTCATTTACCATTAATTATCATCTTTATCACCACTCATTCTCATTTACTATGAATTATATATTATTAATATATCACTTACTTGACACTGGCTAAATGTGCCAGACGCACGAAGCCATTATTTGAAATAAAGAAAGAAGAACTTTGTCGCTGAATGCAATGGTACGAGAAAACACTGCCTCACCGTAACTCAGTAATTTATCTGTAGCTTAGTGGTAAAGAATAATAAATCCACTTTTATTAATTTGTTACTGTTTAACACGTACTAGAGTTCATAATATTCAGATATCCAAAACCATAACAATAACAATTTAAAAAAAGTGGACTTATTATTCTTTATCTATCAGGCCTTGGATGGGTGACCGTTTGTGTGGCATTTGATATCGAGCGCTTCCGTGCTTCGGAAGGCACGTTAAGCCGTTGGTCCCGGTTATCACTAAAATGTGGTAGTCGTTAAGCTATATTAGAGGAATAATGGGCGGCTTGATAATTTCTAACAGCAGGACGCCATACACCTGCCTTCGCCAATCCGCACTGGGTCAGAGTGGTGGAGTACGACCCAATACCCTCACACTTTAATATGTGAGAGGAGGCTCGTGCTCACTAGTGGGACGTTAATGGGCTGTGATGATGATGATGATGATGATTATTCTTTATCGCTAAAGTAAAGTACAGTAAAAAAAATATTTATTTCATAAACTATTATACATAGTACTTGAAAACGTCATAATTAAAAATGAAAAAAAACAATCGAAATATTATTACACTAAATCACGAAGCTTAGATTCACTTACATGCAACAAAACAATTTATAAACAAAAAATAATTAAGTGTAAGTGAATCTAAGTGCCAGTTCCGAGCCACCGCTCTGTAAGAAGAATCTCAGCTATAGATATTACTAATACGGCGGGTAGATTTTTTTTTTCAACACTAGGTTGTAATTCGATCTCTTTGTAGTACTTTTAGCAGACATATTGTTATCATATTATTTTACATTATTATACTTGTATTATTTTGTTATGGGTATAAGTTATCCAAAATTTTCTTAGTTAAAGCTACTGTATTGCAGCTAAGTTTATGTCGTTTTATTTATTGATATAAGTAAAGAAAGAAAGAATAGGTAGGTATTCTAAAACACGTGAGGCAGTTTTACGGAAGAGTAGTTATTTGTTTGGACAATTC